>NCVS01000553.1:148409-242232 GCA_003055095.1 Goniozus legneri | reverse complement strand
GCATAATCCGCAAAGCTGCAGGGGCCGTCCGATTGGTCGAGCGAGGCTCCGCCCTTAGCTAACTAACCCTCTTTGCTAATTACCGCGTATGTACCGGCATGTAATGCGGGCCAGCGCGCGTGTAGTGGCTGAGCCCGAGAGGAGCTCCATCGACGGAGAGAGGGTTGTCGTGCTCCATTGTCCGTTTCTCCACTAAACGCGTGTATATACGCCAGGGTATACATAGAGACGCGGGCGGGGGTGGCTCAATTAGCCGCAGGCCGTATACGAAAATTCGCATCGCGGATACTCGACACGGTAATGCTTTATGCCCCTCTTTACCTACTCGCTTTACTAATTGGCCTGTAAAAATTCCGATCGGATTCGTTAGCGCACCGTGTTAACCCTCTCGCTACTACGACCGACTGTAGTCGCTCTGCATAAAATGCCATTGACGTACTTGCTCCGATGTTAGAAATCCACAGACGATTCGAACGTAAGGACCGAGCTACGATGCGTGGGAATCGATTTCGGTAATTGCGTCACGATTCTTTCATAATAAATATGTGTTACTAGATAACGCAGAACATAGTGGTGGTTTCAACAAGAAAAATTGAGTCCATTTCCAATTATTTTTTTTATGTCAAATTTGATAAATTTTCATCTTTACAGTAATGCAGAAAAAAACTCCCGTTTAACGGGAACCCGAAAGAGTTAAGTTTCCTTCTCTAAGCGAAAAAACTGCCGATCTATCCGAAATCCTAATGAATCTTTCTACGACCAGAGGGTGTTTGTATCGCTCGGCTCGTTAGGAGATCGGGGACAGCGAGCCGTAACGAGATAAGGGCGAGTATCGTCATTCCGCTTCCTCGTAATTAGTCGCCGAATGAGAGATAAAGAAAAGGAGAACCGCAGATTACGCTGAGTGGATTCCGCGGAATCGCATGCATTCGCGCATCGACATCGCCGGCCGAGCCAGCCGGCCTTTCCTCGCGCGCGGATTCCTCCTACGCTATTTTTTTTCCTTTTCGACAATATGCGATATTCTACCGGCGACCGAACCGGATCGTTAAGCGCAGATGAAAAAGAGAGTTGTAACGACGCGATAAACGCTTTTACGATCTTTCGCGGAATTCCGTTCGGTGCGCGTATACAACGCGATGACACCGTACGGGGTTTTCGAAATTCTCTACCTCTTGGAATTTTCGCATTGCCATCGGCTCGAGTCGAAAAATTCGATCGAATTGAAATTGGATCGCTTTTTGTCCGAATTTGAATGATTTCTCAATCGTATTGTTCAGTGTATGTACAAAAACTAACCAAATTTAACAACGAAAGATTATAGAAAAATTGACTCCTCAGAAGAGTACAAAAAGTCGTACAAATTGCTATAACTCGAAATTAAAATTTAGCTCGTGTTTGTTCTAATCTTCATGCGGATTCGCCAGTATAGTAGCACGTTATTTCTTATTCTTTTGATACGCGATTGAAATCGGTCGATGAAAAGGCGGGAGGATTACGCGCGCAGGCCGGCTAACGAAGGACCGCTCTAGTTGGTGGATTATTTTTTGATAATCCGGGGCGCGAATGCTTTGACCGAGTGGATTACATCAAAGCTCAAAGCACCGCGAGTTTTCGCCTCGTGGTCATCATTACCGATTTGTTCGCGATTTCCTCTTGCTCTCGGTTTCTCGCTTTCTCGTTTTCTCTCTTCCTCACTTTCTCCCCTCCCCTCCCCCCCCCCCCTCTCTCTCTTCTCTCGTTCGGCGCGTTTCAGTCGAGGATGTGTATACACACCTTTTAGCATTTAGTACCGGGGCAAGTGTCGGCTCTTTCCTTTGATGTCGGCCAACCGTACCGGGCCGCTCGCTCGCTCGCACCGGACGAGACCGGGCTCCTCTGTCCCGTTCGTTATACTCGAGAGAGCGCGCATCCTCTCTCGACTTTTTCCTTTCCTCTCTCCTCCAATGCATTCCTTATTTAAATCTTACCCAAAATCAAACGCGCGAAAAATCGCGCACTCCTCATTTTCTCATAATTACAAACTGTAAATCGCGTCTTCTATTCTCGTCTTGTGCACGCTCTCTTTTTCTCACTCGCTCGCTCTTCAGAGAGGATTATCATTCTCGTAGGAACCAAGAGGAGGACGCGTGCCAAGGTATCCGTGACATTCGGTAAACACGAAATCAATTTTAATCCGCGAGGCACACGGCGTCGAGGCGGAACGATCCGTCTGCTCTCGCTCATACCGAAATGGAATTTATTTATAAATCACTTCCTGCCGCTCGCTAGTTCTCCGCACGCTCGCTCGCCCAGCTCTCGATTTTTGCCGATCGAGAGCGCGCGCCACTCCAGTTTTCCCGCTAGAAAAAAAAACGTTATATATCGCCTTCGAATTTGTCTTTGTTCTCCGCCGCGTTATATCGCCAGGATGTTCCACCAGCCAAAACGCGTTTGGCCGGATTCGCACTGGCGCGTCTCTCGTCACGCGGGGTGCCAATAGACGAGCGAGTCGAGTTCCATTTGCTACTCGAGTCAAAAAATTTTATCGGCTTTTTGGCCGAATTTTGTGTTTATAACTGAAAAGGTATCAGGAAATTGGAGTACAGATAAAACAATTTATTATTATTTTACCGACATGAAAAGATTTAACGAGCTATTTTATAAATTATTTTAAATGTAACATAGAAATACAAAATTTCAAATAAACTTTTTATGTAAAACGTGTCCTACGAGGGATTATAAAAAACAAAATACTGATGATAGGAAAACAATGAGTTCTGTTTTAGCATGCGTATGATAATATTCGAGTTACAGAGGGAAAATTCCTCAAACTTCGAAATGTAGAGGTTTTCTTAGATATTGAGAATTTGAGATAAAGAGTGGAAAAACGATTTTAATAATAGAGGTTTTTAAGCTTCAGGGGAAGGGAATAGATCAAATGTTCGACTAATAGGAGTTTTCGACTTATGGAGGTTCGAGTTACTGAGGTTCCACTGTACTTGAATTTTTTCTAGTGTGGAAGAGGGAAATACTGAGAATATGTATCGTACGAAGTAAAAAGATGTAGGTAAATTGTAAACTCGAATCGAGATAAGAATTCCCAACTAAATATTTTTCCATTCGATGCAGCAGAGGAAAGAGAATAAGATCGGAAGGAGTCTTCCGAATATGAGGTGGATCCTTGCTACATTGGCGTATACACACGCGGGTACACGGTCCATTGAGCGCAGCCTGGTATATCCGCGGAAAAGTCTGATTAGCTCTTTCGTTTCTTATTGGAAAACTTTCATTCCGGCTGTGTCGTCGACGTCGTCGCAGTCGTCGTAGTCGTCGTCGTCATTGTCGGCGAAACGAAAGGGGAGAGAAATTCCATCTCGACGGAAGCTGGTTCAATTTAGTGGAAAATTTTTTATACGCTCCCTCTTTCTCTCCCCCCCCCTCTCTCTCTCTCTCTTTTCAATTGCCCTTTGCGTTTGTCTCGTGGAATCGAACGAATCGGCTGATATCCACCGGACTGACCTAGCCGACCCCGTGCGACCTGCGAAAATCTCGGCGGCTGACGTTGCGCTCGCTCGTCGTTACGTTTCGCGGGTATAGCGATGAATGCCGCGGGTCGAGTGCCGTCGTTGGTGTCCCTATCGAAAAATTTCTACGGGTTTTTATAGTCTTCCATAGTTCAATTCGATCGGTTTTCGGTAGCGATTTTCACAAATATGAAAAAAAACCCGATTTTTTGAAATACCAGCTCAATATAGTCGCTTTTATGCTAAGTATTAATTAATTTTATCGAATAAAATATTTATTTCTATATTTTCTAATAAATACCAGCTTCGGCTGAGTTTTATGTTTGGTGTTGAAAAGAAAAATGATCTAGAATCGAATCGTTCTCTTCTACACGTTCGGAATACTTATCGTCCCTAATTCGACTTTATCGCTATTCATAGTACGGCGCGTTATTGTTTTCCCTCGGCGAGCCTCGGCCCTCCCGCGTTCCGCGATTCGCGCGTGATCCGAGGCTAATACGAATGGACCGTTTCGCGAGTCTTGTCGCGAGTTTTATTCTTCGCTCTACCGATAACGCGCTCTCGCGTTAATCTACTCCCGCGATAAATCCGCCGTACGCTCGGCTATTTCTGGGTTCTCGCTCTCTCTCGCGTTCTCAATGCGTCGCGGCACTCCGTGCCGGTTCGCCGAGCGACATTGTTGTCTGCTCGAGAGAGGGCAGTGCGAAAAAAATCCGTTCAACCTCCCGGTATCGGCGACCTCGTTCTCTCGCGCGCCGGCCCGAGTCGAAGGATCGGCCCTGCCGGATGAAAATTTGAGGGAATTTTTTTTTATTCAACCAGTTGACTGTTTCTAACAGCAAGCACTGTTAGACTGGTGAGATCGTTTTTTAACATCGGTATTATCTAAAAAACTACACTGATAACAAAAATTAGTTGAATATATTGAATGTTTCTTTGAAAATATAGAAAGAAATATTTTGTTCGATAAAATGAACAATTATTTGGAATTAAGCAATATTGTTTAAAATAAAACTAGTATTTTTAATTCAAACAAATATTTGGTTAAATTTACTCGATATTTATTTGAACGTATGCAAATAAATATCAAGTACATTCAACTAATTTCTGTTTTCAGTGTACAATAAATTATTAACGATACATTAGATTACAGAATTAACGATCACCTAAGACCTCGATAATACCCCCTTTGTCAAAAAGTAACATAATCGTGTGATCATTGTGGAACGTCACACGCGAGTATATCCTCTCCTTAGTCGACGTAAATTGCAACGTTCCCAACGGAGATATAAAAAAAAAGACAGAAATATGTACATAAGATAGGAAAAGACGGTTGCGAACGGATATCGTAACGAGAAATCGTTAGACGTCGGCGCGTCTCTTTTGCATTCGCGATGATTTCTCTCCCCGCCTCCCCCTCGTCTAGGACAGCCTGGCCGCGTTTTTATTACGGGGAGAGGAAAAGGGAAAAAAGAAACGGCGAAAGATCAAAGACGGAGGCCGGGATTAATCGACTACCGGTGCGCGAAAAGCGAGTGGAACTTTTTGACGACGAACGCGCGGTTTATACATCGCGCACTCGAACGATATTTGTCACCGAATAAAAAGGGGCGTCGAGGCGAGCTTGCCGAGGCGAAAACGAGAAGAACGAGGTAACTCTCTCTTTCTCTCTCCCCCTCTTTCTATCTTTCTATCTCTCACTCTCCCTATCTTTCCCTCTCAGTTCCAAACTCTCGGCCGGTAATGTATGTCCCACATCCGTCGCTCTCTTAATTGTTCCGTTATTTCGCAGTTTCGTGCGATTTTTCAAGAAAAAAAAACGCAATTTTCGTCAGCCGCTCCGCTTTTTTTTCTCTCCTTTTTAATCGAGCAACTTTTTTAAGGCTCAACGACCGACTAGGGCCGTGGCAAAGTACCTTTTCGCGTTCTAACGGGGGGAGATATACGATTCTCGACTGATCCGTGGACAAGATAGAAGCGAGAATACCGGGGGGCCCGACACGTTGCTTCGCTGTCACGCCAAACTCCTCGACTCCATTCATCCACTGCCGGGATTCTCTCGCCCTTCCACACCTCCCGTACAATCCATCTGCCTCTATCTCTATGCCGTTTTCTCTCTGCAGGTACTACCTGCAAGACAAAATAGCTATTTCGACTATAACGTATAAAAAGAGAAAAACACTCTATACGCGTGTATTCGTACATGCCTTCTCTCGAGCGAGAGAAATAAGATTACTCGGATTTCCTCTCGATTCACGGTTCGTACAACAAACGAGGATATCAAGATGAAAAGTACAGCAGGGACGCTTTTCCAGCGCAGGTGCTACCTGATCTACGACCCGCTCGTGTCATCCAGCCGCTAAATCGCTCGGTCCCTTTCCACGCTCCGACGACACCTTCGCTCTAAACATTTTGACAATGCGCCGAATAAAATATTCCATCTACTACGTATATACAATCACCCTGGGAATACAAATTTATATTCAAATCAAATTTTTCGATTCGCGGGATGCGCGAAAGACGGGCCGACGAAAGAGTCTATTTCTTTCTTTTTTTTCTCTCGTCTTTTTCTCGGTCGTTGCTCGGCAAGAGCGGAGTGTATGGGCGGCGAGCGGCAATTAGCATACTCGCGCGATCAAAGTCGTAGCACACGTGCGGCGAGAATTAACGATCGGAGCGCAACAGCCGCGGCCGTAGGACGACTATTTCTTTGAGAGGATCGCGCCATAAATTCTCTTTTGCCATCAAATGCTTCGCGAATTTTCCCAAGTCGAAAAATTCGATCGGCTCTTTGTCCGAATTCTGACGGTTCTTGATCGTAATGTTCGGTATTAACGTATTCTTGAAATTCGGATCTTGTTTCGATTTTCGGCTCTCTTCCGGAATTCTATCTAGCGGTTAAGGCTCGCGAATACGAAATGACACTTTCGCCAGAAGCTAGCAACGAGTTACGGTAGTCGATTTCACCTGGCGTCGAGTGTAACGATAATCAATCGGCCGTTTGTATTTCCATAATGATTTGTCGCGTGCGGTTATCGTCGTGCCGCCTATGCGAGCCGGCCGTATTTGAATAATGCGCATATTCGAGTGCATAATCCGTCGTGAATTAATCGTCGGCGGGTTGGCCAATGAGAAATCGCTATAGCGCCGAGTTTTCCCGCCAATTTTGGCGCGCGAGAGCGCGCACGGCGTCGATCTCGAGCGCCGCGAGATGCCTGAATAATCAATTTTACAGTTTGATACTGTCGAATGATCGGACGCGATTACCCGGCTATCGATAAATCACCGGCCGATTAGCGCGCACGCCGCTAATGCGCCACGCCAGTTGCGTATGAATTACGCGTGGATTATTAGAGAAGCGGATCGAATTAATTAAAATTCGATTTGTACGATTCGCGTCGCTCTTGCCGGGCACCCCTTTTCGCGCTAAAGGGGGCGAAAGACGATAAATCCCAGCCGCGGCACGGAGATGCCCACCCGATCGATCGCGCTAGTCCTCGCGTGTGCCCCCGTGTCGAAAAATTTTATCGGCGTTTCCTCCAAACACGGACAGTTTTCTAATCGGTTCGGTGCGAATGAAAACTGATCAAATTTTTGACTGTACACAGAAAGAAAGAACGACTATAGGATCAAGATGAATATACTTGATTCAAGAGAGTTATGCGAAAGAAAAAAAATTTCCGTTGTTGTATTAATTTTCTTGAATGAAAAAAATAATGATTTATTTAAGGATATATAAGAGGATTTTACAATTTGGTGACTCAACTGTAGCTAAAAAATGGTTGCTCTGAAAAGAGATTTATTTCATACATTTTTTACAACAGTAATTTGACAATACTTCAGCATTCGTCATTTTACATTATACTTTACATTAACAATAATCTCACCTGAAAAGAGAAACAACATTTAGTGCTATTGCTTCACCAGTTTATATTGACTCACTATTTCAAATGTTGTTCTCTTTCGATTTAAGGGATAACCTTCCTTGTTATTGAACCTATCAACATTCATTCGTACCGATACTCCACAAGAGTTATTACGCGGCAAATTCAAACTGAATGAAGTGTCACACACTTCATTTACAGATATATATACGCATAACTTTCTTAACTCGAGTTATCCTTTTTCTCTGCGTAAAAGCGTTCGAAAACCTTACGAGTTTTTTGACTCTTCCTCTACGAGCACGTGCGCGCGTGATTCGAGAAAGGAATAAACCCGATATAATAAAATGCTAATACCGCGCATCAGCGACGAATAGCATTCGGCCAACCGAGCGTTAAGATCGCCCTTGGCTGTTTCACGCGCGAACGGTATCGGCAGCCTGAACCAACAAGGGCCACTCTCCCGCAAACCACGTTTTTCTTCCAATCGATTCGGACGGTTTTCAATTTGCGGCCGAGCATCCTACCGTGAGACAATAATTATCGATCCTTAAAGGGTTCGCGGATGATAAAGGAGCGAAGGAGTGAGAGAGAGAGAGAGAGAGAGACAGAGAAAAGTGATTTTTGAAAGAGAGAGCAGCACTATATTTGATATCCCAAGGGTATCTCTGATTTACCACGTGCGTGGCGGGGTACCGGGCGAGGGGTGCGCGCATGCGTCCCCAACATGCTATCGAGAAACGGGGTGGTGTTGTAAAAACAACGATGTAAATTCCCTCGGGGCGCTCGTTGCATCCTGTAATTAAGATTGGCCTTGTTTTCGTCGACTATTCAGCCGGGAAGAGAAATAAAACCGAAAAGAGCTCTCTCCCCCGTCCCCTCTATCGCGAATCTATCGATTGTTCTCCACGTCCGATATGAATCAACTCGGAAAATTGAAGCTCCGCGTAATCCGGTACGATTAGATGCCCACACACGCTGATATTCCACTTACACGGTACGAGCGCGTACGTGTGCGTCTGTACGAACATACGTGTTTTTATCGATTTAGAATTAGCATCGTTAACTGAAATAAATATTTTTGTCGATAATTTTAATATTTATTTGAACGTACGTGAATAAATACTAAAAGCATTCGAAAAATTGTCATTTTGTATTCAATTTAACGTAAAATTTTCAACTGTGTGGTAACCCGTTGATTCTTGCGCGATACCGAGATGAAAGAGAAAGAGAGAGAGGAAATGGAATTCTCGGTAATTAGCGGTAAGTACGGGAAGACGACGATGGCGGAGGGTGGGGGCATGCCCAGGGGCGATGCAACGTCTAGTATTGTGAGCTTTTCGGGATTCATCCCTCCATTATGCTCGCCAGCCGTCGGCAAATGTTTTTGACGTAAATGGGCCCTATCGCTGTCACGTGTACAAAAGCCCGGGACCGGAGGTTGGTTATGACGGGAACGTGATACCTCTTGTGCGGCTTATAATAATAATCGTACCAATAATGATAATAAGAATAATAATAATAATCGGGGAGAAAGAGAGAGAGAGAGAGAGAGAGAGAGGGCCGGGTGCATAATCCAATTCCAAATATGGATTTCAATTTATTCTTTCGAGGCACTGCTTTGTCGGGTTTATTATTTCCTCTGTATAGTCGCGGCAATACCGCAGGACGCTCGGATTCGCGTTCATTTCTGCCCTTGACTTCGCGATTTGGGTATGTACTTAGGCCAAGGAGGGTGTATGCTTACGTTAGATCGATCGCAATATCGAGCGCGACAATTCGAATGAGTGGCTCGCGTGTTTGTCAGGCGGATGAGCGCGTAGGTCAACCTCGTGCCGGTAAGATCGGACGAAATAACGATTATTGCGTCTTCTCACAATCGCGTGTAACATATATGAGTACGCGTCACGACTCATATGTATCGTACGTGTAGTATATGTAATTTTATTTTAAAATTGTAAACACATAAAATTATACGTGGAACTCTGTAGACAACTGATTTATGTTAAACATATCTTTTTTCACTCGACACTTGAGACTCGACTGTGGAATAAGACGCACTTTGACCAGCTGCGGGCCGCGGAGACTACGCGTTTTCCTTGTTAACCAAATAACGAGGAGAAAAAATGAAACTCTAAAACCACCGACGGACAAAAAATATTGATTTTAACCGCGCGATGCAAAGTCGTTGTTTCCGGAGTCTCTCTCGCTCTCCTCGTCGCTCCGCGTCGCTCCTCCCGCTCTTCCCGTTGCCGGCCTGTGTGTTGTTTTAGGTTTAATCCGACGGGACATCATTTTACTTCGCCCACGATCCGCCCGGTAATCTTTGACGGCGTCTTTTCACGGGAAAAACGAGTAAAAACGGGGAAGGAGTGTGTAAAAAGAGGAGAGAGAGAGAGGAGTACACAAGATAATAGAGACTGTACGGGAAGTGGGACGCGGCGATTGGGAAGAGCGCGCGTTCCTGCAGCCGAACCAGAAGATCGTAAAACCGCGCGGCGCAAACAAACCCCGAAATAGCTGCGCGAAGAGACCCGAGAAAAGCCGTTTATTGCGATAAACAAATAACACGGCCCCGAGTTTTCCGACTAGGCGCGCCGTGCGACGTGCGTCAATCGTCGCGAGCGGTCCCGAAACGAGAGAGAAAGGAAAAAAATAAATAAATAAGTGAAACCGATTCAATAGTCGAAATTACATCTTAGGTTAGAAAAGTATCCGGAAAATTTGTGAGTGTCGTCGAGACAAAATAGTAGAAATTAAACTTCAAACAAAATTTAGATGTACCTACGTATTTTCGAAAATGCAATAAAAAAAGTCGATTTTTTGAAAATTTAAAACCAGAATGATACTTTAATGTCTCTCCTTCCCTCCCCTTCCTGCAATTTTCGCTCCCCCCTCCCCACCTCCCTCTCTCCCTCCCACTATAATTTTCACCCGAATACCTGCTATAATTATAGTCGGACTCGCCGCTCGCGAGGATCTTTTCTTCTCCCTTCTCTTTTTTTCTCTCTTTTTTTCTCCCTATTCGTTGCTAACGCGACCGCCTTTTCTCCTCCCGGTCTTCTCGATAGTCGGACCCTAATCGTTCAACCGGTGCTCCTCTTATCTCGCTCCGCATCCCCGTGTGATTTGTGGGCCCTCCCTAGAATTTCATTCATCTTCGGCGTCGATAATCGCCGGCTCGACGTCGAATATTTGTATATTTATTTAAGACGCGGCCGTGCGTGAGTAATGAGAATTTTGCGCTCTCAGGTATCTGGGACTGGAGCCCCGCGTGAGCACTGTCGCCCTGACCGGCGTACCAGGTTCCGATGGTGGACAGACGATCATCGCCGGGGCAGGCGTTATCGGGCCGGCTAGCGCCGAGAGGAGCTGCAAGAGTCCTCATCTGACACCAAAGCAACAGGCAATATGCACGCGCTCACCACCCGTTCTACAGGTACAGGGGTATAAATCTATACACTTCTCGAAAAAATTGAGAGTACAGTTATCGTTTCCAAATAATTGTATAGGCAGAAAAAGATCGAATTCGATCGATAAAGGGATCCGATCGATTCGATTCAATTATTTTTAGTCGAACCGAGTTTTAAGATTCGAGTTGAAATACAAATATACGCTAAAATAGACTCTTTCGAGTCTCTCTGTGCTTTTTCTCGCCGACAAAAGCCTCTCGTGGTTCCGCCTCCATCTTCCTACTCTCTCCTATAACTTCCACCTCCGTCTCTTCTCATCGAGCCATGAATATTCATAGGCCCGGTACGACACGAGCGGAACCGGCATTTACGCTAACCGTTTAGCGACTTTGTCGCGTCTTCGGGTCTCGTCCGCTTCGAGTGTACGAGTTTATGCGCGAGTTTAAAACATCAAGTGTATATTCGCGTTGACAGGAACGAATCTTATCCCCTAGCTGTAGATATATTATACGTATGCAAATACGACGTTGATTAAATTCCCATCCAACGGGAATTTTAATCGCCGTTTAATTTCCCATTAACCGAGAATTATGTGTTTTCTTCTTCTTCACGAAACTGACGTGGCGTGTTTGAGACGGATTCTTGCCGAGGAGCGTTATTACATAAAACAGCGCGGAACTCGTTCAGCGAAGGGAAAACGAGGAGAGGAGGTAGAAACTTACGCAACTCGTTCGATTTTGCAGGCCGTGAGCGCCGGTGCCAGACTGGCGATCGAAGAGTGCCAACATCAGTTTCGCTCCTCGAGATGGAATTGCACGGTCAATCCAGAGAACCCGGACAACGTCTTCGGCGGTGTGATGTTAGTCAGTGAGTATCGAGCGAGCCGCAACAACTCGTACATTTTTTTTTTCTAATATAGATACTGCATTTAGTGTACACTGCAAAATTTTGTAGAATGTGTTAAATATTCTTTTGCGTACGTTAAAATAAATATTTGGTACATTCTACAAAATTTGTTTACAGCGTAGCGCATTCTAATCGCACGATCGAAAAATTTCAGATAGCCGCGAGGCGGCTTTCGTCTACGCGATATCCGCGGCGGGGGTGGCATACAGCGTGACGAGGGCCTGCTCGAGGGGCGAATTGACCGACTGCTCCTGCGACAATCGCGTGAGGGCCCGTCGTCCGAACAACTGGCAATGGGGCGGCTGCAGCGAGGTTCGTTCGATCGAATATCGAAAATTCAAAAAAGAGACGTAATTCTCCTCGTAAGGTGAACGACGAAGCGCGCGCATCCCGTAAACGGAAGCATTTCATGCGAGCCGCTGACCCCTTGTAGACATTGCGAGCTTACAAGAGGATTAAGAAGAGGCTAAGCTTGTTAAGTTGCGAACCCCTCGCTCCCCCTTCGCGATGGGGGCACTAGCCCGCGTTATTTGTCAGTGCGCGAGCGCCAAACAGGGGGAGCGCACAAAGCCAGAGAAATACCTCGCGCACCTGAAACGTAAACACGAAACCGAGCGCGTTATTCTTTCCGGGTAGTTTTTCGTAAGTCCGATATCGTATGGCTAATCTGACGGGGCTCGCGAAGCCAGCGGCATTTCGCGAGATACGACGACACCTGTGTACCCCGACCTATCCGACTATCCGACTCTGCACACTCGAGACCTAGATTCCCTCCTAACGAGGCAGATCCCGTCAAACAAATGCCGCTCTCTCTCTCTCTCTCTCTCTCTCTCTCTCTTTCTCCTTCCATGGAGATAATGGTGTTTGTCGTTCAGCTGTCAACGGGAAATTCCACCTTAACGAAAGCTTCCCACTTTGAAAAATTACCGGCATTAAGGGGCTATTCCGGTGTAGAGACTAAAATTTTCTCGCGGATTGTACAAAAAACTATAAACATTCTTGACACTAGATTTACAGACTGATTGTGAGCCGATTTGACTCATTCCGAGTTTTATTTTAACACGTATTTCATGCAAATATGTATCTCTTCTTCCCATTTAAAGTTGATAGTTAATAACTACATTGGTTTACAGTTTATTTTTTTTCATAATATTAGCGACATGTCGATTGGAGTTATCGAAATTCGGAAGAAATTGGTCGAGTAGAAGATGTAAAATACCCTCTTAATATAATTTTCGATCCCGTGTATCGTCGCTCTAATCTCTATATGATAAAGTGACGTAGGTGAATAGACGCGCCATTAGCACGAAGGTAGGTGCGCCAACGGAATCGACTCCATTGTACGGTCGTGCCCCTCGTTCGAATGCTCAGTGAATAAAATGGCTTTTTGATCGTAAAAATTGATTTCATCCATCTATCTCTGTTTCCGTTTGTACGCAGGATATTCACTTCGGGGAGAAGTTTTCGCGCGACTGGTCCGAGAGCGGCGAGGAGACCGTCAAGGATGAAAACGCACTCGGACCGAAGGTTCTAGCCGGTCAGTTGATGAGAAAACACGACAGCGAGGCTGGTAGACGCGCCGTACGTTCAAGAATGCAGCGCGTTTGTAAATGTCACGGTAAATAAAAAGAAGATAAGACCGAGCAGAAGGTTCGAAAAGAAATGAAACCGTTCTATATTTAGGATGAAACTCGTACGAAGTTTGGTATGCCGAGCGCATTTTGCCGAGTTAGAGAGGGATAGGGGAAAAAATTGGCTCATTTCATGCATGATTCAACGTCGAGGAATCGACAATCGGATGAAAATTCGTCGTGTATGTACAACTGTCTGTCTTGTCTGTCGAGCCCAGGTATGTCCGGCTCTTGCAGCGTACGCGTGTGTTGGAGAAGACTGCCGGCGTTCAGGGTCGCCGGCGCCGCCCTCGCGGCTCTTCACGAGGGAGCGGCGCTCGTTCGATTGTCTCAGCGAGGCGGTAGAAGACCGGCGCGATTGAGGCCCGCGCGTCCCGATCTCAAACGACCGAACAAGACCGATCTGGTTTACTTGGAGGACAGCCCCGACTACTGCGAGAAGAACTTGACGTGAGTGCTGCCTAGCTTCCTGCTAGGAAAATCGATTTTATTTAACAAAGAAAAATCAAAATTTCTAAAATTGACCATTTTTGTAGGCTGGGTATTCCAGGAACGAGGGGAAGATTGTGCAACCGGACGTCCCTGGGGCTGGACGGTTGTCGACTGCTTTGCTGCGGACGTGGCTACCAGACCAGAGTGCGGGACGTCACCGAGAAGTGCAAGTGCCGATTCGTCTGGTGCTGTCACGTCAAGTGCGAGCTGTGCCGGCAAACGCGCGAGGAGCACGTCTGCAATTAAGAGGCTCGAGACGAGGAGAGAACGGGAATTCGCTCCCAAGGAAGATTGCGCGAATCGGTCGGAATTTGCTCTCGGATGCGGTCGGCATCGCGTTAGTACGTGCCAACGAGAGGCTACCGATTACGATTATAACTTATATACAACGATCTGTACCTGACAGCCAGCTGTCCACTGGCCCGATATCCATCGATCGAAACAAGGAAATTCGTCCAATGAAGAGCTAGTCTGGCTTTCAGGTGTACTTATTTATAACGAAACGTGATCTCCACGATGCGTAGGTGTTTCGATATACGAAATGATTGCGCGAGCGTATCGTGATGCGTCTTATTAATTGATTATTCCTCCCGCGGACGCTCGTTTACGGTACACTCGCGAAATTATCATGCCGATGCTCTCTAACGGGGTAGAGTCGTATTTCTTGCCCATTAATTTGCGACAGAGAGAAACTGCCAATCGCGTTAATCCGGTCGATCAATTTGAAAGCCTAATATAACGGAAATCCGAGAATCGGGGTGAACCGCGAAACGAAACTATCGGGTATTTATTAGCATGCGATACAATTCGAATTGCCGCTTCGTTCCGAACAGTTCGCCTCGGGTTGCTCGAATCGGGAACAATTCTGCCAATGATTGTACATATTTTTTACCTTTTTGCCAACGATTATCGTATTGTATATACGTGAGCATATATCTTTTATCGCTTCGTTTCCTCATTGACTCTCAAGAGTCGCGTAGAGAGAAACAACTCTTTTCGCGTTCGCGCGAATCGAGTGTCGTCTTCTTTCGCGCTCTACGATGATTAGCCACGAATTTACTAGGTAAATTCACATTCGTCTGTAATTCATAAAAAATATAGATTTAAGATTGCACGCGAGCGAAGGCTCGCTGTAACGACATACAAAGCGCAGTATTGACAAATTGTAATTTATTTTCCTCATACGATAATATATTACACTGTAATCACTAGTTTTCTTTTTCCAATCGAGTTACGATCAAGTATTCTCGTAGTAGTTATGACGTCTCACCATTAGCGATGAGATTTACCCTAGCGTATAAAATTTGTATATGTATGATCTGTACTCAATGTGCAATTTATATAAATACATTCGCTGGAGAACAGTCGTACAGTGTAACGCCTACCTAGCGTACTTTTCTTTCTTCCTCTGAGTCTCTCTCGACAAATAGAAAAACAGAACAAAACCTACGAACGATATTAACAAACCGAGCATAACACCGATCGCTAATCCTCGGATGAATTGAAAGTCTTCTACCAGCGTTAAAGCTGGTGTTTCGGGAATGAATATCTTATCGTTCTCTCCTTTAGTTTTAGCGATATAACGCATAAAATAGATCAATCTGTCCACCGCGGGATTCAAACGATCCCGAAGGGCGACCGAAACGCGACGTGCGTTCTCGCGATAATTCGGATTCTCGTGTACAGTCTTTACTAAATTTACTATCTCCTTATTCAGGGACGATGATTCAACATACTCCACTGAATTTCCAATCGACAATGCCTCCACTTGTTCCGCGTTACGAGACTCTTGTTCGTTTCGTGGAAAACATATTATCGGTGTACCATGGAAAGCAGCCTCGAGTACTTCGGAATCGCCGCAATGGCTCAACAAGACGCGAGTTCTACTGTATCCTAAGAAATAATATCAATTATTAAAGTCTATTTATAAATGAAGATAACAAAAGTTATACCTATTAGATCTTGTCTATCTATATTGTTGGATACAAAGAGATTTTCGAATTGTTTGTCATCCGAAATTTTGTGTTTCCATATCACCGCGTGTCCCTGTCTACCCTGTCCAAGGCTTTCAGCTAATTGATCGACTAATTGTTTATAACTTTTATCGAGCAAGACAGCAACTACGCCAAGTCGAAATTCAATTACTGGCTTATGTAACTCAGTTTCCAGTGGAAGGGCACCTCTACACTGATGACATCCAATCTAAAATAAAATACACAATTTATTTTTGCTGTTGTTGGTTGGTTTTTTGTTTTCCATCTAATATACATTTTTTCGTATCTCGCATAGTTTCTGAGATACACGCGGTTATCTTTGTAACCGGCCTTCCCTGTATGTGTAAATATATATATATATATATATATGTATATATATATAAGAAATAATTTCGTGAAAAAATAACTATACCTCTACGAAGAGCTGAGTGCGAGTAGCAAATTGCGAACGCAAAATTACATCCGCTCCCCACAACACCAATCTCACGTCCGAATATAGATGATCAATATCGGTATCTGCACCTTCCAAGTGTTCTTTAGCCAGTTGCAGTGCCGGGTTAACGTAATCGTTCTCTGCTGATGAGGTCAACGATCTCCAAGCGATGCTCGCTCGTAGTCTCGAGAACAACTGTCCGGTGTGAACTGGCAGAGCAAATCCGGTAGTGTGAAAAACGTAAAGTTCTTCTTCCGAATTACGTGTATAGACGACCGGTATGGAGTCGATGGACTTTGCGAACGGTAACAAGCAACCATCGTGTCTGAACAAAATCAGAATTTCGTTATCGTCTGAAAAATCGGAACAAAATGAACAACGTACCTTAACGCTGGAAAAACAACAAATGTTGGTTGAATTTTATTGATACTCTCGAGTAGATTTCTATCCGTGTATAGAGTCTTGCACGCTTCTAATGCAGCTACTTCCGGATTATTTAACTTATTATTCGGTATCTCCAATTTCATCAGTTCAACGTCGATCAGATTTTGATATATCTCATTGACCCTATGTTCAGGTATCAGAAACGATGTATCGATTCCTTGATCGGAGAACGTATTAGCCAATAACGACAAGTCGTAAACATCCTCGAAAGCTACGACCAATACCGATTGCGGGGGAGTCAACAAACTCGAGCTAGTCGCAAATTTTATTAAGAATATGCTCACGATGGAATACAAAAGAGAATTCATGTTACAACTCCGTTTTTTGTAAAGTATTCAAAAAATTAAAATACACATTCCAATATTATCACAATTGTCGGAGCGGGTTACATACGAACACTCGTGGATTTTTGTTTCGGCACATTTGAGGAATATCTCCACTGAGCTGAGCATCTACTATCGATGTGTAACTTTATTCGGCGATGCTGGCGTATGAAGAACGGCGCGTGCGGACAAAGCACGATTGCTGGGAGTTCTTTGGCATGAGCGCGTAAGAGAAACTGTCATCAACCAAATGCTTCGTTAATCGTCTTCGATTCATAATTTTGTTATACATGGGTTACATCTTGCAATTAAATGACCCAATAAATTGAGAATACTTATATTTTTGTAATCAAATAATTGCAATTAAAATGAGAATAAATGATTACACAAATCTATGATATATTATTCTAACCTAAATGTCAAAATCTCTTATTGGGGAAGAAAACTGAGAGATGTGAGGCCCCCGCCCCAGGCTCTGGGGCTGGGATTACTAGGGCGCCCTCGTACCAATATCAAAGAACTTAAAGTAACTATAGGGTGAATCCCTAAAAATGTCACAAGAAAATATATAAATATTTTAAAAGTAATTATCAATACGAGATAAACATGAACAAATGGAAATGATACAGATCGTAATAGGGTCAACTAGTTAATTATTCAGGTACAATTTTAATCGGAACTTTTCAAAATGATAAAAATTAAAATTTAAAAAATTCCAATTCATAATTTAAATCAGTCCAGAAGATTAATTAATAAAAGATTAAAGATAATTTGTTGGTGTATGGAAATTTAAAATTTGAATGCATAATTTACACTCCTTTAGAAACTCTTTTAAATACGTTTCGGTTTCATTTGATATTGTGAGTCGGAATTCAATATATTAATATTTCACATTACCATACATTTATTCACAACTCATAATTATCAGATTTATTTATTAAATAATAATAAAAGATCATTGGTCCTCATTTTACATATAATTTATTTTTCAAGTAATAAACATCTTGAATATACAATTTGACAACAGCAGTCATTGTTGAAATTCAAAACAAAATTCATTTTTGTTTAGAACACGATTCGTAAATAAATGGCGCGCAACGTCTTCACTCACATGAATACTAAATTGAACCAATAATTGTGAAATGTAGGATACAAATGTGTTTGCATATTACACTGCTATTCGAATCTTATTATAAGTTTTTATGTTATTATTAACATTTAGTTACTGTTGAGTTCAGGTACTGACTATTTTTCTATAACCTAAAAGAAAGTTGCAAATTATTTTTTGGTAGAAATATAAAAAATGGAGTTACCGACATCTGAAAATAGGGACAAGGATTTAAAATGTGAAGATGTATCAATTGATAAGAACAAAGAGTCTACAAAAATTCTTGTAACAGGAAAAGAGGCACGTTCATCTGGATGTTTATCAGAAAGTGAAGTGCAATCTGATGATGATAATGATGATAACAATAGTTTACTAGTAACACAAAGTGGAAGTAAAATAATTGGTATAGAATATGAAAAAAATGTCAGAAATAAACCAGAAAACATTAATGTAGTGCGAAAAAGAACTAGAGATCAAAGTATTGAGAGTCAAAATCATAAAGTTTTGAGATCCAATAAGAATTCAGATGTGAGAGCTGATAAAACTTGTAAAACCAATAATAAACAAATAGAGTATGAAACTGATTTAACTGTATTGGCGAGGAGACAAAAAGACATTGATTACGGCAAAAATACTATTGGATATGATAGATATATACAATGTGTACCTAAGTAAATATCTTTAATATAAATATTTTCGTAATACAAATTATCGATTTGTATAATAATACTAATAATATTTTAGAGCTAATCGACAAAAGGAACATCCAAAAACGCCACAGAAGCATATTAAATACAGCAGGAGAGGTTGGGATGGTTTGATTAAATTATGGAGAAAACAACTTCATAATTGGGACCCTCCCGAAAATAAACAAGTTGTTGATGACTCTAGCTGAAAATTTTTGACTTTATAACTAAACTTATTTTTGAAGTTCATTTTCCAATATTATGTTAATAATTTGTTTATGGATTATTTCTCATTTTCACATAATTCAAACTCGCTTTAAAATATAATACTATTGTAATTATTTTCTTAGTTAACTATCTAAGTAAAATGTTATGTATGTGAAATACATTAAAGTTTATTAATAGGGAAAAAGGTAAATTCCAGATTATGATAGAAGGTGAACGATATCTAATTCATTTTTTCAATGTAATTGAAGTTTATTTATTATTGTATCTAGTTTTTTACTCATTTCATTTTCTATGTTATCAATTTTCTGTATTAATCTCCTTTCCAACTCATCAAATTTATTGTCAATATATATTTTCATGTCAAAACTATTGATGTTAGTGCTTTCGATATTGGATGTATTTGTTAATATAGGAGGATTACCATTATTCTTTTTACTCGTAATATTACTTAGTTGGGAATTTTCTTCTATATTTAATGTTCCTAATGCTTTTAACATATCAAATTTTTCTTGTTTTGTGGTGACTTGCTGAGTGAATAGACTTTTTATGACATCGTAATTAAATGAATCAGGCTTATTTTGTAAAGCTGATTCAATTAAAAAGATTTTGATACCATAAACCCACATTGTTGGACCTTTATTTTTACTCTTCGTAAACTGAAAAATAATTTTTATGTAGCATTAACTCCTTAAAATTTTGATCTCCAATTTCTATTCTTATAAATTGAACAAACCTTAATACTGGCTTCTCTACTATATGGTTCGATAACTGTGTCGGCAATATATACAAAATTTTCTTCGAATTCATCAACAAATTGAGAAAACACTGTTGTAGCATATTCTCCTGATTCTTTAAAAAATTCCAATACATTAGCCTCTGACACAACACTAATGCGGGCTATTTTATAAGACGGGTTAACTCGAATATCTAATATGCATGGACCAGTTTCATCATTACTCGATTGCAATGAAATGCATGTATCGAATGATACAACATCATCTAAATTAATACTGTGCGAAAATTGATAAAATATTAGTAATGATAATATATTATATTTAGTATTATATTACCTTTCTGATGCTTGTTGCAGAGGTAACGTGGTCACTGCATTGTAAAAATTCCTATTATTTGTAATATGCCAATTACATGATATTTCAAATATATGATTTTTGTTTGACGATGCGTTAGATAAAATATCAGATGGTTTTTCGTTGATCTCATTAACAGTTGACATTTAGATGAGGTTAGTTTTGAACACGTTTGTAAACTTAATCTTTCAGGGGACTCCAGCTGATACAAATTAATGTTTATTATTTGTTTGTGACACTCGATATTCGGTCATCAAAATTCACTTGAATAACATGACAAATATTACAAACTGTATCATAACAATGAATTATGACGTATGTGTAGCCTATCAATGTCAGTTATGAAATATTTTTTCCTCGAGATCCTGAAAAAGAAACTTGAAGAATGCCAGTAATTATTAAGTAATAGGATTTATATCGTACAATAAAATTTTGTTATTTTGTATTAAAAAAGATCTCTTGACTGAGGAATTTTTATTCAATAAAGTACAGAGGTATGTCGATATTAATCAAACTTGCCAATAGCGATTTCATTCATCTCAAATTTTAAAATTGAAATTTTTTAGCCAATATTTATACCAAGTTATTGTTTAGTTCGATTAACTATCACAAAAATGTCATACGGTTTGAGACTGAATGAATTGCCAGAAGACGTTTTATGCATGATTTTTGAATATTGCCATGCGTTCGATTTGTTACGTCTTAATACGGTATGTAGTAGATTTAATGATATTATAGGCGATAATTTTTTGTGGTTGAGAAGAGGTAATCAACCTCTCGTAACGAATCAAAGTCAAGACAGATTTAAAAAAAGGTTTGTAAAATTAATCTTTATATAGTTATAAATGTCTAATTTTTATATAAGCGCCATGAATAATTTTTTTTTTTCATAGATGTTTTAAGTTACTTTCACTTCAAGAGAAGTGGCAAGTAACATACAATTGGCAATATGGCAAGTATAGAAAAAAAGTCCATTTTACAAAACAAACAAAACGAATGCCTTGGATTTATATGACAAATGATATATTATGGTGGAATGGCTGTAATGAATTATACGCTTTTAAACGGGATAAACCTTTTTTACCAGAAAACGCAGTACTCCGAGTAAATGTCCAAAGTGATATATGTAAATTTGTTGTAGGAACTAATTTCATTACAACTGGACACAGGTACTTTTTTATTTTAATTCCTAAATTCTTTAAATTCTTATAATTATATATTTTCAGAAATGGCGACTTGATGTTTTGGCCTAAAACAGCAACTGAACCAATTTATCTATGTTACGATAAAATCGATAGGGCACATGAATTTGACGTAAATGCAGTAGACGAAGTTTCTAATGTTATTCTGTCAGGCTCAGGGGATGGATTTGTTAAAGTAAATCTTGTTGTTATTATTTTAATACAGAGTTGTTACTTTTCTGACTTTTTATTATTTGCAGGTTTGGAAATTGAAATATGACTTTACAGATATAACATCTATAGCTTCGGTGAATGTTCAAGACAGAATATGGTCTGTTGCAGCAGATCCCTCAAAATCGAAGTACGCAGTTGGTACTTCAGGTAAAAATGATCAAACCTGTCTTAAAATTTATGATTTAGAAAGGTATAATTAGAATTTTTTGAGTAAATAAATATAATTGAGATGTTATGATAATTTCAATAAATGTTTTTTAAAGTAATCTCAGGAGCCATAATTTGCAACATTCGTGGAAGTATGGAGCTGGTATTCTGGACATGGTTTGGGATAGTGAAAATGTTTTATTGACATGTGGTTATGATACATATATAAGAAAATGGGATTTAAGGTAAAATTAATTTATTTTTTTGTGTATCATTTTACCTTACTAATAATGTTTCAGAATTGGAAGCTGTGTCAATTCTTGGTCAGATCCAACTGATACAGTAATATACTGTATGTCATCTGATTATCAATACAGCATATTAGCTGGAACACAGTACCATTACAAAGCAGTTTTGTGGGATCAGAGACAAACCAAATATATACAGGTAAAACTTTATTAACATATTAGTGAACTAATGAATGATAATATTTTATTACACATGTTTTTGTAGATATATTTTTTGAAACCAAGGGAAACTAGCAATACTTCAAGCCCACTATACAGTCTGAGTTTTGATAGCCAAAAACTTTATGCTGCTTCTGATCGCTCTCTGATCGAATTAGATTTTGGGGGGCGACCAACAGAAGGATGTAATTACCGTAGAATTTTACATTACAACCGTAACGGATGATAGAATCATCTTTTTATCAAATGACTTTTATTATGTTTTTTAACTCAGGTACGATACTCATGAAATTAGGAATTGTTACTGTGTAAAATAAATATGTTATATTTATAATGCCTTACAATCCATTTAATTCATTGATAAGTTATGAATGATTTTCTAAATACTCAAGTATAAAATGTTAATAATTCAATTTATTAATAGCATGAGGTGTATTCCATGTACATAAAATATAAATCATTAATAAAATTCTAAAGAATAATTTTGTCACAAAGTTATAACAAACAACCCTCATGAAAATTCAAGCTGTACAATAAAATGTAAAACAGTATATAATGTATTGAAAATAAAATATATTTTGATATAAGCCCTATAAAAATGTTTATTTTGATCCCAATCATATCATAAATTATTCTTATGTTAGTTTTTTATGACAGTAAGAAAATTTCCAAAACCATTTAATCATCTATTCAATCAACAAATTAATATTAATCATTCATATCATTCTTTTTTTACAACTTTAACTTGACATTGCTCTTACCATATAATTAAGAATACCACCATGTTTAAAATACGTTAAATCTACCTCAGTATCGAAGCGAACAATCACCTCGAAATGTTTATCATCCGCAGTTACGCTTATTTTTTGACCAGGTTGACAATTTTCAGGTATAGTAATATCGTAATGTTCATAACCAGTTAATTTTAAAATTTCGCTATTTTGTCCAGGCAGATATTGCAGAGGGATTATACCCATACCAACCAAATTAGATCTGCAATTAATCAGTTTACAGTTAATTAAATGATATATCAGGATTACAGCTAATTAACTATTACCTATGGATTCTTTCATAAGATTCAGCAATTATTGCACGAATACCAAGTAAATATGGTCCTTTGGCTGCCCAGTCTCGTGACGAGCCAGAGCCATACTCCTTTCCAACCAAAGCGATCAGCTGAGTATCGTCCTTTGCGTACTTCTCAGCAGCGTCGAACACATCCATCTATTATAACAAGTCGTATCAGCGTTAAGACATAAAAATGAAAAAATGATTTTATCATCTATAATTACCTCTTCATTTGTCGGAATGTAAATAGTTCTTGGACCGGGTCTTCCAATAAATTTGTTTACGAGTCTAATATTAGCGAATGTACCACGTGCCATAACGGCGTCGTTTCCTCGACGAGAGCCATACGAATTAAACTCTTTTGGTGTTAAACTGGAAAATATAATTTTTCTCATTGTCGTTCAGTAAGCATAAAAGTAAAATATATAATTTTAACATGTCATTTACCCCCGATTAGCGAGATATCTGGCAGCTGGCGAATTGCGTGCAATGCTACCAGCAGGGCTTATGTGATCCGTAGTAACAGAATCACCCAGATTCAACAGTACACGTGCCTTTGTTATCGGTTTTGCCTTAGTAACATTCTGAAAGGAAAAATATCTTAAATGTTTTTGCTTACATGTATAAGGTAAAAGATTTAGCAGTTCCCACAAAAAACCTACCTTTTCAAGATTATCGAAATATGGTGGATTTTTAATATAAGTGGAATTCTCATCCCATGGATACAATTTACCTGTAGGGGCGGTCAAATTTGCCCAATTAGAACTACCACTTTCCAGCTTCCCGTAAACTTCTTTAAACATTGCTGGGATAACGTATTGTTGCTCGATCGCATGAATTTGTGATCTTGTAGGCCAAATATCCTGAAGAAATACCTCGGTACCGTCTGGTCTGCGACCTATAGTAATAAAATTCGTTAAATAAAAACGAATAAAACAGGTGCGAAAATATTTAACCAGTTAACTATTTACAACAAAGATATTTGTCATGAAAAATGTAAAATTTAAAAAATTTTTTTTGTGTGATTTTGTGTTGTTCAACAAAGTCGAAACAGTCAACTGATTAATTGATTATTTATTATTTTTACCAAGTGGATCCTTTTCGAAATCGATGTCAACAGTGCCAGCAATCGCATACGCGATAACCAAAAGTGGAGAAGCAAGATAATTGGCTCGAGTATTGGGATGAATTCTTCCTTCGAAATTTCGATTTCCAGACAAAACTCCACAGCAAACGAGTTCATTCTAGAACGAGAAAAAAAGTCGATAAAAACAAGAGTTGTCAAAAATCGGTTATGAAAATTTGCAATGCGCACCTTTTCAATGGTTTCAGCAATGACATCAGGAAGTGGACCACTGTTACCAATACAAGTCATACAACCATATCCAACAATATCAAAGCCCAATTTTGATAAGTAAGGAATTACTCCACTCTCCTCTAAATAATAACTAACGACTCCAGAACCTGGCGATAGTGATGTTTTTATGTAGGGAGCCACTGCAAGTCCAGCTTCAACCGCATTTTTTGCGAGGAGTCCTAAAAATAATTATAACTAAAAATCGGTACCCTCATTTTTTTATCATTCTTTTCCATAATTCAACGAATTTCTTTTTTTCTTAATTTTTGTTTTACCTGCGCCAAGCATGACGCTTGGGTTACTCGTATTGGTGCAACTGGTGATCGCTGCTATTACAACCGAACCATGTCTTAGCTTATAATCCTTTCCTTCGTATTCAAATAGACCCGCAGAATCTACTTTTGCTGGGCTTAGTCCAAAACCCTTAAAGCCAACCTACAAACAAAAAAAGATTTCAATGGTTATTCAGTTGAATATTTCTCTTTGTTTTTCTTAATTTTAACAACGCTGTCGCTCATTAAGACGCTGATAAAGTAGCCGACCCCGATAGATCACGTACGACGAGAAAATTTGATTAAACAAAAGTTTTTGAATGACGCGCAGCAATCCCGATTCAAGCGAGACCAAATAACAATTCGCGGAGTAAGCCGTTCGAAGAAATAAGCATTGCGACAATTTTAGGGGTCGAGGACCTCGCGTTTTTGTTTAACCAGTTAACTGTTTATGACGAAGATATTCGTCGTGAAAGAATTGTAAAATTTTGTGTTATAACGAATTTTTTCTTTGTTTTTGTTTGTTCTTTTTTTGTGTTAATTTTCTTACATGGTTGATACGATACGGTTAAATGTTTAAATAAAGCTGCAGTGAGTAAACTTTTTTTTTCAAGTAAAATATTTTACGTAGAATGAGTAAATTTTCCAGGCGGACCTTCATCCCTGCAGCGTAACGAAATTACCTCCCCCGCCAGAGAATCATTGTGCAAGCAGTGACGTATGTCCGGCACGTTGGAGGTAAAAAAGGGACAACTAGACCTCCCTGGGTCTTCAAATCTCTAGGTATACCTGGGACGGCGATTTCCCTTGCGATTTCCAGAAAGGATTTTCGACCGTAAGGCATAGAAAATTCCTGAATTATCGTCCAAGGGAATGCCGTAGAAAGGCCGCATTTCGATAAGGAAGAGACACCGAGTTGAGCGTACAAGAAAAAAGAAAGAGAAGTAGGGATTGCGGCATATTTCGTATCGAATGACGCTCGTATGGTACTAAATGAGTAAGCTTTGCGAAATGAATAGAATGTTGTATCAGCTATTTTAACCAGAGCGAGGAGGCGACGAATAGCGCTTGAAACGCGAATCGCCGAAGAAAATTTATTCGCCTTCTTCCCTCCTCCGTTTTCCTTTATCTCTGTTGAACCTTTCACGTCGACTCAACATGGAAATTTTGGCCGTGAAAATCTTCGGCGTGGTAGCGCAGCGGAAATTTTTCGGCGCGTCTTGCGCTTGGTCGGAAACTCGCGGGGTGTCTCGCACAAAGATTTTACCCTGCCGATATTTTCCCCTCCCTCCCCCCGGGTTTGGAAAGTAACGTGTGTGCTGTGCGAGCTTTCGTAACGGTCTCTGGGTAATTACGCGAATGCCTGGAAGCGTTCTTAACGATTTTTTCCAAAAAATCTATTGGAGTTTTGAATTTTCTAGATCTCTGACTAATTACGACGATGCTCTAGCTAAAGCGGAAATGGTAACCAGGAGAGTGAAAATATTATTGTGATTCTATATGTGCGTGATTGTAAGGTGATATCAGGGACGCAAGTACAAACGAGCTCCGTCTGAATAGAAATCGATAGATGAATTGCCAGTAAAATTAAAAATAAAGTCAATGTTTACAGCACACAACTCCATTCGTTTCGTACAATTTTCAAATGCATACTGTAAAATCAATGTGATCGCTGTTCATCGGGGTACAAATTTTCTATATTGGTATTTGTTGATATTTTTCCCTATGAGATCAGTGATTGTTCGTTCAACTTACTAATTATTAGGAATAACAATTTTGGTTCGACAGAAGAAAATAAATTTTCAAATGGGATTGCTGTACAGCGTCCCGTCCATTCAAATTACAAGTGGTGGGGGGAGGCTTACTATATAAGCAAGCTCATAAAGGCAAGGATCATCAGTCGCGAAGTGTCCGGAAGAAGAGCTGTTTGACTTGCATCGTCTTTCCGTTAAATTAGTGTTATCCAGTGTTCAACGAGTAAAAATAGTCATAATGAGTTTCCAAATTGAAAATGTGATTCTGTTAAGAAATGAAAAATTTGAAAAATGGGCGGCTACTGGATGAATTCCGCTCGGTATGAGGATGAATTTAAATACCTCACCGGGTAGGATTCATCCAGAATTCGTCTCATTATTACATCTTTCGAACGAGATTTTCAGACAAAACGTTTCGTCGTTAAATACGTGATATTTGGTCTAGAGCACGCGAGTTTGAGCCGTGACTAGATCGAAATACGCGTGTTTAATAATGAAGATCTTCAACCGTACCGCCGTCTTCGTAGGACGATCGGACTTCGTTAATTTTACTTTGGTGATTTTGCTATATGATGTTATAAAGATCATAAAGCTAGGTCAGCAAGGAGAAAACGGCGGAGCCAATCTTCAAATCACGGTGATTCCAATTTAATTACGATATTTGCGTTCGTAGGAACTATTGCGGTGATGTGTGAAATAAATATTTTCATATCACAGCATTAGTTACCTGGTACGCGAGTGATCATAAACATCGGTTGAAGAATTTTCATTGACAATATGAAATGAAAAAGTGCAATGTGAGACGAACTTAGCCTAGTCTGCCGTTGTTAGTTAACGTCACTGGGTTATGTTTTGTCCCATTTTTGTACAAAATATACACCCCAACCATAATTGTGTGAGCATTTGTGTTGTTTAAAACTTACTAGCTCTTATATTGTTAGTTACATTAATGTTGTTTAAAACTTACTAACTCTGATATTGTATAATAAATCATAAATATGAAAACTCTAACTGATAACGAAATTGAAATTTCTTCTAATACCTTATTTGTCAAGCAGTTCCTAAAATCCTTCTTCATATCGGTAACGGAAACGCGATCGTGAGGTCGTTTTGGTCCACTCACACTGGACACCACAGTCGCTAAATCCAAGGTAACAACTTGAGAAAATACAGGATCTTGATTTTCATCATCATAATTCCTCAGCATGCCAACCGTACTCAGATATCTTTCGATTCTTTTAATGTGATCCTCCGAGCGACCTGTCATACATAATAATAATGTTTTTGTGTCAAGGAAAAATTAAAATAAGTTTTTTGAATATTACTTGTTTGTCTTAAATATGCTAAACTCTGTTGGTCAACGGGGAAGAATCCGACAGTAGCACCGTATTCCGGGCACATATTTGATATCGTTGCTCGATCGGCTATGCTTAACTGGGTAACACCTGGTCCAAAAAATTCTACAAATTTTCCAACAACGCCAATTTGTCGAAGATTCTAAGAAAAATTTAAATTCTACAATTTGAAAATATTTCGGGCTAGAAATAATATCATACTATAAATTTGATACCTTTGTTATAGTTAAAACTAAATCAGTTGATGTTGCATATTGGTTCAAAACTCCTTCTAATTTGTATCCTACTACTTGAGGTAAAAGCATAGAAATAGCTTGTCCAAGCATGACAGCTTCAGCTTCGATTCCACCAACGCCCCAACCAAGCACACCAAGCCCATTTATCATAGTTGTGTGAGAATCTGTACCAACAACACTATCAGGGTAGAGTAAATTATCCGTATCGAATACCACTCTTGCTAAATATTCCAAATTGACTTGGTGTACAATACCACTTCCGGGTGGTACGATTAACATATTCTTGAATGCTTTAGCTCCCCATTTTAAAAATGTAAATCGTTCTCTGTTTCTTTCAAACTCTAGTTCTTCATTCTTCTTCAAGGCATCAGAGCTATTGGAATGTAAAATTAAAATTAATAAATAAAAAATTATATATTCAGATAATTATTATTAAATTTTATTCACCTTCTTGTGAAATCTACTTGAATTGAATGATCAATAACTAAATCTGATGGACAAATAGGATTTATTTTATCAGGATCGCCATTTAATCTTTTCACTGCATCTCTCATGGCAGCAAAATCAACAACTGCTGGAACACCAGTAAAATCCTGTTGATAAAGTAATTATATAAATTATTGAAATAAGACAACAAAAGAAAATAAGAAAACATTAATATTACCTGAAGAATAACTCTGGCTGGTTTGAATGCTACTTCAACACCTCCTTCAACTGATTGATTAACTTGCCAGTTTAAAATTTTGTCTACATCTTGTTTTTTAACTTGAAAATCATCACAGTTTCTAACTGCACTTTCTAAGAGCACTTTAATTGAAAAGGGCAACTTTTCTGAAAAGTTATATTTGTAAAATATGTAAAAGAAGATTCACAACGAATATAATTTAATTTTGCATGAATGAATACCATATTTTTCTCCAAAAGATGCAATGTCATAATATTGACATTGTTTATCTCCAACTTGAGTAGTCTTTAGCAAAGACTTGAAAGGATTTTCACCTATTAATACAAATTTTTAATTATCAATTAATTTTATAATGCATAGTTATTTTTTATTTTTTTGTATCAAAAATGTAACGTTATATAGTGAAAAATTAATTTGAGGTTAATATATAGTTTAAATTTATTTTTCATCAACATTGTTATAAATATAACTCATATCAATTAAATAGAAAATCTTAACTTAAAAATTTAGCTAACACTCATACGCAAATGCAATTTAAAATAAAAACAAAAAAATGCAATTTGCGTTAAAGTAAGGCAAATAGAACATATGGATAAAATTGTGCTGAAGATATAAAATGAACGCAATGATTACATTGCTCTGGTAAACATCATTCAACAGTGCTCATAAGATTTCAATTAATTTTTCACTTTGAATTTGTAGAAATTAGGAAAGCAGTGGTATACGCACCAGCCATGATCGCCAATAGCGCAGTCACGTCGTCCCGTTTTGCGTAATGCAACTTTACTCGCTGACAGTTTGAACGTTACTGTTGTGCAAAAAATAAAAAAAATAAGTTTGAATAGTCTGAAAAAGCTGGACACCGCTACAGCTATTTCATTGGAATATGCTAATTTAATTTATTCTATCAAGACGAAAGTCGTTGACATAATAGTTTAAAATTTCAAAATTATGCGCGTAGGCCGTAGGGTAAAGTCGAACGAACCCTCTGACGTTTCAGCTACGCTCTGTTTGCGTACAGTCGCGTATAAACTGTTCGTATGACTTCATCTTCATTTATCGCAAGTTATAAGAAAAGGATAAGCGAATTAAGATAGCACCTACCGTAAAGATTTGGAACGGTACCTCTTTCTCATATGCATTTTAAAGCATAAAACATCAATGATAAGAGAAACTTGGATTATGCAATATTGAATGATTATGATAAAAATTTGTTATCAAATACACAACATTTAAGTAAATGAAATAATCTATTCTTGGATACTGTACAAAACATATTTATTCGATATTTATGACAATACTTACACAGTGTACATTATTTAAACTATTATGTTCTCAGAAGCATTCTATATTTTGTGGAATATTCAAATTTATATACAAATACAATTACAATTTTTAGCTGTTTACCTCTACAAGCAACCAATATTTCCCTGTACATTGCGATTTATCGGTATTTAGAACATGATAACGATCATGTTTCATTGACTTCTTTGAAAATATTTCAGCTTGGAATTGAGTTTTTGTAAAAACTAATGTTATGAAGAGTTTTAAAGCACATTAGAAATATACAAATTTAGAGAATATATAAAATTGATAAGTATATTTGCATAATAATATTCGAATAAATCTTCAAAACTATTTTTCAATCTCCAAGTACAGGTTATTGTAACAAGACTTTTATAATATACTCTTTTTAATCTATAAAAAAAATTCCTACTATAATTTATACATAGGCACACAAAACACTTATTTTCAAACAAAATTATAAAAAATTCATTAAACTTCACTTTTTTATAGTAATATAGTTTTCAATCAAGTAGCTATTGTTGATTAATATTATGAAATAATCTTATTTATATAATACACAAAATTAAGAGATCTATTATAAATCCTATTAGACCTTGATAAATATATCAAAAGTAGAAGTTATATAAATTGTTACTACAATCATTTCAGAATATTGACAATGTTCTACATTCATAATGAGCATCTGTCAATATGGAAATTAATAATAAGAAGCGTTTTGAAAGAAAAAAATTAAATAACATAAAATATTCTTATATCATGAAATATTAATAGAATTTTCCTTAAATATCTATACGTGGTCGATACTGTAATTTTAATGGAGGATCTCTAAACCTCCATCTTGTCACGTAAACAAATTTTAACGTGTGGTCCTTACCTAATAATTCGTCATTACATAAAATATCAATCTGTCACAAAAAAAAAAATTATTAATATAGTGAAGTTGCCCTATTGGTAAATCAAATCGCATTAGATATAAATGATACATACATCTCTATATTTTTCCATGCCATTTAAAACTTTTTTAGCAATGAACTTTTTTAAATGTGTAATTGTTGCTTGTGCAGAACATCTGATAAACCTTCTTTTTAAAGTTTTCAGACTCACATTAATACATTCCAGACAGACATTAACCTAAAATTAATATGAGAGATGATTTATGTATTTTATTTGTAATTAAAATTTGTCGTTGATTACCTGTTCATCAGTTCTGTGATAATCAGATTCAGCATGGGCATCTGTAGTACTTTTCTCATCCTCTATTTCACCTGCATTTGGCATAACATCTTTGGGACAAGGTAAACCACGAGCTCTATAAAAATCTCTTTCCCTTTTAATTTCATCTATAATCATACGAAAACGTTAGTCAATAAATAATAATTAAATTGATAATGAAATTTTCAGTCAATATGAATGTTGCACATACTTTCTTGTAGATCAGGTACCAATTTATAAACAATATCTTGCATTGTTCTATCAAAACTTATATATTGTAGAGGATGCGATTGATGTATGACTATTTGACATGTTGGACATGTGTGTTTCTCTTCTAAATGTTTCACTAAACAACTTTTGCAAAATGTATGTAAACATTCTGTAACTGTAGTGGCATCTATTAAATAGCCTCTGCATATCTTGCATGTTATATGGCTATTTAATGTTTTTAATTTTATTCTTCTCTCCATGGCACTGACACCACCATTAAATCACCTTAACCTGTAAACAATTTTTTTATACTCTTTAATGAATATTTGAAATAACTTAATCATTAAAAAGCATAAAAATAATTAGATGATTAAGAAAATTCAAAAGAAGCAATTGATAAACAAACCTATACAGCTATATTTGAATTCTAACCTCTTTCTACAATAACCTTTGTTTTATGTCAAAATAAAATCAAAACTTCATTCTGATTCTACTCAAATAAAGGAATTAAGATAATGAAGATGAAGAAGTGATATAACCATTGAAACTTAATTAATAAATCAAAACTTACATGAAATTCGATGTTTGAAGTCATGTACTCAGTATGCATAATAACAACAATAAATTAAATAATTATTATTGATTGTGAAAACTGGAAAAATTTTCTTTATCAAATATTAAAAATATTAAAAGATCGAAAAATTTATATTTACGGCAATTTATTGTTAAACGCGATACATTGACTGTCGGACACGTATGTATGTAAACCGAAAAACTTAATTCGTACACAAGCAACCTATCGTACGATAACGGATTGGTGTGTACGAGATAGTACAATTATGAAGTATAAGAACATACCAAAAAAACTTATGTAAAATGTAGAAACAGTATGAATTTGATTAATTAATTGATTTATTACATTCATTTAATAATGTATTTGTTTTCAAATGACATTTTATTCAGTAGATAATCATTCCAATAATATATCTAGATTCTGGACAAACACGATATCTGACAGTTCGATATCGAAATCTGTGTTGAACACGCACATGCGTTTACGTAAACTTTGTAATCCGTGATCGGCGAATGTGTATATGTATATATTTCGCAAAGAGATCGGTGAACCGATGTATATGTATTAACCATCTACAAGAATAAATTTACACAAATCAAGGAAGACGCCATGTTTTAAAATGCGAAACGATCGCTACCACTTAGATGTTTACGCGGGCAGCGAATAACTCATTTTGAGATTTGGTTTCCGCTTAAAATTCATCTACTGTGTAATACTATATATTTACACATAGACACAAATCGAACATAGTTGATATTTGGTGACTAAAGCTTCGATTAAATAATATATTTAAGAAAAGATGAGTGGGGACGGTAACAGTGACGGTCGATCTGATAGATCGGAAGAAAATAATGTGATCAAAGCGGGAGATGAAGTTGTGCAGAAAAATACCGGTGAGAGTAAAGAGGAATCGAAAATAGAAGATGGGATGTCCTCGTCGGCGTTGAACGCGACTAGTTTTACTCCCGAGGAGTTTATTCCTCAGATACCTAGCGGCTGTGTAAGAACCACTGGAGGAGTACGTATATTTTACTTTATCTGAATATTTTTTTTATTTTTCTCTTGTCTCTTATTATTTAGTTATAAATCATCTCTTTTCATTAATACAAAATGATTAATATCATAAATTTCAGAAAGTGACTATTGATAAAGCATTTATCAATAAAATCATGCAGAAACATCGTAGATTGCAAAATACAGTAGCACCTTTCACACAGGAACATTTGGAAATGTCTGTCGAGGCACTTTATGGAACTCCAATAGGCTGCCAAAACACAACACAATCTAACAAGGACATTTGTACTTGTAATTCCTACGAAGCTAGAAAGTAAATATTGTTTCTTATAATTATTAGGGGTATTATTATTATCATTTTAATAGTATTATTACAGAGACAAATCATTTATATTAATATATGTTTGTTTATTCACAGAGAAATGTTTAGAGAAGAATTACAAAAAGCTTTAGTTTTTCAAAATTTATGGACTGAATTACGACAACAAATTGTTGCAACATTTGATAAAGCACTCGAGACTTCTCATAAAATTGATTATTCGCAGTTGCAAGAAAATGCTCTATGTTTATATGACATGCATGATACAGTGCTGCAGTGAGTTTATTAGAATTCGTGGCAGCTGATTCAACCTAACTTCTGTGGTTAATTTGATTTTTTATTTTAGATTATGTAAAAAAGATGCACCTCAATTATTTATGAGATTAGTAAGTCAAACTCAAGAATTTGTTGTCGAAGTGAAAATTCGTTTATTGACTCTTCTTCATGACCGTAGTATAAATAATTTACCAGAAATATTTTTAACTGGTTTGTATTGCAAGTTATGTATATAATTTTATGAAAATGAAATAGAAATTTAAATAATTTCTTTACATAGGTCTTCTTGATGATTATCGTGCATTAATCTTAACGGCAACCCAAATTTCTGAATTAGTTACACCATTGAAAGAACGCTTATCTTTATTTAATTTAACATGGGATTCTTTTATTAAGAAATTATATCAAATATATGTATATAATGATCCATTAGTGCAAAATAATCTACCACCATTCATTGCACAGGTATTTATAATTTGAATAATAAAATATTAGTAACAAATTTTCATAACAATAAAAATTTTCAGTTAAGAAAATTGCTACCTCTGAAGGGTCCTGAGTATCAGAGTCTGGTACATCGATGTTTAGCATTTTATGATGAAATGACAAAAGTTGGCAATATGTGGCCTGAAATGGAACCATGGCTGGATAAATATAAGTAAGTTTAATTATCTTTTTGCTTTTTCTACAAGTATGAAATTTTTAATCGTGTGAAATATTTTAGTGCGGAACAAGCAATTCGAATGGCACGACTTAGAGAAATTAGGGAAGGGTGGGAAATATTTACATCATCACGAAGAACCAAAAATTGGTAATTACGATTATTTAAATTTATCTTATGTAATTTTTTCAAATATTATCATTAACAAATTACGCAAATTTATTATTTAGTAATGATGGGAATCATAAAACAATTGGAAATTCTGAGAAGAAAGACAAAGAATCTGAGACTGAAAACAATGATTGTGATGATGATTCAGCTAGTATGTTACCAAGTATTGAAATAGTACAAATTCTTCTGGACGATTGGAATAGTGCTCAAGATCAAGAATTTGCGGAAATAGTCAGTGCATTAGTTGCTACGGAAATAAATCATAACAGTGACTTAGAGAATTCTTCTACTAATAATGAGACTTATAATGAATTAGATAAAAAGTAGGTTTTGTTATTATTGATGATTATTTGACTGATGAAATTATTTAACGCTCAGTTCTTGAAATGAAACTCATACATATATATTTTTTTTAGAGATGGTTCAGAAATTAATAATGAAACCATTAATTGTTCTAAGGCAAACAGGGAATTAGTACATGATGTACCAGTTCAAACGAATACAGAGGATTCGCTCAATAGTAACAACAGCAATATAGGTATCAATATATATATTTTGTTCATAAAAATATACATCAAAAAATATAAATTTTAATCTAATTTTAATTAAAATTGTTTAGACAGTCTTAATAGTTTAACAACACTGAAATCAAAACCTCTGAGGCCAAAAAGATTTAGTGAATCTGTAAGTTTAGGAAAAGCAGTATTAGATTATGTTAATGAGAAACGTGAATTAATGCAATCTCAAGGGTTATGTACTTGTGGTCACAAGAAAAAGAGTGAAATGACTGAGAAAAATGAAAAATCAGCTGAAAATGCTAGTTGTTTATGTTTGACGGACGTAAATAATACAAGAGCTGTTTGTACTTGTTCAAAAAATAGTAAGTGTCATTGACAATTGTTTTTTGTAATATTAGAAAATTAATAATTAATTGATTTCAATAAGGTGATAAAAATAATACGTCAAAGTCTACAACGTTAGTAAATCATACGGAATCACAAATATCAAATGTTTTACGTGTCGAAAATGTAAAGAAAATCGACAAAGCTGAAACAAATTGTAATAATAGTGTAAATCATATAAAGCATTCTACTACTCAAACGGCGAGTGTACAACAGGCTGATACAAGGTTTGATCAAGGTTTGTATAAATTAAAATTTAAAAATATTAAGAAGATATTCAAAATCGTTCCAATAACTTTAGTTGAAAATATTCATTCATGGAAAAAACGCATTTTATTTTGATCTATATTAGATTCGAAACAATTGCATAACCGGACCCAACCATCGCAGCACACAAAAAATCTAGGACTTAACAAACTTCATTCTCATAATAGTCACACACATCATTCTTGCCGAAAACAAACTAATGTGGAACATATCAAGAGAGTATCCTGCAATGATCGTCAGTAATTCTTTTTTTTATTTATTAAATTATTAGTTAGACTTGTGGTTTCAATTTCAGTAAATTCTACTGATGGTGATTCTTCAGATTCGAGTAGCGGCCAAGATGATTCTTGTTCATCAAATGGTTCTGCGCAGAGAGATTCTAATAAAAGTTGCGATTGTTGCTACTGCGAAGTATTTGGACATAATACAGTATGTAAAATAATTAATTTTATCAATTATTAAACATAGTTTAATATAATTAATATATAAAGTGGTAGTAAATTAAATTATCTTTAATCTTCCCTATTTTTCAGCCAACAGTGGCACCCACAAATCGAAATTATAGTGAAATGAGAGAACGTTTGAGACAATTATTAACAAAGAAAAAAGCAAAATCGTGTAAAACTAGTTGTATATCTCCAAAAAAAGTTCACCAGCCAGTTTCTTCAAATAATGCAGTTGCAGAATCAAGAATAGAATCTAAACAACAACCACCTCCGAACAGTTCTCATGTCAAAGCAGCGTCAATAACCAATAAGGAATACGTAGATCAGAGAAATATTGACGATCTATTACAATATATTGAAGGTAGCAATAATTTGAAAAAAGATAATAATAAAAAAGCTGAGAAAAAAGCACGTCAGAAACAACGCAAGGTAAATTTTGTCTCAATAAAATGATTTTAGAATTTTTATAAATGTTTTAATATTGGATTAAATTTTAGTTAGAAGAAAAGCTTAAGAAAGAGAAACAAGAGGAAGATAAGCAGAAATTAATAGAATTGCAGAAGAAAACACCAGAAGTAACTATTTCTATAGTTGATCCAAAAGCACAATCATTAAAAGCTTCTCCGATTTCTGAATTGCCATCAGTGTCTATTCTACCAACGTCATCAATGCCCTCAATTACATCAAAAATGGTTAAAAAAAATGAAAAGCAAACAATTAACTTACAAATTAAACAATCATCTATCGATGTGACGAAAAAACCAACAATGAGAGCAAATGCCGAATCCGAAAAATCAAGCAAAAACTCAACATCTCGTACATCAACGAAAACGACGCAGCCTAATAAGTCCAGTTCAAAAAATGTTAAGTTCGAATCTAATAAGACATCTTTTAAATTATCCGCATCTAAAACAACTACTAATACGAAAAGCATCTTAAAAAAAGTTGTCGATGAGCCAATAATTCCTGAAATAGATGAAAAGGTTTTAACAAAGAAAGAAAGAAAAAAGTTAAGAAGAGAAATGAAAAAAATTGAGGAAACAAAAAGACAAGAAGAGAATAAAAAAATAGAAGAAAAACGTGTACAATCAGAAAATCAACCACAAATTGTAACTATTAAAAGAGTAATGGCATCAAATAGTGCTGAACCTACTGTAACAATTACGTTGAAAGGTCAAACACCAGCCGAGGATAAAGTTTTATTCACATTGGTGAATGGTCAAACGAAAGAACCAGCACCACCAAAATCGGAATCTCAACCAATTCAGAATAACAATGGCAAAAAGAAAAAAGGAAAAGGAAATAATAATAGTAATAGTGAAAAAATTACAAAGAATCCACAGAATTCTAAAACACAACAAACAGCGGTTATTAAACAAAATGCACAAACGACGAAATCAAATGATAACAAGTTGCCGAAATCTCAAGGGCAGAATGATAAAACGAAGAATAATAAAACGATAGATTGTAAAAAGCAACAAACAAATCAATCTGATTTAAAAAATGTGAAATTAAAGAAAGATAAGAAAAATAATGATAATAATAAAGAAAATATAATACAACAACAGAATGTTTCGAAAAATATCAAAAGTCCTGTACAGAACAGTAATACCAATAATAACAACAGTAATAAAAGTAAAAAGCAAATGAAAAACAGTACACAACATCCGCAACAATGTGTTAAAAACGAGGATGGACGGAATAAAAAAACCGTTCCACAAAACAAATCTTTGAATAAACCTGATTCAAATACAAATCGAGGTAGTAAAACGAATGGAGAAGGTAACATAAAAAATATAAGTAATATAAATAATAGCATAGGTGACGGAAATAAATCAGTCATACCTGAAAACGCAAAGATTACATTAAAATCGAATCATCTTCCAAGCAAACAACCACCGGTAGATCTTCAACGTAATTCCATGGAGCGAGTAAGCACTACACTAAGTAGCCAATTGAAAGATATGGCAGAAAATTCAAAAATCTCTATTGAAAATCTCAAATTACCACCTGGAATTACTATTACGAAAGTTGATGCACCCATTAAATCAGTTCCAATCAAATCTACACCGATGATTAAACTGCCTACTGCACCTTCGAAGCAAGCAACTATCATAGCCGCCCCAATGAGCGCTACCCAATCGAGTTACGGCAACCCTCAAGCTGGTGGTAACGTGATTGTCGTCGATACTGGGAAATTGAAACAAGACTTATTGCCAAAGTCTGATAACGGTAAGGAGGTTCTATAAAATGTAAATATTCGTAATTTTTATTTTATACCAAGTAGGTTTATTATCATTTTATAGATTCAACAAAAGATCCAGCTACAGGGAATAAAAAGAAGAAAAAAAAGAAGAATAAAAATTCTAGTTCGAGTGCAAACGCAAACACAAGTAATGCACCTTCAAAAAATAGTAATTCATCGATGAGTGAACACGTTGATGAACCTGCTAATATTATGCACAATCCTGGTACAAATATGGTAACAATAAGAAATCCAGCTTTTGGTCCAATAAAAGTTCCGCCTACTCAGCAAGCGGCAATCATAAAAGTATCGGACAATGGTATGGTCACTATTCGTAGTCCAGCTCTCCAACAAGCAATAAACGCAGGGTTGGCTGGCCCAGCCATGCCGGATTTTGTAGTAAAAGGTGATTCGCATCCTACAAAAACGGCTACAGAATCGCAAAATGGAAATATCAAATCTACAAACGGTATGATTTCATCGAGTTTCGCCGAATTGCGAAACAGATTAACTCCGGGTATCACAACTTTGACGAGTCTTGCTAATATTCAAATTAGCAAGGTAACGAATGGTCAATTAATACCAGAGAATGGTATTAACTTGAAAGGTACGAGTGTTACTTTGACCAAAGTCAAACAGGACCATTCAGTGGAATGTGATAGAACGAATGATTCGTCAAACCCAACATCAGAGTCAACTGGCAGTAATAAAGGAAAAAAGAAGAAAAAACGCAACGGTGGCGCGCGGCATAGCGGCGACGACTGGACTCTTGTTGGTGAGAGAGAACAATAATCAAAACTGTAATTGTGTAATATTGCTTCTGTTGATTCATTATTTCTCTTTAAGTTTTTTGTAAAAAAAAAAGTAATATTATTTTCCCTTATTTAACGATGGACAGATACTGAGAAATGTAATGGTTAGCCAATATTATCTCTGGACGCTACATAGGTTTATTGCACTGACGACAGTCTTTCTTTCGTTTCGTTTCGTTAGGGTAGCGCAGTGTACCGCGTTAGGAAGAAGTCTTGGCTAGGTCAAAAGATTTTTCAAATATGGGATACCTTCGAAAGACATCGTCAAATTGGCCTCGACGAATTTCTTTGCGGATAGTCTGGAAGACGCACTGGCCAGTGAGCACCAACCTTATCTTAATTTTGTTTTCGCATCCTCGTGCGATTCAACTCTACCCTTCATTTCAAAAGCTGCGTGCTCCTGTTCAAAGCAATTAAAGTGACCAAAAATCGTTTCTTATCACAGCTCCAACTGGTACATAGATTCATTTTTATATCATAATTGAAGGGATTCTCAGATTTTTAATATATATATATATATATATAAATATGTAAATATACATATATGTCTATGCATATATATATATATATATATATATATATATATTCTTTTCCGATTAAAATAATGAGGAGTGATTAATGCTTCATAGTACGCATATATAGACGACGAAACAATCAAGTTGATTATTTATTGACAGCAATAAGTATCCCTATCTGCACAATGAAAAGTAATAATTTGTACTATTTTTAATTAACTGACGATTTTTATATTAAATTTTTATTCGCAGCTTACGTTGTCATTATGTAGAAAAATTAAAAGATCAAAATACTGTGTGCAAGTGGGTTTCTCATTCATTGATTTTTCAAGTTAATGGGTATATTTTAATACGTTACTGACGTGGAATTGTATCCTTGAAATAATCGTTCCCATTTCCACTCAGTCTTATGATAAAAATATAAATGAGATGTGTTCTCAATAATACAAGCGAGTATTCTTTTGTATTAAATATATGTTTTTTACAGAAAGTGTATTCACGCCGAAAGATATAGACCTCGAGGACGGCGAAATGGACGACGCTGAGCGCGAATTAGAAGCTTTCAAGAGATTCTGCCTGCAGTCAGTACCACCACCGCGTAAAGAGAAAGTTAATCTCAACATAAAAGATATTGTTTTGAAGAAGAAATCATCTTCGTCCGCAACATCTTCAACTTCCAATACAGTAATCGCTGCAAATTGAACGTCACGTCGAACAGATGATTATTGTACAATACTACTGCCATGACAAGACTTGTTAAACGTGATTACCAATTATTTTTAGTACGGTAATTTCGCGTAAAATAAATATGAAATTGTAAATTTTTATATAAAAATTAATGAAGCGTCACCAGAATGACACGACAATTAATTATTGATACGTAGGTTTGAAAATTTTTATTTTACGACAAAGTTGAGTGAATATTGAATGTGTGATAAAAATAACAAGACTAAATATTGAGCGTATTTCTATAAAAATATGTAAGACTCAGAGGAGAGAAAACACCTTGTAATTTTATTGAAATTAATTTTTGGTGTTTTTTCTCAATATTAACATATTGTCAAAACTCGATAATAGTTCAGTATTTTGTTTTTAAATGATAAGTTAAGTTTTATAGTCGTCTCTATGAACTTTTTTATATGAATCATTATTTGATGTATTCAAATATAATTCGATCATGTTCATGTTTTGAGATGCTGCATTAGATAAGATTTATCTAGCAGGTTTTCACTTGCAATATTGAATGACTATACTTCTAAGTATATTCATCAAGAGGCGAATTTTTGCATTGTACAGAATCCATATACATTTATTCATCATATTGTATTTATATATGTAAATCAGTAATTATAAGGAATAAATGTTTAGGCAAAGCGGCAGTATATTTTTATGTTGGATATCATTAATTAAGGGTATGGAATATAGTAGAATGTATACTTTTTAAATACCATTCCTGCCATAAAACCTCGTTAGAAAATTCGCTGGCTGCTTAATTGCGAATAAAATTAGGTTTTTAATCTGTAAGATTGAAACACACGTGCATTCACTAATGTATGTATGCATGTTATTTCCTTCTTACATTTTTTTTTTTCTAAATAAAATTGATTGTGCATTTCTATTTTTTACTTTTAATAAAATCCTGAAAATAAAAACAAGTGATACAATCGGCATAATTTTTTGTCATGTTTAAAAATGGCGCCAATTTTACAAAATTTATTTCACTCATGCGCAATCGGAATTTTTCGATGGCAAATAGAAACCAGCCAATCGAACACGTATCATTATCGGAATGTTCTAATAAATTATAATTGTATCGTATTGTTTTCTCGAGAAAAAATTTCAGTGACAAATACAGAGTAAAAAGAAAAACCGAAGAAAATATAAGATTGGTCATCGTCATTAGATGATAGGATAAATCGTAAAAATAATATGGCGTTAACTCTATCAGCTGATATCGTCTGCTGGGATGACGGATTATATTTTGGTTAAAGGATTCGTATCAGAGGAAGTCATAAAAATTTTCATTAAATCGAGCGACCCATTTGACTTGTTACACAAATTGATATCGTATCGCGCGCTTCAATGACGTAAGATATAAATCGTCGAGTGGGTTCATAAATGGTGACTATATTTACGAGTCGGTCGTTGGATTGCATGCGTCACTGACAGGTGTTATAGGAATGTGGCAGAACAGATAGGGTTTCTCTTAACGAGCGCTATTTAATCACCTCTGATTAGTTGAGATAGTTATTAAAGTAAAAAAACATAACAAGCCACCGGATCGGGATAAGATCAGGGGTGTGATGAGCGACTCCGAACAACGTCAACTGCACGTGCCTTACCGAGAATATAACAGTCAGAATAACACTAATCCACCAGCATTGGTGGAAACTGATGCTTTGGTGGATATATTAATTCCAAACAGTAATAGCTCCCTTCCACACGACGATTCTTCTGATATATTACCAGAAATCGAATTTATTCCAACCACGAGCAACGAACAAATCATAACCATTGATTCATCTGGAATAGACCGGGAGAGTCAACCTCTCCTTGGTCGTTTAGAACTCGATGTCACCTTCAACCGGTTTCCAGGTGTGTTATCACCTGTTCTATTTTCTTATCGTACTCATTAATATTTATTTCCAGTAATAACATTTATCATTTGTTAGAACTAGTTTTCTTATGTAATACTCACCAGTATGACAATTTGCTTTTCACCAATAGCGTGTGCTACTTAATATTATGTCTCTTTCAGACGATCCTCAATTTTCTGAATTAGTGTGGCAAGCTGAGTGTGCAATCGATAATGGCATATATCCAGAAAGGATATATCAAGGATCGAGTGGAAGTTATTTTGTTAAAAATCCAGGAGGAGTAAGATTTCTAATGTTTTTTTTACTTGTTATGAAGTCAAAATATAAATAAATTATTATTTTCATTTTTACAGAAAATTATAGCTGTTTTTAAGCCAAAAGATGAAGAACCTTATGGGAGGTTAAATCCAAAATGGACAAAATGGATGCACAAATTGTGCTGTCCTTGTTGCTTTGGAAGAAGTTGCTTAATTCCAAATCAAGGGTACCTTAGCGAAGCTGGAGCCAGTCTAGTCGACCGAAAATTAGGTCTTGGCGTTGTGCCAAATACTAGAGTAGTTAAACTTGTCAGTAAAACATTTAACTACCCACGTCTGGATCGTCAAAAAGCTAGGATGAAGCAAGCGATTATGGATCAATTTCCCACAGTTGGGTCGCATTTCAATCGCATAAGCTTACCTCCTAAGATCGGATCGTTTCAAATTTTTGTAGATAGTTACAAAGATGCAGATTATTGGATCAAAAGGTGGGAAAGCGAACCACTACCAGCTCGGCTTGCTCAACAGTTTCAATTGCAATTTGAGAGATTAGTAATTTTGGATTATATCATTAGAAATACAGATAGAGGTGAATAGTATTTATTATATTAGAAATAATAAAATGCAATATTTTTTAATACAAAAATAATTTTAGGCAATGATAACTGGCTAATAAGGTACGATAATGGTGGCAAAAATGGAATCGATCAAGCAGAAGTTAAAATTGCCGCAATAGACAACGGTTTGGCGTTTCCATTTAAACATCCAGATTCGTGGAGAGCTTATCCATACCATTGGGCATGGCTTACACAGGCAAAACAGCCATTCAGCGAAACTACAAGAGAACTAGTTTTACCACAACTCTCTGATCAGAATTTTGTACAAGATCTTTGCGATGACTTATATCAGCTATTCAAGGTAAAAACATTTTCGATCCTCTTCATTTTAAGCAGATACTCCATTAAATATACCATAAACATATGCGAAATGATTTACAGCAAGATAAAGGCTTCGATAGATATCATTTCGATAGACAAATGAGTGTTATGAGAGGGCAAATTTTAAATCTTCAGCAAGCGCTAAAAGACGCTAAGAGTCCGGTACAACTAGTCCAAATGCCTGCGGTCATTGTCGAAAAGTATGTATACTAACTTATATAGAAGAGAGAAATAAAACTAATATGAAAAATAAATTTTTTTTCAGAGCAAAGGGCACTGGTACATCGAGACTATTTTCATTCTCGGATACATTCACACAGCGCTTCCAAAACAAGAGCCCCTTTTTTTCATGGTGTTGAATCGAGTAACATTCGTGTTATTTAAATTTCGTGAACACTACGCGTGTAAGATCAACGTAGGCTTTATTTCGGCATTTCCTCCGAAGTGCCCGTTTTTACTTGAATTTTGTATCCTCATAATCTTAATTCATAAAACAGTCTTTAGTTAGTGTCATATTTACATTATTTTGAAAAAATTGGAATATAATTAACATTATTCGTACAATTATATTGTATACAGTAAAATATATGACAATTACAAAAATCGATTCAGAATGAAATACGCTTAATACACATATGAAACATTTGAAAAAATATATCTGGAAAAATAAACACAAGTTGGTGAACGGTAGACTTGAGAATTTTTGTGTAAAGATAGTATATGTATATTCATACGTCTTCCGCCTTACGATCACAGAATTCCAAAAAGCAACAACTTGTGCTTATGCGTGCATTTCAATTGCGATTAAGACAATTGATTAGTAAAACCTCACAAATCCTGTACAGTTATAAAATGAAACTGTGATTTTAATATAAAGTCATAAATTAAGTAGAAATTGCAACTCGTTTGTCATGTTCATTAAATCATGAGTGAAAGATAATGAAACTATTGTAAATACCTGTATACAAATTATAATTAATTCGATCTCGTCCTTATCATGGTATCTATGCATTCCTATCAAATCCGTTGATTTTTTTTTTCTAATAAAAATATTTAAATGCTATTTTTATTTCATTTATTTTCAAATTTTATTCGTAAGTACTATTCATTTTTCTTAGTAAAAGGAAGAGAAATCTTGTCCAATAAAATACCAGAAATTCAAAATATCACTATACCATGCTCTCGTCATTTTTTCTTCAGGAGTTACATATAAATTTCGAAGTTGCATTTACACACAGATGTGTCATTCAATTTACCGTGTTTGTGTTTACTCGGAAACTTGACATTTTGATCTGTTCAATGTGATCTTTTCTTTCTCTTTTTTTTTTTTAATGTATTCTTTAACGAAAAATCTCGTAAACTCAGAATATTAAAAAGTCAGCATGGAGATTGTCGAGTTATGCGGGAAACAAAACGCACCGATCAAGAATTATTCACCTAGAGCGAAAGTAATTCAATTGAGTTTGGTTATTTTATTCTAACCGACTCAATTCGTTTTAACATCGTTTGAATATTTTTGAGTAGTGTAAAAGAAGATATGTTCAACCCCCGAAATCGAAATCGTTCGCACCCCAACGCGTTTACCGTCCTTCGTCGAATAAATTGGAAACCAGCACGACCTATCACCTGTCCTACCTTAGCAACAAACAATCGGGCGACGGTATCGTCAAAACTCAACTCTGCCAACCGGCTGTTAATCTCCAGATGCCCAGCGGAAAAATATCAGCGGATACAACGAACAAGCTCAGTTATAAGCCCGTGTGGAACGTTATCAAATCGAAGCCGATAATACCAAAATGCCGGTGCGAGTTTTCGATGTTCCGTGTCGTTTTTACAGTTTTTTTTTTCTTTTTATTTTATTTCGTTTCAGAACCAGCACGATGAAAGGTCCGATGGACTTGACGACGACGGTGCTTCGAGATTACGCGCCCAAGTATATCGAGAAAAGAGAGAAATTCGTGCCCCGGTCGAATATAAAGACCAGCAACGGTGAATTCGAGGGTCGTACAACGACGAAGCTCTCGTATGTGCCGCATGGCCCGGTCGAGGCGATTCCTAGTTTCAAACCAGTCACGACGTACCGAGCACCCACCGAACCGATCCCGACGGTGACAACCCAGAAGCTCAGTTATCAACCGATCCGTTTGGCCGAGAAGGAGGTTCATCCCTGGTCGTTGAAACCGGTTTACAAGTAATTCTTCTTCGAAATCTTCGAAATGAGTGAATAAAAAATTGGATATTAATTTCTTAGACCTCCCGAAACAACCATGTGCGCGAAAACGACTTACAAGGAAAGTTTCACGGAAGCCGAGTCCGTAGGCAAGGAAATGCCAATATTGCCAACGGCTACCGAGATTTTCCCGGTAGACGCGGCATTTGCGAACGAAACTGTTTACAAGGGGAGCTTCGTTCCTCGCAACATCGAGCCGACTCCAATGATCAAACCAGTTGGATCGATTTCAATCTCGGATGGCAAGATATCCAATCTCACGACGAGCAAAGTAATTCACTCCGCAGAGAGAAAAAGATAAAAATTTTTGAAAAATTCTGATCGTAAAAAAATGAACAGTTGAGCTTTCAAGCGGTGAAAGGGGAGAGACGGAAACCGATGATCCAGCATGGGGGACGACTTGGACGAGGTACTGGGGATGCTCCGATGCAATGCGAAACTACAAACCGCGCCGATTTTGCTTATAAATCTAGCAAACGTGTCGTACCAATTCTCCCGCACGATAATCTCGCATCGTCCGAGAAACCATTGGAAACGATTACAACTACGAAGATATCGTATTTCAATCCCGGTTCGGTACAGCCAGCTCAAAGTTTCAAACCGATAACCCAATATAACAGGTAGATAAAAAATTTCGTATAGATTCTATAGTTAAAATAACTAATAGTTGATAATAATATTTATAATAATGTTCTGATTTTTTTTTAACATTGTAGACCAGCGGATAAACTCGATAGCGAAACGGTCAATAAATTATCGTATCAGCCGTGGAAACCTAAACCAAAAGAAGAACTCCCGTGGGCTCGAAAACCCAAGTACAGGCCTCCGAATGATCGCATGGCCGGAGATACGTTATACAATACCAGTTATCCCGCGCCGGGTTACTATCTCGATGAGTGTTCGGATACGGAAGAGCTTTGCTACTGCGATAAGGCCAATTGACAGTTTGAATTTGTAAGATTAGGAAAAGGAATACAAACACTGTTTACTTTTATATTGTTTTTATTCGCGCAGATAAGAATGCGTGGCTTATATTTATATAAAGAGTTTTACTTGTATACAGAAACGAAATGATAAAAAAGGAAATCAATGGATTAAAGTATAATTACAGTGTATCCTTTTTATTTATATTTTACGCACGATAAAATTATATTCCTCTTTATAATAGAAAAAATTTCGAATGTTTGATAAAAATATCAATAAACAGTATTAGCATATTATGTAGAATTGCAATAAATTTCTAATTCATTTGATGAGAAGTAATATTAATAATTGGAAAGCGCAGCAGATGTAACTTGTCAAGCTAACAAAACGAGATGAATTAACGTCTTCCTTCGACTCGATATTTTTGCTTGGTTAGGTGCACCTAATAATTACTTATTTGCTTTCAGTGTTAAAACGACGATATCGAGAGGGGACGTAGCACCTAAACATATTAACGATTATTGCATCTCAATTCTAAACTGAAGTTCTCAATTTCTAAATTTCATCAACTCTCTTAAAACTCACAATTCGTGACGTCATTTAATTTTATTCTTATGTACAACAAATATAAAATCGTCATTTATCGCACCTAGGAAAAGCTATACGACGGTATAATTATTAATAAAGGAAGATTTTCTATTCTTTACATTTAACGATTTAATAGCATTTCTGTAGATTTAAATGATATAAGGCACGTTTATCTAGGTCACACGTTCTCGAAAATACGTCTTCTATAGTTTAATCTCTCGTAAATGCCCAATCGTTACAACTAAAACCAATTCTATAATCATCGACTGATTTCATATCAATAAAATATTGTTTCAATTTTAGTTGAATATCCATCTCACTTCTAGAATTCTAAAATCCGAGTTTAGAATTTTTATTTTTTGTCAAATAAGTAAAATCTCTTAAGTTATGTAAGCTACTATTCAATGAGTAAAATTGAGTAGAGCTTTTTCAACATCTCAACAAGTTTTATCTATAAATGATAAAATTCCTGATTACTCGCATCTATAGAGATCAAAGTTAAAATTAAATATAACAAATCATTCACCAACTTGACTAGCTAGTGGTGATTACAAAAAAAATGTTCTTTTTACATGTGACATAATACTATGGCCTTCTAAATGATTTCATTAAATCGGTTACTTTTCAATCACGCTTATTTTAAATGTTATTAATGATAATAATAGTAATAAAAATAATGAAAGCAGAATAGCTTTAAGGTTGAATTTATAAATTAGATTCACAATCTTTCGCAAAATTAAACCATGATTTTACATTGAAAGTAATTGTTGTTAAATTTTGTATTATCGTGCGTTGATAGATATTACATATCGGTTGATCTTTTACACTCCTTTCATACAACGGTTCTCTAACATCTATGGTTTCTTTTGTTTGTACCAAGTATTCCACGTATGTTACAACTTAATCTAAGAACAAAACCTATATTACTATTATTACATTATTAAGACAAATAAAAAAGTTTTTAGTCTAACTTTCAGTTTATAAAATTTTGACAGTTAGAAAATAAGCGTTTTCCTCATCTACACGTTTATGATACAACCCTTCTTAAATGGAAAACAAATTGCTCTCTTTGCTTCCTTGAAAATCTTTTCAAATTACTAAAATTTATAAAAATAAACTATAACTCAACCTATCTTTATTTTTGATAACCGATTTCAATCACGTGCGTTCAATTCAAAAATAATAAATATTGCACTTTTAAGATCGATATTATATTACAAGTGTATATAAGAACGAATCTAGTAACAAAAAAATTATAAATTTAAACAATCGATCCAAATGTTCACCTGAATTTTAAAAAAATTATTAAATGTACGCCATAATTGAAATTTACATAAACTAAAAAAAAAACTAAATAACGAACATATGATAAATAAATTTATCCGAGCTCTGCTCGTTATTCGACTTATTTAAAATATTTTCTTTGGATCGAACGTCATTTGTAATTTTTCATTCGTATTTCGAGACCACCCTACGTTTCGAAATAATCCTTGCCCACTAAACGACAAATATACTGCTAAAAGAGAAGAAAAAAATCACTGTTTGAAACTCGTTACGGAGATCAAGAGATCAATCTCGCGGGCCAATTTTGCACACACACAACGTTGATTGTCAATACTTTCCTGTGGAGATTGTTATCGGAGAATTAAGACAAGAGGAAAGAAATATTTTCTCTTCACGGCAGCTTCGTATTATACGGCTGGATAAACTCGTTGAATCCGAACCCGTTCAATTGATCCAGGCTGAGATTCTCGTCGATAGACGGTAGCTCGACGTTGCCCATAAACTCCGTGTAGTCCATGTCTGGATTTTGACGTCCGCCAACGGACGAGGACGACTGGCCGAGGCCTGGAGCGTAGCTACCACAGATCAAAACACAACTCCAATCACTGGCAAGTCCTCAATCAATATGTATATGTATGCATATGTGTATAACGTAAAATATAGAAATGATATTTTGAAAAATATTTATGACTTAAGAAAAAAATATTGCTTAATTGCTTTCCTACTCTCGTAATTAGCGTATATGTTGGTTAATTTAGAGGCGATCGTGTGTGACCGATTTAGCCGGATAGCCGGTACAACAACACGGCAAATCGTACAAAAAACAACCACAAAACACCCAGCCAACCAAATTACGACAAGATCGGTCACTAAATTGACTCGAATGTTTCTATTCTCATTATTCGCAAAAGTATTATTTCGAGTATTTTAATTTGCCAGTTGACGAGAAGAAGTTAAGGTGATTGGAGTTGCGTTTTGCAGGGATAGCGTGAAAGAAATGGCTTTTTTCACTTTTTGTTCCAATGTGGTTGTACCGACTTGCTCCAGGCCTTTGACTTTTTACATACGCATAGCTCAATGAAATTTCTCTCGCGTGTTAAATAGTTCATCCAGCTTATCAGTAACATGCTCTTTTTATTTACGTATACCTACATTTAATACTGCAAACTACTGAAGCTCACGATTATTAACATAAACAATTTGTTTTTCACTTTTTGTGCCGTGGATAAGTCGATTTTTGCAGCGTATAAATAAAAATTTCTGTTCATCCTAAAAGTTTCATTTTTCATCATGCACATAACAACGCCTATAGTTGGCTACTAATTTTAAAAACGATTTATCTTGTTGTAAGAAAAATCAAATTAACGTGTTTCAAGACGAAACCCTTCACGAGATAAAATACCAATACGATAACAAACATCTGACACGACTATGTTAACACAGCGATCACGCTTGCAGAGCCTCAAGGTTCTATCAATAAACTGTACGCTACGTTTATCAATGCTTTTTTAATACTACGTTTATACTTACTGACGCAGAGCTGTTCATTTGGTATTGAGTACTGGATGATAATAAATAAAATTTATAAATAAGAAAAATTCCGTATAAAATTGAATAAATTGGTAAAAAAAAACTATATTAATATAAAACTTAACGATAAATTTGTTCTTTCGTTTGAAACATCAGAAAATCACATAAATATTTTAAATTCGTGCCAAAAACTAACAACTTAATTTACAGAATGTTCTACGAAAACGTATCATTCGCCATAACATAAATATTGTTAATAATATCGAGGTTCTTCGTAATGAAAATCAATTAATTACATAATTATAAATACTTGTGAGCAAAAATCATCCAGTACTCACCAATAAACAGTACAAATAGCCGCATTTTATGATTTAATGAAATAATTAGAAACCATGCTGCTGCTATACAGTATTAAAAAGTAATAAGAAAAAGTTCTAAGTATATCTTATAAATAGTTTACAAAAAAAAACTTTGAATCCAAAATATAATCCTTAATCGTACTATAATCGCTGCAAATAGGCGTAAATTCAAATACTGACGAAGTAATGCAATGATATACAACAGAAATGCGCAAAGTTTCAATCGCTGGAATGTACAGTCGCAAAATAAATTTTCTAAACGCGTGTCAGTGCAACAATATTTCTAAGAATAATACGATCACACGTGCCGTAAAGTAGCAACGTTGTGAATCATTATTGTCGTTTCGAAGCTCCGTCCGTATAAAATTCGATTTCAAAATTCATAAATATAAAAGTCACGTACAAAAAGTGATATCAAAAATAATTTCCAACACTTATTACAAAATATAACAATAAATCACAAATAAGAAAATATGACATTCAGCCTCGAAAAAAAAATTAAATAAATTCAAAAGCAAAATTTCCGATGTACTAGTTTTTAACGACTTTGCGCATCTCTCATGATAATTATCAGTGGCAGTTCATGACATTTTGTTCGCTAGAAAGTATAAAAATCAGAGAATAGAAAAAAAAATTAAAAATATAGAAAATGGTAAAATTCTCGTAATAGCTACATCCAGGACACTGACCTGGAAGCTACGGATGGCGTATCACGCGATGACGAGGGATCCGGACTATGTGCTTGGAACATGGTAGATGGTGTAGCGGGGTAGCTACTTCCTGGGCCACCTTGACCACTGCCAGTAACGCCTACTACCGAGGAATGTGACGGAGTCTGACCACCCATACCTGGTCCTCCCCATCCTGGTACGTGCGTCACCAACAGAGGCTTGACGTAACCGTTGGTTGATGTTGCTTGACTTTCTACAATTTTAAATATTAATAATATTATCAATTGTAATTAATTAATTATCAATAATATATTACTAATTTTTGTATAAACGCTAAAAAAGATTTCAATAACGAGTCACAATTTGTTACCAGGAAACGGTGTATAGTATTTCGAAAATGCTTGATCCTTAGATAAATCCGGATATAGGTACAGAAGATGATGCAAGTCGGATACACGATCGGCCAAACTGCGTATAGCGAAATCCTTACTCGTGAACGGTTGAAGCATGAATACTTCAGTTTGATCTAAAAAATTCATAAGTTTTTGTCAGGAGAGTTCGCTTATAAATAGGAATCGATCGAAGTGAACTATAACCAAATATGGACTAAAAATGATTAAATCGAACCCAATAGGTTATCTTAAAGAGAAAAAAAATACAGCCTTTTGAAATTGCCCCCTTAATTTTTTGAGTAGCGTATTAATATCCATCAGGACTACAATAAAGAATTTCTTATTCACCTCCAACCCAGGCAATAGTAACGCCTCCAAGTTCAGAATCTGAAAACCGCATGAGGAAGGTTCCCGACGCACATGTTGCAAGCATCTCTTCTGCCTGCTTCTTCCTTACAAAACCAAGTATAAATCCATCTATCCAGGGTCCCCTGAGGTGTTCCTTGGTCAGCTTCATCACCGCATAAAACCACTCCCAGAAAGTAAAGTTTCTCTCCGGAAGAGGTTCTTTACAGAATTGTGCCCAGCTGAGTAGTAAACCTGAGTAATCTTGAGTAGTGGCATTTCCACCGCGAAAAGCTTTCTCAGCTAGAAAGCGCAAATTATCGTCTGTAAGTGCACGTCCGGTTGCAGAGCGAAATTTTACATTAAGAGCTTCCGCCACCTGAGCCCAAGGTACTTTATCAGGTACGGCGAATGGTACACGTCCTGGTTCCGCGAATGCGTTATCCCATGTTACAGTGGCCCACGCATGCGGCTCTTGATTGCCATGAACGATAACCACGACTGGTAAACTGAGAGTCCACACTTGGAATACTAGTTCGCCACCGCCGACGCTGAACTGAGACTGAAATAGCAGCGAGAATTTTTCGTCCATAACGGATTCTGTTCCTTTCTTTTCAGCTCGTTTTATCTTCTTCAATTGCATATTGCGAAAACTGACTGACAATTGACGAGTTGCTTGGTGATACTCCATAGTACCAGTATTGTTCAGTATCTCACCACTTGCCTCGCCATTCTTCGCCATTTTGTCGCTCTTTAAGAGGGCATTGGCCTGAGCTTCGCTGATAATGCTAACTTTTACTTGAGGTGGATTCATATGAACGTTCAACTTACCACCGACTAAAAGTCGCACAGTGCTCGTAAAACGAGTATTCGTCTTCATGACTTGCGGTGGCTGCTTTTCAATAATAAATGTACTGGTAACTAATGAACTCAGCAGTTGCGTTATTTGGGAGTTCAAAGTAGGTAGAATATCCTGCACTCCAGGTGGATCTAATGCCAACTTTTGTTTCAAACGTTCTGCTTCCTTTATTTGCGTTCTATTCAACCATATTAATTCGGCAAGATTCTCGCACCAATCTTGTATAGAATCTAAGTTACTGTTGAATATAGCTCCATTGCCAGCTAATTGCTGATCCCTTTTCCACCTGATAAGTTCATCATCCAAAACTCGAGATTGCAAGCTGCTTAATCTTGTAATAGTATCCTTAAGTTTGTCCGCTAACGTGAGCCGTAATTGCATTAAACCAGCTACTTTATGATTTAGTAATTGTTCCTGTTGTTCTTTTTGTCTACAATTTGAAATATTTGATTAGTTTGAATCAATTGTACATATGACATTTTTAGTTTATATAATTTATTTACCTTCGAATTTTCTTTTCCATTTCTAAATTTTGCTGGCTTTGTGGTTGCGTGGATAAATGTTGCAAATGTGCGCTCAATTTTGTACATTCGTGGTAACTGATAGCAAAAGCTTCTTGTTCTTGTTCCATTTTCCTTAAATCTTCACCTGTTTCTTGAGTTCTCCGTCTTAAAGATTCGACTTGTTGAGCAATTTCTGCAACAGCATCCCCTACCATCAAACCGATTCTTCCTCCTGCCATATTCATTAATACACCTCCTAAATTCTCCATTTGAGCGACCATTTTCATTTCTGTACCCAAACAATGCCTAATCATTCTAAATAAAGATGCTGGATGCTGACTATATCTTTGCTAAAATTAAATACAATATTTTTAAATTATTCTTTTAATAGGAAAATGTGAAATTGACACTTACTCTAAACATCTTAGCAGCTTCCATTAGTTTCAACTTTGTTAAAAACATATCTTCGGTGTTCAAAGTTGCCGCTTTTGTCTCAAGTTCTTGAATGAGCGAAGCAACAACATTTGCTACATATTGATCATATTGAGGATTATCAGGTTCTATATCATTCCTAAAAATAATATACAATAATGAAAAATTCTAATTATCAATGGTTAAATTAAAAATCAGTCATTTTTTTACCACATCTTTTCTTCTATCCATGATGACAGAAAGTGGCGAACTTCGATAGGAAAATGCTCGCCGTAAACGGAACGCACTTCCTGCAGTGCTTCTGGCGGCAACTGCTGTGCCTTTGCCCACAGTGACATTTTTAAAGGCCGTAATTTAATTTATCAATTCTAAAACAAGAAGATTATATTAATAAAATGAAATTTCAAAGAAAATATGTTACGCACACTGTTCATATCACTGTAAATCAGTTATCAGAAAATTATCGATCGCGATTTACGCATGGATCCCTTAAACATAACCTCTAATCAAATCTATGCTCTTCGACGATTCAAGTGCTAGTAAGATAAAGAGATTTTCTGTAAAATGCGTAATAAACGAAAAGTGAAGATATTCAAGTGATGACGTCATTGAAAAAATTTGCAAGATACAACGCAACGACTTTGAGAAGCTGGCGCGGTACGTTGTGTCTATTACATATAAAAAAATAAAAAAATGTTACGTTTTATGCAGCGCAGTAAGCAAAAAAGGGATCGTCTGTGTATGCGTGAGCGTGCATGCAAACTATAAATACGAGTTGGAAGCAATACGCACAGTTCGAACGGCGAGATCGAACGATTTCGATGGACGATAGAAGAAACACGAGTGTTCGAAAAGGCGCGGAAAATAGGTAAGAAATAAACGGTAAGCAAAATATTTTGGGATTAGACCGATAAAGTAAAAGAGTTGAAAATGACGCACTACGATAATACTCGACGTGATAGATAAGCGGGACCAAACCGATAATTGCACGAACCGCAAAGTGGGGGAGGTGGAGAACGATGGATATACGAAGATTACACTTCTACGTTATTGTTTAGCTTACCTGCTACCCGATCCGAGGACACGAAAGCTCCGAGGACGATCGAGATTCGTGTCGGGTCACTTATTCCAGAAAGTTTTCGTTATTACGTTTTCTACTATCTTCTGCGCCGTCGTGTAAATCAATATTAAAACGACGTTGCAAATGAATATGCGAGAACCGGTCTCTCGCACACGCGACACTTTGTTTCACTCGTCAACACGTCGTGTCGTCGTTCAAGTATCCTCAGTTCGCTCAGCTAGGACCATGGGACCCAGCTAACGCGAGGTAACGCGGGCTGCGGCGGAGTGTCGCGACGCGCCGCAATTCTTGGAATCCTGCCGCTCGTAAATGGCACGCAGCTCACCATTTGGTGGGGGCACCTGCTGGTAGGGGTTGCCGTCCGACCAATCTAGTTACAGAATTACGATTTTTCTCCAAGGTCACTTGTCGATTGAGCTTCTGAGAAACCCCAGAGCGCCGGAGCGCTTCAGTTCCTCTCCTCTTCAACATTTTATACGATTATCGGTAATACCAGAGTGATATAAGTTACCGACCAAATAACAATGTTTTATCTACGAATTTCGTTGCTGCCTTTGAACAGAGCTTTGAATCACGTATCTTGCCATCAGTTATCGATAGAGTGACTCAGTTTTATTTATGGGTTCTTCTTTTGTAACACAATATGTATCGAATTTTAATAAAAAAAAATTTTAATATTTATTCAAAATATTGTAAATGTATAAAAATAGTAATAGAATAATACATTAAATTACTTTAAGGCACTAATACATTAATGTACAATATAAAAATACTGATTTATATGAATTTTGTAAATATATCAATATAAATTAATCTGAGGCAAAATGAAGTAGAACTGGCGGTACAATTAATATAATTGCTCCAGTCAAATATGTAGTCTGAGCTCCAATCCACCAAAATGCTGAATAATAGAAAATATATTTATATTAATCACATCAAAGTCCCATTGAAAATCAAAGACATTACACATACCTGTGGAAGCCACAATCGGTCCACACGCTCTTGCTAAAGCTCCAAGCGATCTGAAGATCCCTGTTATTGTTCCTTTCTGATTTTCTGGTCCAATTCGTGATACTAGAGTCATCATACATGTTACTACCATAGCAGTAGCTGCAGGAGATAAAATCAATTTTTTTATTGACGTTCTATAAATGAATTACTTTCACTGTAATACTTACAGACTGCAAACAAAATAATACCAACATATAATACATATATGGTTTTGGCCATTCCAATAAAAATAAATGCAGGGATAATTAACCATAAACCCTAAAAAATTATCAAGAATAGAATTATCCCAAATTTTTTTTTATCCATTATGGATGCAAAAAATTTAGTAGTTATATACCACTTCACTAATCAATTTTGTTTTTTCTTGTGGTATGCGACGAATCCACCCTCCTTGAAGAATTGCCATAATTAATCCCATTGCTAAGAACATCCATCCTTGCTGCATACTTGTGAATTTAAAAGAGTAGTGTGTCAAAAATGTTATAGTGAATTCTAATCCACTATAGATGAGTAAATAAATGAAATAAACATAACCCAGGTTCTTTATCTTTTTTTTTTCTGAAATGTAACAATGTATATAAAAATAATATAAAGAATAATTTTAATTATAATAAGAAATTAATAAATAAAATAGTATGCAATAAAAATAATTGTTGAATGTACATGTTTTTCATAAGAGTTGAGAACTTATATACCTTCATCTTTTAAGCCATTAACGCCATTAAATTGAAATAAATCTATAGGATTTATGTAGCTTATAGCTCCAGCTATACCAATAGCCAAATTTTTAGCTCTATATTTTGATGGTAAACTTTCCTTCAATTTACAGGCAATGTATGTCAAATCAATTAATGACAAAAGCAAAGCAAATAAAGCTGGTGCAACAAACCAATTTCCATATTTTTTATTTGTAAAATACCAAGCAAAGAATGCTCCTATCATTGGCCCCACTATAAAACCAATAGAAAACGCTATACCCACTAAAGCCTAAAAATCAATATTTATGACGGATGTGAATCTCTGAATATTATACCACATATACATAATAAATATATATTACCATTGCTTTTCCTCTTGAGACTGGCGATGTTGCATCTGTTATGATTGCCATTGATAAACTTATATTTCCTTTACTAATACCACCAATAATTCTGGCTATCACAAATATAATGAAATTTTGAGATAATGCCCATAATAAATACGAAAATGAGATACCAATTAAACATAGCACAAGAATTAACTTTCTACCATATACGTCTGATAAAGCTCCAATTATTGGTGAGCCTAAGAATTGTAGAAATGAAAACATGGAGCCAAGGAAACCTGAAAATATCAAAATATTATATTTAAATTGTAACACATTTAAAATAATACAGTTATTTATTAAATTACTCACCTCCATAGAGGACCGAACTTGTTTTATCAGGAGCATTGAGGAATATTTGAATTTTCCGAATATATTGCAATATTATTGAATATAGTCCATTACCTTTTTCCAATCCTTCATAATGATCAAGTAATGATGGTAGTAATGGTAATATCATAGTAAATGCTAATAAATCTAGCAGCAACGATACAAAAACCACTCGTACAGTTTGTAAATTATCTTTCGTATCTTTGTTCATTTTTATAATTGTTATTATTTTGTATTTGATTTAAAAAAAAACTCTTTTTTATTTAATCTGGATTTTAAAATATTGTATATCCTATTCTAGATATACTACCGTTACATTTACATGAAAAAATATTGACATGTATCAGATTTTCAACACAAGATGCTATAATGATCCAGATTTCTGTAAGGACTCATTATCACCAGATCAACTCATTGAGCCGGTACAAATTTTTCGATATCGAAATAAGAAAACATCCGTCAAATACTCACGTAAATTACAAAACACATTTTCCCGCAGTTAAAAAGATAAGACTTGAATGAATGTGTTTATCAGATAACCTTATGTACTAAATATGAAATATCCAAAATACTTTTTATCGATACATTTCGTTTTCAGATTTTCAAAGGAACTGTAACCACGTGTAAAAATAAAGAACGTAGCGTTCACAAAAATGAGACCGCTTTCTACTTTTATCATTGTGAACGTAGTACGACAAAAAGTGAAAGGCGTGTAACCTATTTCCATCTAAAATCCTTGTGCCTCTAGATATTTTTGTATCCATTTGACAGCTAAGAACTTCATTTAATTCAAAATATTAGCTACTTTAATCTATTTGAACTTTATCACAGAAGCCACAGATTAAAAAGCAGCTATAATAATAATAATATATTCTGAAGTGAGATAGATGCACTACATATTTGTTGCTAATTGATTATCATTGGTTGATAATAAAATTAGTAAGCTTAGGAGACCTAATTGATACAACTGATTTTTGGAAATATTATTATCTTAATTAACATTAAATGATAGCACATAAAAATATTATATAATTATTATGACTATATTTTCATCATACAAAATTCAACATTATATACTTGTTATGAAACGTGTATTTTGAGAGTATAAGTTTTTGGAAAAACTATTTGTTCAATAGTAAACAAAATATGTTACAATATTAACTATTTTATACAATAATTCGACAAGTATTTGAAGTGCTTTTAAATAGTATAATAAATATATACTTTAACAATTTTTTTCAATCAGGTACAGGTAACCTACTGAAGTAGTTTAGTGCATCTCCTGCTGAAGATAGCCCAAGATTGAACACAGCATGAGTAACTTCCACAGAATTCAAATTAGGTGATCCAATTATGATTTCTTTTGGAGAATTTTGTGCAACTGATAAACCACTGAGCGCATAACAAGTGTGATATATATCACGGTTTCTAAAAACAAAATAAAATTTTTAGGGATAAAAAATTTTTGAATTACATACAATTGTAAATTTTCTCACTTTTCTGGTTTATCTTGTAATCCACCATTTGGGTGTTGGCAACAAATCAGTAAATATTCTTGTAATGCTTCTTGATGAAATAACCAGTATTTATGATTGAAGGTTTTGCCTTCACTTGCTAATACTGCTTGAATGAGGGGAAAAGCTCCACCTTGCCAAAATGAGTAACAGGCATCTACTAATTTATTAGTTCTTCCTTGGAAACCTCCTTCTAAACGCATCTGTTTATTTACAATCCATCTCTAAAATAAATGATTTTTCTTTAATTTCAATATGGTAGTTGTGGAACTGTTTTGAGCATGAAATTATACCAAAAAAGATGGAAGGTTGCAAAGATGAGTTTTTCCTAAAAGAACAAGTGCAGCCAAACCGCAGAATGCGTAACCACCATGTGCTTCCATTCCAGGACATCCGCCAAAACCCCCTTCCCATGTTTGACACTGTGCTATCCATTCTTCAGTTTTTTCAAACATATCAGAAGTGAAAACATTAGTTAATTTTGCTGCAGTTATGGCACAATATACACCCCTTATATCTGCCTCTCCATCAACATGCATACTAAAAGAACCATCTTCAGCACGCAAAGAAAATAAGAATTCTTTAAGTTTTTTCCTAAAATAATATGATACTGTTCAAGCAAGACATAATAGAAATTAATTCACATATTTATACTGCAAAAAAAGAATGCAATACCTGTCTATTACTTCATATGCTTCTTTTGTACCAATAATACAAAGGGCATTAACAGCGGCATATGTAGATGCTAAATGTGGATATTGACCTGGTCCACCACCAAACCCACCGTTAGAAGATTGACATTTATCAAGAAATCCTACAATTTTTGAATACTCTGATTCTTCCAAACGTTCACCTAATAAATGTAGAGAATGCAAGATCCAATAACATAACCATGGTCTGCTACAATCTAAACACTGAAAAACAAATTATAATCAAATTAATTTTTAAGTGATAAAATCATTTATATAATACCTCATAAGCTCCAGTAAGAAAATTTAACGATCTCTTGAGGAATGCAATATGTTTATGTCGCGCTAACACTGGGTCTTTGTTCTTTTTAAATAATTCTAAGACATTCTTTTCCACATGACTCTGCAAAATTCACATTAGATTATTATATTAAATTGATTTATAGTGATAAGTTAAATTATAATAAAATTTAACCTGAGCTGCAGTAGTAATTGTAGGAAATTCTTCTTCATCTTGTTGTTGTTTTAAAATCTCTTGGAAACTTCTCATTTGAGTTTCATCATCAGAGTCATTGAACTCTAAATTCCACATGACCTTTTATACGAAATTAAATATAGTAATTAAATATTTTTTTAAATATTTCTCTAATTACATAAAAATTAATATCAATAACATACTAATGTTCAATGTCATTCAAAATTTCACAGAAGCAATAATCATGACTTAATTTTTATGAAATATGAACAAACTAATGAATATGATGGATTGACGGATACATCGAGTAAATTAAATTAAACAAACGTTAAAACACCTTAAAGGTTTGAACTCATGTTCCAATTTATTTTTAAGCCCATGAGTTTTCTAGGATGTCGGTAAAAAGCCTTCTGCTGCAAGTTGCGTCTTCTGGAAGTTTGATAGATGGCGTAATATACTTAATTGAATTTTGAACTGTGTGAGTGAATCATGAAAAAAGTGTTGATCACCACTGTTTTTGATAGAAGAACAGCAACCGGCATTTCCCCGCAACTCCCCGCTCACGCTGTAATAACAGTGGTAATCATCCTCTATCGTGATTCAAGCGGAACTCACACGCTGATAACTTCACGAAGTCGAAAATGAATTCTGTTTACTCTTTAGAAGATTGTAGTGTGTACTATGGTTATAAACAAAATTTTATATTGAAATAAATACTAATAAAATGAGTCTATTACTCATTTCGACGTTATTTTGTACCTTAGACATTATTGTTCCAACATTAATTTCAATAGTAAGAAAAATTAATACTATGTATAATTACTGTTATTAACTTAACTCATGATTATTTTTCTGTTAAAATCATAGATTACAGATTGGCTATATTCTTCTAAAAATACTAATGTGAAAATACATAGTGACTTGTCAAATTTAAAACATGAAATGTCGAAAGTGTCTATGGTTGATGAATTTTCAAAATATGCTAAGATGATGCGTAAATACAGGGAACTAGATAATATTCTCAAGGAAAATGGTAAATCATAAGATTAATGTCTTTTTCGTACTCTTGATATTAAATTTAACTTTTTATTTTCTTACAGTGAAGGCAAATACAGAAGCAAAAATGAAAACTAGGATAATTATAACATATATATTTCGGTTTTCAAATGTAAATTGGTTTCTAAATAACATTTGTGATTTTCAAATATCGTAAATTAATTTAATAATATTGATTTTTTCAGGCATGCTTTATGCTGGTATTGCTATGTCTATATAGATTAGAACCTGTCATAATATTTCCAGAAGGGTCACTGTGGCCGATACAAAATATTTTAAGTTGGCCTTGTCTAAATGAAAATTGTATATCTTTACCTACATGGATAGCTATCACAAAATTAGTGTTATCTCTGTATGCAAATGGAAAAAAATAGTCATCAAATATAAAAAAATGTATATAAATTTTACATAATTCCTATTTAAATCAATAGATCGTAATGTGTGTGTACTATCATTCTACACATATATATTAAATACCAAAAAAAAAAGAAAATGTATCTTTTAGAAGATTTATCTTCAAAAAATAAACACTCCAGACCAATTTTATTCATTAACTATATTAAATAATTTTCATTCCCAACTCTATGGGTTTTCATGCACAGAGTCTTTTATTCAATATCAGCATTAAACACTTGGAAAGTGTTAATAAATCCAAATAGAAAAAAATTGACTTCAAAGTAAAATCAATTTGAACCTTTTTATTATACAAACAAGCATGTAATATATTTGTCACTTCGATAATTGAAAAATTAATATATGCAACAAAGCTTCTTACTCTACGATTAAAATGCAAAAATTTTAAGTATATAAACATATTCAATGTATTTCAAATTATACATGAAACAAACGCATTTAAGACAAAACCAAATTCAAGTAAAAATAAAAAATAAATCAAATCCTACAAAAACACATAATTCAATTAAATAAGGGACTTCATAGCCAAAATAAAATTATATATGTAATATTCGTCATAATTTTTTTAAAGTACAAATTATTTTGCAATACAAAATAGAAATATAAATAATAGTTAATTATTATAATTGAATAATCGTTATACAAATTTTGCTTTTACGACTATAATTAAATATTTTATTTTAAACATTTATATCAATCACATTTCACTAGATTCCAAAATGCCAAATCAGAAAACAAATATAGTTTAAGCAGGCATATAATGTATTCTTACATGTATCATGTAAGAATAAACCACAAAAAAACAATTTAATTTTAGTCTTAAATACTTTGACCTGTTATATCAATTTAGGTCAAGAATGATTTAAATGTATAATATACAAATAAAGAACTGATATAGTTTGTAATATAAAATAAGAAATAAACAACCTAAGCTGCATAATACCAACAGAACTTGTTACAATATTATATTCAATTATAAATGCACCGGAAAAGTAAACTTTTAATTAAAGGCGTATAAAGTGAAAAAAACATTTGTTGCGTATTATGACATTCTCATGTCTTAGTGATATCCATGGGAGACCCTCCACTTGTATTATGAACCGTTGGAGACGGTATTGGTGGCCCACCTGGACTCACAATAGTTGGTGGAATTGCTGGCTTTACAAATCTATCCGAAGTACGCCTACTAGCTGGGGCTACTACATGACCCTGTGTGTTTCAAATAATTTTCATAAAATTAATAATTCAGATATCTATTTATTTTTCAAAAATTCATACCCCTGAAGGTGGTGATGAACTTCCAAATGGAAGAGGTGTTGGTTGTCCACAAGCGTAACATCGATTGGTATTGAAGCTTTCTCTAGATGTTGAACCTACCAAATTTAAACCTAAAATTTAGTTTTGTTAAAGAAAAAAGATGCTCTTATACCATAGTATATTTTATCTCATGTTAAATTTAGTGAAGTTTCTAACCATTGAAACATACCTGGACTTAGAGGTCGAGAGGAACTAGGTGATGGGTTGTAGGGCACTGGACTAGAAACTGTGCGATTTCTGATGTTGCCTCCTGACATCACAATTTCATTATAGTGACGTTCTTCTTCCATCTCCAAGCTAAAATGAACACGAATTGTAAAAATAAAAGTTTCAATAAGATATCAAAATAATACTACTTATTATACCTAGATTCAGACTCAGAAAGATGCCGACACAGTGCCTCTCTACGTTCTACTTCAAGTTGTAATTTTCTTTGCAGTCTCAAATTTTCTTCTCTGATTTGTTTTTCCTCGTTAACATAGCGTTGCATTTTTTCAGTGTCTGCAAAAATATAAATTATATAAAAGTAAAATAAATTTATATAAAAAAAAATCAGTACAATTTGATTACAAACAATAAAAGAGAAGGTAGTTTAAATAAACATACTTTCTTGCTGTGAAATCAATAATTGATGCCTCAATCTATTAACTTCACTTCTTAAAGTCTGGATATGAGTGCTTAAGTTAGTGGCTGTATCCCCATTTTTAATTTCCCTAGGTGAAGTAGGGTCTGATACTGGTTGATCTAATTTAATTTGAAGCATTCTTTTTTCAGCTTCTAATTTGTCCATTCTTTTCCATAACTTATTCACTAATGCTTCTTGTTCTTGTTCCAAAGTATTTTCCAGTTCCACTTTCTCTCTACGTAATTGTTCCAAATTGGTTTGCTTTGCTTGTGTTTCTGCTTCCAATTTTTCTATTTTTCTCATCAACTTGTTTACAAGACATTCTTGCTCTTGTTCCAGTGTTTGTTCTAAACGACATTTTTCTTGACGAAGCTGATTTAATTTACGTGACAAGTCATTTGTCAAACATTCTTCTTCTTGTTCATAGTGATGTGCTAATGTTTCCTTTTCCTTTTTCAAGGCTTGTATTTTTTTTAACAATGTATTACTAATAAACTCCTCTTCTTGTTCTGCTTTGGCTTGCTGAAATGTTTATTTTATATGAAATTAATAATACTTACAAAACTTTATTTAAATGATTTATTTTCAAAAAAAAAATATTTGTAATAAAATTATTACAAATTTATAGTTACGTAATATTTAATATAGTTTATTAAATTGTTGAAATTTAAAGATAAGTATTCTGGTGTTTCATTGCTATTTTAATTTTCATCTGTTATAGAATTTAGAAAATATGAATTTATAAATAAAATTATATTGATATATATCTAATATCAACAATAACATTTTCACATTTATAATTAGACCCTAATTGTGATTCATCATGCATAAAAAGCGTTAAAATCAAAGTGAAAAAAAATTGAACTGACAGGAGCTCAATAAACTAATTCATCATTATAAAAATCTAATTTTCTGATTAATAACAGGTACAATTTAAAATGTTTAGACTTGGTAGAATTGTATGAACTGATATAAATTCATATGAAAATTTCAATTACTGAAAAATGATCGAAGTGTAATTTTTTTCTATTATAGCAATTTCACGAACTTACAATAATGACAGAAGCATGGCGGAGTCCGCGATTCTCTTCTTGTAAAGCTTTAACTCTAAGTTTATAAGTTTCGAGCTCAACTTTCAAGACACGATTATGTTGTTGAAGCGATTCAATTCGTTTCTGAAGTTGTTCTCTTGTTACCGGCGACGGAGGCATCATAATCGGGCCTCCGTCAATTGAGCTCGAATCGCTCTCAGATGCGCTATCACGATCAGCCATTTTTATTCTTCACCTGAATTATATGGATTAATTTATTTCACACCGTAATTCTCATCTCAAATTCAAAAATAACAATCACTGAAATATTCGGGAAATGAAATGTCACAGTCTCCGTCTTGTAGTTGCCCCTAGAACTTTGTAAATTTGATAAATACGAACTTATCGAATCACCGCAACATGTGCATTCGTAAAGACAAATCAGCTGTTAGATCGGTCCTTAGGTACTCCAAAACTCATCCAAAATATATCCAATGAACGAATTGCAAAATTTAACCGATAATTTAAATAGCTGCGGCAAATACATACGTGAAACTTTTATCGGATTGAATTACAATTCTGTATACAATCTAGAAAATCTTGAATAGAAACTCGCAAGCTCAAGTGTACACAACACACACACACACACACACCACACATGATTTACAACACGTTTTAGGTTGCAAACATTACCTATTCAGTTACTCTATAAGCTTTTTATATATTTCAAAAACTTTTGAAAAATAAGTGCAATCACAAGGTACCATCAGATATTCTAACAGCTTATAATTGGCTAAATTATTCATTCGATTAAAAAATTGAAATATTAAAACTATTAACAATTAAAAAAATTCATCAAAATTTTAAAAGTAATATGGAGAGTTTGAAAATGTATAGATTACTAGCTTAATTAAATTAGAAGTTTCATAGCGATATTTATTTTGAATTTTGTGTATATATTTTACGATAACTTTTGTCATGTACCTCAAACGATAGGTTTAGGAACTCAAATTAAATAATAATCGCGGCTGCCTGGTTCACCCGTATAGCGTATAGATCACCAATTAGAGAGAAACACGCTGTCAAGCAGTCGGCGTAATATTTACAAATAATTACGTGTAATTTTATGAGAAAAATTCGAAATATTAATATTTGTATATATTTTAATGGTTAGTAATAAATTAAATTCTTCAAATTTTAGTCATAATATGTAACTGTCATTAGGAAATGAATATTGAAATCTTCGTTTGACATAATTTTGGTTATATGTAGTGCATTCAAACCACAATAATAATTCATATTATGATTTTACAGAAAATGGAACTGAGAAACGTCTCTAAGAGCATAGCCTTGACACTATTTTCAGTATTATTAACTCATATTGATATAACTGCAGGTACAGCTCTTTTCTATTCAATTAGAATAAATTTAAAAATACTATTTTTCGTTTAAGTATATAATCTTAGTTGTTTATCCAGTACATGAACCATTAAAAATGAAATTATTCCAATTAAACTTTACTTTATTTTTAGGTAAAGGTACAGAATTTGTTACCTGTGGATCTGTTATCAAATTAATGAATATAGATTACAATGTCAGATTGCATTCTCATGACATAAAATACGGAAGTGGTAGCAGACAGCAATCTGTAACGGGTACAGATGCGAAAGAAGATGGTAATTCTTATTGGCTTGTCAAAACAGAAACTGCAAAGCAATGTATTAGAGGGTTAGTAATTTTATAAAGAGAAATAGTATATTTCTGATAACTTTTCTATTATTTTTTTTTATTACTTTTTAGGAAACCTATAGCATGTGGTGATATTATAAGATTAGAGCATCTTGCAACAAAGAAAAATCTTCATTCTCATCTTGTTAGTTCTCCTTTAAGTGGAAAACAAGAAGTATCTGCTTATGGAGATAGTCACGGTGAAGGAGATACAGGAGATCACTGGTTATTAATTTGTGATTCTGATTATTGGCGAAGAGATGAACCAATTAAATTACGACATGTTGACACTGATACGTATGTGATATATCGAGTGCATTAAATATGTTATTATGAGGTGGTTTTTTCTTTAAATGTAATTTATTTTTCAGCTACCTTTCTGTGAGCGGTAGAGCATATGGTGCTCCAATCAATGGTCAAATTGAAGTCGTTAATGAATACTCTGTCAATAGCCCACATGTGCAATGGCAAACAATGGAAGGATTATTTATTCATCCTAGTGACTTCAAACCACATCATCATCGCGAACATACTGAATTATAATTATAACATTAAAATATTGAATTTATTGAGTGTAAATTACTATCCAAATACATAATTTAAATGGTATCATAAAAATTACATAAAAACATAAAAACGTTTTTCTTTTATTTGTATCTGGAATCCAATATGTAAATCCATTAATTTTTATTCAGTATGTAATTTAATCTTTATTGAAACAATTATTGATTTTTTTTTAGGAAAATGAATCTATAAATACATGTTATTTTAGATTTTTCGTATTTAAAACAAAATTTTGTACTTATTCCGATAAAAAATTTTCTGAATAATAACGGGGTTTATAACGAACGCCCTCTGAGAGAACTAAAGCGAATCGAATTGAATTGTAATGACAGTCGGAATCGGAAAAGTTCGTACTTTTGTAGCAGCTCGTAACACGAAAATGAGGATCATCCTTTAATTAATAATTGGAACAAAAAATTCTCTCGACACGTGATATTATATCTATCTGCTTTTTTAGATTGTACAGTATTAAAAATTTTAACACGATTTTATCATAACTAAAACAATAATGTGCACCTCTATAAGAAGGAAGGTAAACCAACAGATTACTGATGACCATAGTTGATGACTTCAGCATTTATTCTGAAAATCATTCTGAAATCAGCTCATGAAATTTGCTGTCATATAAAGTTTTTGTTTACTATTGATTTTAAACGTCAATAAATATTAATATAATAAAATTTGCTTTTAATTCTAATTGAATTAATTTTTAATTTTCTCATTTATGCATAATGTTGCTTAATTTTGCAGGAAGAATCTACTTGTCAGAAAATGATACAACTTGCTAAAAAACTATGCATTGAAGTATTTTATTGTTTGATAGTACAAATACATTCAATAATAGATTCAATAGTAGATTTTTCATTTGGTTTTATTTATAACCATAAGGTGAGAAAAATTCCTCCAGCAGAAAATCCAATACTTTTAGAAAGTGTAACAGCATTAGCAGAAAAAATTAGGTATGTCACACTTCTACAATTTGCAGAGTGTTATAGCTGTCAGTATTTGATAAAATTTTTCTTATTCAAGAACAAAAAAAATTACATCAGAAGAAGTGGTAAAAACTTTTATTAATCGTTGTAAAGAAGTTAATGGATTGATAAATGCAATTGTAGCTGATAGATACGATGCTGCTATTGAAGAAGCCAAAAATGTTGATAAGTTAATAAAAGAATGTACAGATCCGGAATCATTAGTACGAACAAAACCATTACTTGGAATTCCATTTACTACGAAAGAAAGTAACAGAGCAAAAGGTAAAAGAATATTCAAAATGAAAAAATGATGTAATATCTTATTATTATTATTAGAAAAAAATTTTTTCACTGATATTTATTTCAGGTTTACCACATTCATTAGGTTTATTAAGCAGACAAAATTATCGATCTCCTACAGATGCAACTGTTATAGAATATATAAAAAATGCAGGTGGTATTTTAATTGCTGTAACTAATGTACCAGAAATCAATTTATGGGTAGAATCAAGAAATAATTTATATGGTCAAACAAACAATCCATATAATACCACTAGAACAGTTGGAGGTAGTAGTGGTGGTGAAGGAGCTATCATTACTGCATGTGGGGCAGCTTTCTCAGTAGCAAGTGATATTGGTGGATCGACTAGAATGCCAGCATTTTTTAATGGAGTATTTGGATATAAACCAAGTGAAGGTCTGAAATTCACAAAACTGTAATTATTTCCTCGCACAATTTTGAATTAAATTAACTTATATTAAATATTTTTGTTCATATAAAAGGTTTAACAGCAAAAAAAGGAATAGGATTTAGAGAAAAAGATTACCCTCATTCAATGGCTGAAGTAGGTCCAATATGTAAATACGCAAATGATCTTGTACCTCTTCTCAAAATTTTGATTGGGGACAATGTATCAAAAGTAAAGTTAGATGAGTTGGTTGATATCAAACAGTTGAATATATTTTATCAAGAGGGATCTGGTGATTTAAGAGCAAGCAAAGTAAATAAATCTCTAAGAGAAATTTTAAGAAAGGTTGCACGCCATTTTGAAGATGTTACAGGGTCTGCGACTAAGGTGCATTTAAATTGGAATTATGTAAATACTATAACACATAGACTTGAAATAATTATTTTTACATCTTAGATTAAAATTCCGGGATCGGAATACAGTTATCGTTTATGGAGATATTGGATGAGTCAAGAAGATGCAGATTTTAAATTTGATATTACAAATCAAAAGGTTTTCAATACATTTTTTAATTGTATTTTATTGTTATCTAATTACATATTAAATGATATATATTTTACAGTATCGTACTTCAGCTAAAGCAGAATTATACAAGTTAGTTACAGGAACATCTCAATTGACTTTATCTGCTATTATGAAACTCATTGATGAAGATTTTCTACCCAAAGATGATGATGAATGGGCAAAAACAACAACAGAAAATATGAAAGAATATTTACTGGTAAATCTTTATTTGATATTTAAAATATTTCATTAAAAAATGATTCTTAAATAAATTTTTCTTATAGGAAAAGCTTGGAAATAATGGTGTGCTTTTATATCCTTCTTCACCATTCCCGGCAACATACCATTACTCGTCATTTTTTAGGCCATTTAATTTTGGCTATTGGTGTTTATTTAATGTTCTCAAATTCCCTGCATGTCAAGTTCCACTTGGCTTAGATGAACAGGGCTTACCGATAGGAATTCAAGTAAGTTGTAACAAATTATATTATCTGAAAAGTAATTTGATATTTTTTCATATCATTCACAGGTTGTGGCTGCACCTTATAATGACCATTTATGTCTTGCAGTAGCAAGAGAATTAGAAAAAACTTTTGGTGGCTGGGTAGCTCCTTAATAATGAAATTGATTATGATTGTCCGGTTTGATTAAACAAAAATAAATATTTTAAAATTGATGAAAACACCAAATTTTGGATAATAACAAATATAATTTAAGTACAATATATTTGATATTACAATAGGATAAGATTAACAATGCAGTTGTGAAGGGAATTATTTTGTATTATTTACGAATTTTGTTTCATAGAAAAATAGAATAAAATATTTTTTGTTGATGAAAATAAATTATTTTAATTTTTGCCTATAAAATAAAATATCATTTTCATCGCAATAAGCAACATAATATTTTATTGGTGATACCTGTGTGTTAAAAGTTATATAAATCATACACCTATATAAACGAATTAAACTAACGTTAAAAAACGTTGACCTAAAATTTTTCACACCGAATAGCTTTTATTGTTCTACATTCAAATATGCCGTATTTGTAAGACAAAAGTTTGTTGCAATAAGAATAACAAATTTCTATTTCGCGATAATATTATTTTTTATGTAAATGAACTGAGTCAATAATTCTAGAGAAAATAGAAACGAAGAACAAAGAGGAATGTTCTAAGTAAACGTTCCGAGACGCAACTAGCATGAATAGAGCACGTATGCGAGAGAAAGAAAGGAAGTGAAAGATTTTGTACCGGTACTTGCAGTTGTTGGGAAGGAAGAGCCTTGCTCGGTCATTCGGTCAAAGCAGGCTAGAGAGTCGTGCAGTTAAGATTCAGCGACAGCGATATTTGCCTCACTGATCTGCTTTGAAAAAATTAGTTCTTCAAATTGTACCGTCAAGATATAAAAATTCACGTGTACGTATTTAAAAATAAAAATTTCATATTTTTCATAATTAAAATTTTACGATTTGAATCTTTGTCATTGACCCAAAAAAATATGGAGTATTTTTCAAAAATTGAGTAGTAAATTTTTTATTTTGTAGAAAAATGAATTTCAAACAATTGAAAGATATTATTTTCGATGTTCTTGCATTTCTCGGACTGGCTGTGATTCAAATAATCGAAGCTACAGTGAATATTTTGATTCCTCGACGTTATCGAGAAAAATCTTTGAAGGGCGAAATTGCGCTTATAACAGGAGGTGCGAATGGAATCGGTCGATTAATTGCAATTAAATTAGCAGCATTGGGAGCTCAAGTTGTTATCTGGGATAATAACAAGAATGGTACTATCATGTTATTATTATTTATTGCCTATATTTATTAGTTAAAATGAATGTATCAATGTTAAATTAGCTCTCGATGGTACTGTGCAAGAAATAACAAGCAATAATGGAAAATGCGTTGGATATCATTGTGATATCTCGGATAAAAAAGAAGTATACAAAATTGCAAAAATGTTGAAACTCGAAATTGGTAATGTAAGTAATATTTTATCAGTATTAATTTTTCACCAAACACGATTATTTCCTAAAGGTTAATATATTAATTAACAATGCTGGGTATGTATACGGTCGTACCTTAATGGAATTACCCGACGATGAAATCGAACGAACCTACAAAATAAATATTCTATCTCATTATTGGGTAAGTTTATTTTATAATTATAAATTTTTGGATTAGAACCAAACTTAAAATATCATGTTTTAAATATTATTCTGGCCCAGACAACAAAAGCGTTTTTGAAAGAAATGATGAGGGATAATCATGGTCACATTGTGACAGTTTCAAGTGTTGCTGGTCTTCTCGGTACTTATATGTGCACGGATTATTCTGCAACGAAATTTGCCGCTGTTGGATTTCACGAAAGTTTATTCAGCGAATTGCGAGTAGGTACTAATTACGAAATGAAATTTTTTTGAAACTTTATAATTTGTTTTTCATAGACGCACGGTTATGATGGAATTCATACTACGTTAGTTTGTCCATATTTCATAAACACTGGAATGTTTCTCGGAGTGATACCTAGGTACAAAAAATTTCATTGAATTTTATTCCTTTCGTTTCAAGCAATTTCATGAACCTATACTTTCGTAATTACGCAGGATAATGCCTATGCTCGATCCTGAATATGTTGCGCAAGAAATTGTATCCGGAATATTGACAAATCAAGTGAATGTAATGTTACCGTCGTGTGTACGATATTTCTTGCCATTAAAATGGTAAATGTTATTTTGAATAATATGTAATATAATTTATGTATTGCAAATAAAATTTTTTGCAGTCTTCTACCGGCCAAGACATGTTGGACTCTTATGTATCATGTATTACAAGGACCCCAATCAATGATGATGTTCAAAGGAAGAAGTTTAGATAACGGTGTTTAAGAACATTTAAAACTTTAGGCAATAGAAATTAGAATTGATGCAATAAAGAACACACTTGACTTTTAAAAGCACCAATGAATTTCACTTTTTAATATGATTAATTGTTATAATTTATTTGTATCTTTTAGAAATAGAATAAAGTTGATTGAAGTTAATATAAAAATATTGTTTAAAATTTTTTTATTTATTTTTTATTTTTCATTAATGTTGTGAGACCAGTTGTCTAAGATTCATGTTGTTGTTTTGGGTTTGTTGTGATGATTATGATTATTCGACAAGGCATGTAGAGAAGGTAAACAAACACATTTGTGATTCAAATGCGCAAGTGAATAGCGCAGCTCGCGTGCGTGATGTTTGATTACAGTTTGATTGTACATATCGCAATGACAAAAAATTTGGTTTTTAAGAGTCTTGACTAAACTGTGTAAGAAGTTACTCATGTATTTTTCAATATTAATTCGATAGACTCAACTATTTACTATTCGAATAGAGCAACATATGCAGTAGGCGTCGCAAATGACATGTGGAACGACCGGCTCTGTTTGCACCACTCAATATTTAATAATTTCAACTTGATAAATGGTTATCGGTTGCAAGATGAATCTCTGATGCATCGCAAAGATACAAAAACAAAAAATGCGATATAGTTGTGTATTTTTAAGACATCTCTTTATTCTTTTGCAGTTAACCTAAAAATTGCAAAATAACGGGGCAGGTTTCAACTGTCATTTTTATTAAAAAGAAAATTCTATTATTTGGACAATGAAAATATTATGAAGCCATACGAATTTAATTTGTATATGTCGTTGCTATGGATGATTTTACTCAGCTGCATTAAATGCACTTCACAATTGACATCAGATCAAGTGGAATTTGATAACAGATTTTATAATACACTATTACACAGTAATTTAACAAATTATGATTCACTTGAGAGTTCTCAGCGAGTCAAAGTAGAATATACTACTGCTATTGCAAAAAATGAATACATTGTTGTATTCAATGGATATTATACAGCTTGTGCTCGTAAAAACTATATTGCAGCAGCTTTAAAATCGTCTGGCATTCGAAACTGGACAATTTTAGATAGGAATAATTTAGCCAGCAATTATGCTAGTGACTTTGATTTATTATTATTGGATGAAACCGAGAAAAATCAAGGAATTGATGCATTAAATGAACATCCATTAGTGAAAAGTGTTACCACTCAAAAAATTGTACGTCGTACCTTGAAAGTCATCCAAGATGTTGACGATGAATCTTTTATTAATTATAAATGGAAAATCAACAATTATGTAAGAACAATACCTCTGTGTCTAACATATTTTAATTTGAGTATTATATTAAACTATTGATATTTTAGAAAAATCAATTTTCACAACCAAGTAATCAACATTCGTCACGTAAATTATTGAGAGCTATACCAAAGCAAATAGCCACATTATTACAAGCAGATGTTTTATGGAATTTAGGTATAACAGGGAAAGGAGTCAAAGTGAGTATTGATATTATATTTACTTATTTATTAAACAAAATGAGACACTAAAAATATACAAAATTTAGGTTGCAGTTTTCGATACAGGTCTGGCAGGAGGTCATCCTCATTTTAAGAAAATCAAAGAGAGATCAAATTGGACAAATGAGAAGTCATTAGAAGATGGTTTAGGACATGGAACTTTTGTAGCTGGAGTTATTGCATCCTCTTCGAGAGAATGTCTTGGATTTGCTCCAGATGCTGAATTATATATATTTCGAGTTTTCACAAATACACAAGTAATTATGATATGTTTAATATTAGTCATGGTTTTACAATTTTTGTATTGTCAAATAATCTACTTTAGGTTTCATACACATCATGGTTCTTAGATGCATTCAACCATGCTATTCGTACAAAAATTACAGTATTAAATCTTAGCATAGGTGGTCCCGATTTTATGGATCACCCATTTGTTGATAAAGTATGGGAACTTACAGCAAATGGTGTTATTATGGTATCTGCAATAGGAAACGATGGGCCTCTCTATGGGTATGAATATTTTAGTAGGAGAAAATGAATAACATTAAAAAAAAATTAAATTCTATACTACTGCCATGTCGCTAGAACTCTAAACAACCCAGCTGATCAAATGGATGTTATTGGTGTTGGTGGTATTAACTGGGAAGATCAAATGGCCAAGTTTTCATCTCGTGGTATGACAACGTGGGAACTACCCGCTGGTTATGGTCGGGTGAAACCAGATTTAGTTACTTATGGCGCAAGTGTACGCGGTTCTGCAATTCCTGATGGATGTCGAGCATTATCTGGTACATCGGTAGCTAGTCCAGTTGTAGCTGGTGCCGTTGCTTTATTAGCTAGCGGTTTCATTCAATCCTCTGGTACAACAGAAACTAAACTTAAGGTACCAAGTTGTTTTATTCTATAATCACTTATAAAACTGATAACTATTTATTTATTAATGTCAGATCACACCAGCTAGTATGAAACAGGCACTTTTGACTACAGCTCGTCGTATACCTAGAGCAGGAATATTTGAACAAGGAGCTGGAAAATTAGATCTTTTAAAAGCGTATAATTTTCTTCGATCTTATGTACCAATAGTAACATTAAGTCCAAGGTGAATTTTCAAATTGTGTGAAATTTTATAGTGTTTCAATTCATGAGAATGTAACATTTTATTTATTAGTTATATAGATTTAACAGAATGTCAATATATGTGGCCATATTGCACTCAAGCTATTTATTATACTGGTATGCCAACGGTAGTAAATGTAACGATAATTAATGGTTTGGGTGTGTCGGGCCACGTTACGAATACCAGTTGGCATCCTTATACGGGAGACGAAAACGGTGATCGAATCGAAGTCTCTTTGTCACATAGCGATGTCCTTTGGCCTTGGTCAGGATGGTTAGCCGTTTCTATAACAGTACATTCATTTTCACGAGATTGGCAGGGTACAGCTCAAGGTGTGTTAATTGATTTTTACGAAATTTCTTTATACAAATCAAATAATGGATCTGTATCTAGGGCATATTTCGATCTCCGTTGAATCGCCTTGGAGCGAAGGACAAGGAGATTTGAATCGAGCTAGCATTCAATTACCTTTGAGAGTTAAAGTTATACCAACACCACCGCGACAGTATGTTTTTTTCTATTTTTATATATATATATATATATATATATTCATCATTTAATTCTTGTGTATATACATACCTTTTATAAATTATTTGAAGTAAGCGTATTTTATGGGATCAATATCATAATCTGCGATATCCGCCGGGATACTTCCCACGTGACGATTTACGAACAAAAAACGACCCTCTTGATTGGCATGGAGATCACATTCATACTAATTTCAAAGACATGTATCAACATTTACGGAACTCTGGTTACTACCTGGAAGTGTTGGGACATCCATACACATGTTTTGACGCAAAAAATTACGGTACTTTACTTATAGTGGATACAGAAGAAGAATTTTTTCCCGAAGAGGTATATAATTATTTAGTTTCTTTTATTATACTTTTGCTGAGTCATTGCTTCTAATTTACAAAATTTCTGATCAATAGATAGTTAAATTGAAGAAGGATGTTGAAGAAGAAGGTTTATCGATTATAGTTTTTGCTGATTGGTACAATGTTACCGTAATGCAGAAAGTGAAATTTTTTGACGAAAATACTCATCAATGGTGGATACCAAATACGGGAGGTGCAAACGTACCTGCTCTTAACGATTTATTGTTCACCAATTGGCAGATAGCATTAGATGACGAAGTAAGAGACGGGCATTTCACGCTTGGTCAACATTCGCCTGTGACTTTTGCTTCTGGCACGACTATTGCGCGGTTTGTGTTTATAATAAAATTAATTGATTATTAATGATTTAAAAAATTAATTAAATTAATTCAATTTGAATCTGAATATTATATTATATTGAATATTTGTATAGATTTCCGGAGAATGGAGTTATTATGTATGCTGATTTGCGTGATCAAGGACAGGAATTATTGTTAGGAACTGAATCAGGAGCACTAAAGCCCGCTGCGATTCTTGGACTTCTACAAACTAAATTGAAAGATGGCGGTAGCAAATTAAACGATGCCGAAGAAAATGAATTTGAAAAAGTACAAGTCCCATTACCTGGTAGAATAGCTGTTTATGGGGATTCTAACTGTATAGACGATAGTCATTTGCAAAAATGTAACCATTTTAAGAAAATGTGGTCTTATGATTTTTAATTTAGTGATAAACTATGAATACTTTAATTTGTTTTAGCGTGTTTCTGGATGTTAGATGCTATTCTTGAGTATGTTACAACAAGTAACGTGCCTACGATCTTCCTTGACAAGAATAGCAATAAATATTTTACAAAAAATATTCAATCAAAAGAACTGCCAAAGAGAATGCCAGGAAACAATTTATATCGCTACAGCAAAGTTTTAGAGAACGACGGTAATTCTACGAACAACATACGACAGCTTCCAGACTGTCCAATTTTGTCAATTGCTGCTCCGAAACCGTTAAATGATACCGAACATAAGTAATTAAATTTTTTCGCGCAAAAAATATCATTTTTACATGTTTAACGAAAAAATAAATCTGTTTCAGTGACATCGAGAGATTTCAAGAAATGCCAACGGTAAGAATTCATGAGAAAATACGTTAATACTATAGTGGGATATGTATCGATTTAAATATTTTTCTTTATTTATAGATGACTGAATCGCTAGATTTCGTTAGCGATGAGATAATAGACGACAATAACAATACTGACTTTGTTATTATTCATTATTATTATATTCTTGCAATCGCACTTCTAGTCGTGATTTTATTTTTTTTACTAAATCGGTGGTGCTGCAGAGCAAGACATCAAGCGAGGAGTAAGCGAGCTGTTAACAGATTACGTCGAGTAATACAGGCGATTGCAATTCGCAGAGTGCCTTAACGAGTATAGAACATAGATAAAAAAAAGTTACAAAAATTTGATACGACCTGAAATGTGATATTTTTTAACGAATTTTATTGTAAAATTAATATGTAAATTTTTACAGAGATGTAATTTTTAACTTTTCTTAATGAAATGACGATCAATATCGAATCATTTAGAAGTCGATTATTTTCGTATTCGTTGACTCTATTTGTGTCAAAATACGACTTTATTTTTTAATAATATTGTATATATGAATGAAATCGATCAGTGCACAAAATGAAAATGTGCAATTACTCGCTTTGCATAAGATTTTTTATTTTCATAGATAGAAAATTGAATTTTAATTAACTCATCATTATAAAATATTTAATTACGTTAGTTATACCTATTGTTGGAAATAAAGTTATAAAAAAAATGACGTTATTTATTCTCCTTTTATTGTAAGTAAATATTTTTCACATTGATTAAATAATTAAACGATATAATATAAGAGGATAAGAATAAATCTGACCATTTTGAGAATTTCCTTATTGAAGCATTTTTTAAAGGTCGCATTTGTAATTTTAGGTTGTTACATCATTACGCTGTCCCGCTTGGTAGAGTTAAAAGTGCATAACTTATGCAAATGAAGATAGAACAAAACTTATTTCATGACGACAGAATTTCTTTACATTTAATTTCCAATGTATATCGATAAGTATGACATCAAGTATGTTATATTCTATCCAAAAAATATACAAAACAGTAACTGAGTTTCTTTATAATAATTTGGTAATTGGTTTCGTTAGTGGGTATGATTTCTTTTGTCACATCTGAAGTGTAATACACCCGGAAGAAACTCGCGACATTGTGTTGAATTTTATAAAATCTTCCTACTACAATTTTATTAGTCTTTTCACTAAAGAATTCGTATAATTGGATCAGAGAAGCACCTAGATATATTTTACTGGACGGTACGATGAGCGCATTAATTGATGTCTCTTTAACCACTAATTTACTTTCATATCAATTTATCTGCAGTGCTCGCAACTTTAATTCCAATTCTAAATAGCACGGTAGCAAAATTAGTTCGGTCGGAAATTAATTTCCTGCTTAAAAATATATTCTGTACTTTTATTATCATTGTTGAGTCTTTTGTATTAATTAACTACTGATATTTACCAAATTTCGAAACATCAATTTCGAACGAAATGTAAACAAACATTGGAAATTCACTACCGAATTATTCATCACTTATGCAACTCTAAAGATAAGTCCTCAATTTATTCAACTTTCAAAAATGAAGTCGACCATTGTTGCTCCGAGCGCATAAAAAAAATAATAGAGTTTAAAAAGTGAGCTAGAATTTAAGAAACGAGAAGAAAATTAGAGCTAGAATTAAAATTGCGAATGGAAAAATTCAATTTGATAATTTTATTCGAGTGAAACTGAAATCAAAAGTGAAGAAGAGAGACAGTCGTTGACGTTTAATATCGTTTCGTCGCTTCGTTAATTATTCGTAATTGAATCGAAATAACGTGGAAAGGTACGTCAGTGATTTAATGGACACGCACCAAGAGCAAGTAAAAGTGGATCGTATTAGATCAGACAGTGCTACGAACGTTCTTGCAGATAATTACGTACAATCATCGAGAAATAGGTCATACGATAACTCAATTTGATTATTAATTTTACGGTTTGAGCTTCGCGGGATTAGTATCTTTCAAACGAAATTGTTTATTGGTGGAGTCCTTCATTGAATAAATATTAATTAGTGTTAACGAAATTTTATTTCGAACGAAGAAAGCTCAAATATTCAATGTCGAAAGAAAAATTGGGTATGAATGAAGAAACGCGAAGGTAACCGGCACTGGAATCAAACGACCTACAGGTGTATGCGAGTCGTTATAAAAAAAGACGTTTGGTCACGAAAAGTCGAATAAATTGTCGAAAGTTGGCAATAAAAAAAGTGAAATTTTTCGATTCCAGACTATTGTGTTTTTCTCAAACACATAATCGATATGGCGCGTTTAAAGTGCTAGAAACTAGTTATTTCGTCACGTCTGTTAGAAAAATGAATAAGGAGGAGAAGGAGAAGGAGGAGCATGTTTTATGAGCCGGCAATGACGAAATATCATTTTTGAAGCTTTCGGGGAAAAAGTAGTTTTTAAGTGTTTCTTTCGATAAGTCGATACGAAAAATCAATTTTATAATTCATTAGAAAATAAATAACGTTGAAATTTAGAAAACAGGACACTCGTTTTCTACGGCCTTGTTACAATTACGATGACATAAGTCGTAAAAGAAATTGAACGATAAAACAAAAAGAAAAATAGACGAGAAAAAATGCGATACATCGACATTACGTACTAAAGATTGCTTCGCGTATGAGCCATCGCCTTTCTCCTTGATATCAAAAAAAGAGCGGGAGAAATTTTGCACAAGTCAAACGACGGAAGAGACGAACGAGAAAAATTTACGACGGCTATTTAACGAGGACGACGATAGGGAAGCGATTTGAAAATTGTATTTTTTGGACACTTGTACAATATTTACAAACGAGAGGTACGTCTCCGCGATAGGACCGACTAATTCTCTCTTTTTTTTTTCGCAAATGAAAGTCCATCCTCGAGACGACGAGAGGTCGACACTCTCTTGGGTCAGGATAAGAGGGTTCGGATGGCTCGGTGAATGCCACAGGTGAATCGACAGAATCGTCGCGTCGGCTCTCAGTGAAAGTAACTAAAGCGATTATCCTCTTCACTGCAGAAAAAAAAACGACACACGGCGATACACGGAGAGGTGGGTGGGGGAGGGTATGCAAGTGCCGGTTCTGCAGTAGCCCGGAGTAAAAAGAAAGCTGAGACCGCTCGCTCGAATTCTGACCGATACGGCGCGCATACAGAATCGTCAGCATGGAGGTATTCGCGATTCTCGATTTCCGCCACTTGCATGCACGCGTAACGTGTTACGATTAGAAACCGACTCCACGGTATTCGCGTCACGCCTCGAATTACATCTACTGCAGAAAAGTAAAAGTAAAAAAAAAAAAAAAACGAGCCGGTCTATTTAGGAATCAAAACAATCCCGCGAGCGTTCATCAATATTTATACGGCGGTGTCGACAATTTGGGAGTCGTAAAGGTAAATGAGTTTCGAATTGCCGCCAATTATCCGTTTTACTCTCAACTCGGAAAATTCGATCGGTCTCCTCGTATTTTCAAAATCGCGAATTAGTCCAGTCAACCTACGGAGTTGAAGTAAATCGTTGGAGAATGGCAAACAAGGACATTTTTCGATGCAGCTCGACGAGCTGAATCGATTTTTCAAATAAAATTTTTCGAAATTTCGCCGGGGTCTCTGTCAAAATTGACGTTAAAGTTGCAAAAAAATAGTTTTTTTGCGATTTTTTCGAAAACCATAAAAAATACATTTATGACGTTATCAAAGAATTGTAGATCCCGGCGAGACGAATAAAACGACCTATAATAAGTTGTTTTTATTCGTAATATTATGGTCGTGGGAAGCGCGATTGAAAATTACGCGCGCGCGCGTCTGTCAATTAATGTAACTCAGCCAAAACTTAACATTTTTGAACGAATTTTTTTTTAAACATTAAGAGAATGAACTGAGCTTTCTTATGAGCTCATTAGATTTTACCTGCGATTTTCCAGTTTTTTGCAATATCGATTTAAACATTTTAAAATGATTTTTTCATCATTTGTTAAGAGAGTGCAAAAATTTAACCTATCTCAATCGATTTCTCGTCGAAAAATCTATGAAATATGTATTTTTCGTTAAAATAAAAGTGGTGGAAGACAGTCAAAAATTCAAAAAACCGTCAAAAACAAGGAAAAATGGCCTTTTTTTTTTATGGCCCCGGCAAAATTTCGAAAAATTTTATTTGAAAAAACGATTCAGCTGGTCGAGCTGCATCGAAAAATGTCCTTGTTTGCCATTCTCCAACGATTTCCTTCAACTCCGTAGGTTGACTATGGACTAAATAAAAGCCGACGAAATTTAACAATGAGAGAGTACAAAAAAACGTACAATTTTTTTTATCTCGGGTTGCGCAACGCGTATGGGCGTACGAAAAATCGTACGATAACGGACGGTAGTTATCAAACGGGTTTGACGGAGAAGGTGAAAGGAGATCCTCACGATCTTTCTCACAGGAAGAGCTTCGTTCCCCCGGAAACCCGGCGGCCCTCTCCGTGGAAAGTTAATGTCGGAGTAATTGCACTACACGCGAGATGAATCGTCGTTAAAGTCATTAAACGATCGCGCCTACAGTGTATCACACCCGGATCGATTATTTTGTCGCGAGTGTTTTATAAACTCATCGCTTGTTACGTGCAAAATTGACTCGCTTCTCTTCATTTCTCGATACAACTGCGAAATTTCAGTACAATACGACTGAGAAACTGTTGAAATTCAGACAAAAGGCGGAACGAATTTTCAGACTCGAGATACTTAGTTGCGTAATCGGGAATAGGATGTTCCGTTCGGGAAAAGTGTGTCACCTTCGTACGCCCTTGACACCTGTCGGTTCAGCTCGGCCCACTACAAATTCCACTTTCGATATCGAGATTACCGAGATTTTGCCGAGATGACCGAACCACTCCGAGTCTAACCAAGTTGAAAAACGTGTACAATTTTTTTATACTTATTCAGTTTTTAATTTGACCGGTTTTTAATACAGATCAGTGTCCTCACTGGTATCGGTATATTCTCTTGGCGGTATACGGATAAGAACGATCAGGTTAATCCCGGCTAATCTTGGGCCAAAAATTTTGTAAAAAAATCATGTAAATTCGGACGACGCGCTCCGAGTTTCCCTCTTTTCGTCAAATTTCCGTATCTGTCGCAATATATCGGTTATGCCTATCCGAATTGGAAACGAAATGCTTTCCTAACGCGAAATAAAATATTAATGATATTCAATGACCCGGTGCGCGTGCGTCCTTTGGATTTCACTATTTGAAAGTATCACAAATTAAATGATTAATTTGACGAAACATCGATACTGACCCGTTTGATGTAATCGAGTTCGAAAACGAATCCGGTTTTCCGCATTCCAGAGATATCTCTCGCTAGATCGAAAAATAACGTAAGAAATCTCGCCGATGAGAAAACATGTGTCGCCCGAACGTAGCGAACGAGAACGATAAGTTGCATTTCACTCGAAATTCCTGTAAGAGTAAGATTTTTAGAAAATCCGTTGGACCCGTTGGGTTCTCACAATGTTGAAATTCGCACATTAGCTCGCGAACCTGTATAGTGCGTAGATACACGTCACGATGAGAGATTTTCCTTGATGAGTACGATTGTCAAGTTTATCTTACCCGTTCCTTTCGATCGAAGTGAAACTCTCGAGGCGTTTTATAAATCGTACGTCCGTTGATTTCAATATAACTCCTCGTGGATAATTCTCCGATCATTACCGCCCAATGAGCGAATACCGCCAGAGGGGCTCATATTAATTTTCGGTTTTTTTTTCCTAGTATGTAGGACAGTATTTATTAGTAAAAAATAAATATATTATACCTAATTTATTACTTATTTTTCAAACTGTAACGTAATTTTCGAACGGACGCTTAGCCATGGAAAATCCTGATATCTAAACCGATGATCGATTAACATTTTCACAGCGAGATGAATAATGAAACAAAGTGACGCTGACAGGTCGTATCGTAAGCTAGAAAGCGAACGACGAGCGACATTTCTCATCCTCGTTCGGTATCGCGCGGCACGAGCCTCGTAGAAAGAAATAAATGAGAAAGATATGCATATCAAAGAACAAGGCTTGTACGGCTACCTAAATTTTGCGAATTCACCTTCTCCTCGCTATAATTAATAATTAGAGTCGAGTTTCTAGTCGCTGTAAACCCGTGCAGCGTAAGAATATTTTTAGTTGTTTTTCTCTCCCGGCCCGTTTCGCTCCTTTCCCCCGAAATAACGATCGAGAAGATAAAACCGATAAAGACGATTTAGGACCCCGAGTGGACAGGCGAGCGGCTCGTTTCGATACCGCCTTTTCATTTCTCTCTCACGATTTCATTAAAAATCAAATTATTTTGCTTACACCATAGCTTATGTAACCAGGAGATATTTTCACAGCGGGATTAGAAGCTCTCTTATTTCGTTCGGTCGAAATTAGTCCGTCGTTTGGTATTCCTGTGATGTAGTCGATGAGGAACCGGTGCAACAGTTCGGAATCGTAACATTAACGCGATACCTCGCACGCGTTATGTCGACGGTTATGGATACGGTTATGGTTATGCAAAGCTCACGTGAAACAAGGTCAAACTGAATTTTCTAAGATTGGGTAAGGTTCGAATCTTTTCCTCATGTACAATGGAAACGATCGAGTTACCTCGAGTTGAAAAATTTTATCAGTTTTTAGTCGGAATATTTCTAGTAATATTTTTTCGGTCGTATTTGCGATAATCGTGATTAAAAATCGACCTTTAAGAATAAAAAAAAAAAAGCATTGAAAAAAATTTTAGGAATTCGTTTCGACAAGCGAAGAAATTTATCGTATATGTAATCGCTACTTCCCACGTTGCGCGCTATCCGCAGCGAACGAATTGGCGAAACGGCTCGCCGAGAATTCGCCACTCGACGGCGCGAACGCGTTACGGCAATCATACCGATTCCGGATACACTCGTGTAATTTGTCTTTCACGATGTAATAACCGTAAACGTCAAGTTTAAGTTCAAACCTTGTCCAGGCCGGACTTTCTAGCTGTATTTTGCAACGTAATAGCGCCGTAATTCCAACCCACTCGATACGCTACTGTGTATATACACACCGCACCGGAGCGATTTTTCCAAAGGCCTTTTGCGGTAGTGGAAAGTTCTCGAGTCAAAAAATTCGATCGACATTTTGTCCGAATATCGAAGGTTTCTCAGTCCGATCATTCTTATCAATGTACCAAAAGTTTACCGATAACGGCCGAGATATTGCACGAGGGTTTTCGCCCGAATAAAATATTCAACTACAGTTATAAATATGAAAACGAATTTTCTTATCGTTCCTGCAAAAATTGAAAAACCGATCAAATTAAACAATGGAAGAGTATAAAAAAACGTGAAACCTTTTTAACTTGGGTGGCATAGATGTAAAAAAAAAAAAATGACGAAGGAAGAGAGAAGAAATGGTAACTTCTGGTGCATTTAGCGTAATGCGACCTGCAACTTCTTTCCGTGTAGGAAGTGCAGACTACCGAACGATGCGGGCGTCTCACTTTTCTCGCGCAAATTGCCCACTTTCCATAGTCGCCTCTGCGTTCGACTCCGTCGTTCCTTCTATAGAGACGAGCAGCGACGCGCACAGCTCGTTAATCCTTCCGATGCGCATTACTCGCTATTTATAAGATTCACTCGCGTATCTAATTGTTCATTAAGTCTAACGCTTTCGATTCTTCGGCTTAGCATAAATTTCGAGTCGAGAAGTAGTTTTTCCGATTTTCAAATTTTTTTGAGAATTTGAATACCTGTACTCCTTCATTGTTAAATTTAATTAACTTGTATTCGCAATTTTAAAAAGTACGACAAAACCGACTTTCTCACTTGCAGATGCAAAATTGAAGTACTACCAGACTAAGAAATCGTTTGAGTTTAAACGGAAAGCCGATTCAATTTTTATACTCGCGCGCGAAAATTTCGCCGCAGGGTGACCCGTGAAATTTGCGAAACGAGCTTTATTTGGCATTCGTCACTCGTCGAGGTAAAAAGCAGAGAAAAAAGAGCAAACCGAGAGGAGCCGATTCATTACAATTGTGCAAACGCAAAGACTATCCCGCGATGTACGAGATTTATATCGATTGAGTAACCGCTTTCACCGTACGGCTTGTGTGGGATCGTCCAGTCATCGTTATTCCGAAAAACTCGGCAACGGAGAGACGAAAATTACGTCGATGCACTTTAGACGATTTTCGTTTTTTTCGTCTCAACTCCAGCGCCCACGCGCTCTTCGCGTGAAGAAGGCGAGTCGAAGAAATGTGAAAGTGGCCGATGATCGAGTCACGATTTTGACATTTTTCCCTTCGGCTCCCCTTCCTAAGGATTTATTTGCAAACTAGTTTTTCCCTTTTCTTACTCGAATTCTACATTCAGAAATAAAAAATCGGCCTTGCCGTACTTGTAGAAATTTCGACTGAAAACCGATCAAACTTGACAACGATTGACACATAAAGTAACGATTTTTTAAAAATTCGAGATAATTTTCTACAAAAGTACAGAGTACAAATTTTTTTAGCTCGGAAGGAAGACCGATCCCCGAGGTTTCGCGCAATTCGTAGGAATGAAGCGAGGCGAGCTTCGATAGCCGAATAGAAGAGGAGCCGTCGAGAGTGGCGGGGATTATTCTATTCGCGACGATGGAGCATTTTTACGCCAAGTCTTTGGTATAGCGATGTCATCCCCACCTTTGGGAATTTAGCTTTTCTCCTCCTCTCTACCTTTCTCTCTCTCTCTCTCTCTCTCTCTCTCTCTCTCTCTCTCTTTCTCTCTTTCTCCGGATATCTCTCTTCAGGTATCTCTCGCTCTCTCCCTCTCGGGCGTTTTGCCACGGCACGGGGACGCGTACGCAAGAAACTGGGGCCCCCGTGAGCGGGCCACGAGCTACTCTCGCGCCCCTCCGCGAAAATCCGTCTATGCCCGAGGCGCCTAGGATTCGAGACCGCGGCCCGTACAGCCTCGACGCTCCTCGCGCTATAAAAGCATCGGTTATCGCCGCCGATTCGTCAGAATAGTTGAGCGCGTAGCGTTTTCGGTCGAGAAATTGTTCGCTCTTTTTTTTCATCCACCGGCTCCGGTCGAGCCGAGAAAACAGAACGCGAGAGAAACTCGCGGAGTGTGATCGACTTTTTTCCGTCAGCCCTCGTACCGGACCAACCCCCGATATGAGGATTACACTGGTCAGTGATTGTTTCACGATTGTTCTTCGGTTCTGTTCAGTTCGCTCATTTTTCTTTTTTTTCTTTCTACTCGTTGTTGTGACGGTGATTCGCGAAAGATGTGACTACTTATTCGAGATTGTGCGAATGTGCTCGTTTCTCTCCTTTAACCCTTTGACTGCATTTTGTACGGCATATTACTCGTGTGTTGGTAGTTGCACTTGTTCGCTAAATTTGCACTTCTCGGGTTAACTTTTAACCGGCTTGAGACTCTACCGAGTTTCCTGATCCTGTAAAAATTGGTAACACAGTAAAAAAAATATTATTGTGAAAAGATTCAAAGGGGCGTGAATTTACTCTCGTGTTCATTAAACCTTTGACATATCAATTCGAAAATTAGAAAAAAAATAATAATAAAATAAATCAAATTAAATTAGAATTTGAAAAAATTGAAAATAATAAAAAAATGAAACGAATAAGAAAATTAGAATGAAAAATATTACGTCTCCCAGACGCCAAAGTATGTCAAGAGGTTGATTAAGATTTAAGGGCGTATATATACGTTATTAGCAGTCAAAGGGTTAAAACTTGAAAGAAAAAAAATTCGTCTCGCGCTGCGGAGATTCACGTGGAAAAGAGGATACTGCGTTAATTGCGCTACGGCTTGTGGTTTAAGCGCGTATAAAATCCAGGATTCGCGCTTCGTTGCCTCTGTGCTACGAACTTGGAGAGACGAGAAAAAAAAAATCACGGAAAAAGCCGCCGAACTATTCGATGAGTCGAGAAGGTCTCGTGCGAGGTCTCGCGCGGATTCTTTAGCATAATTCCTCCCGCGTCAGATTTTTATCGGTCCACGCGACTCACCGTTACGTTTCGCGAGCTCTTTCGTGAATTATTCATGAGTTATCTCTTTTTAATGTTCCCACAACTTGATTACATTTTCATAACAAGACGAATAAGCGCGTGAATTATTGTTTTCTTAGTTCTCGTTGCACGAGATTAGAGAGATAACGAGACAATGACAATGAGATCGCGCGGTATAATGAATTTCACCGCGTATTTGATTGTTTCAACGCGAAAATATACTCTCACTTGGCGCGAATTGGTAAAACTTAGCGACGAAGAAAGCAATCGTTTCATTTCGTTTATTGTACCGAAAGAAAGTTTCTCATCGAGCGAGAAAACTCGCATTCGTTTCGTTCAATCAATTTTATCCCCAACATTTGAAATACGGAAAAATCGATATATTTTATTTATCGAGAAAATTCTATCGAAGCATCGTACAAATTGATTTCTTCGGATGCCACGAAAGAAATTCACGATAGCTGGAACGGGTGCTATTGACCCAATTTTACGAGGTTTATGGTTATTACTGTAGCGCCTGCGTGAACTTTCATTTTTTGGCCTAAAAGGTGCCTAGAGTCACGATTCCACCGAGTTTTATACCGAGATACGAATCACTTCCTAATACCGATGCGCGCGTGCGTTCCGAGCGAGAATCTTAATCGTTGATTTAAAACGGTCACGTAAACCTGCGGGAATCGGAATTCCGGTTGTACGTAACAATGTTGGCGCGTGCCACGCTATTGTCTCTCTAATCGATCTATAACAAACGCGGCTTTCTATCAAATTTCAGTCTTAAAAGTTTACAAGAAAACAAAAAAAAATTATGAATATTATTTTTTTAGGTCCTATTGGGGTTCCTCCTCGTATCTGCCTATGGAGACCCTATAAGACAGAAAAGAGAGTAAGTCTAACACGCTCGTTAATAGTATACTATCTCTTTAAGAAAGCCTTGAAAAACAAATTTTTTTAATTTTCCAGGCCTCCGGTATCGCAGTTTAACGCTCCGTTAAGCTCGTACGATGCGCCAAAATCGACGTACGGAGTGCCCGATTTAGGATCCGCTCCTCTTGACAATCACGGTGGTTCGTTCTCTGGAGTCTCCAACTCGTACGGTGCCCCAGTAGCTCCATCGTCCTCTTACGGTGCACCCGCCGCACCTTCCTCGTCCTACGGAGTCCCATCGGCGCCGTCGTCCTATGGAGTCCCACCAGCCCCTTCGGCACCATCTTCCTCCTATGGTGCACCTTCGGCGCCATCATCCTCTTATGGTGCGCCATCCTCGTCTTATGGTGCTCCGTCTGCACCGTCTTCCTCTTATGGAGCACCGTCTGCGCCATCCTCCTCTTATGGTGCACCCTCTGGCTTCGACTCCTCCAGCCACGGATCCTTCGGTGGCGACAGCTCTAGTCTAGGACCAGTTCACTCCCCGTCGTCATCGTACGGTCCACCAGCTCCCTCGTATGGTCCCCCAGCTCCCTCTTATGGTCCTCCCGCTCCCTCTTATGGCCCACCCGCTCCATCTTATGGCCCACCCGCTCCATCTTATGGCCCACCCGCTCCCTCTTACGGTCCACCAGCTCCATCTTATGGACCACCAGCTCCCTCTTATGGACCGCCTGCTCCGGAAGAGCCTAAAGGAGTTTGGAAGAAGAAACTGACCTGGAAAGCCGAATGGAAGAAAATCTGGAAGACCGAATCGAAATTGGCCTGGAAGAAGGAATGGAAAAAAGTCCAAGTGCCCGTGTGGAAGGAGGTCCAGGTGCCAGCCTGGAAGGAAATAAAGGTCCCGGCCTGGAAAAAAGTACAAAAGCCAGTGTGGAAAGAGGTCCAAGTGCCAATCTGGAAAGAAGTTCAGGTACCAGCCTGGAAGAAGGTATGGAAGCCAGTATGGAAAGAAATTCAAGTACCCATCTGGAAAGAGGTTCAAGTTCCCGACTGGAAGAAGGTTTGGGTACCCGAATGGATCAAAGTTGGCATCCCCGGTGAACAATACGTAGGTAAGGATCACCAGGGTTGGGAATACACTAGTCACGATTTGTGGAAAAAGAAGCTGATCTGGAAACCCGTCTGGAAGAAGGTCTGGAAGACCGAGAAGAAGCAAGCTTGGGCCACCGACAAGAAATTGGAATGGAAAGAAGAATGGAAACAAATCTGGAAGACTGAGAAAAAACAGGCCTGGGCCACCGATAAGAAATTGGTATGGAAAGAGGAATCCGTACAAGTTTGGGTGCCCGAGAAGAAGCAAATTTGGGTCACGCAGAAGAAGCAGGCGTGGAAGGATGAATGGAAGAGTAAGTGGGTGCCAGTTTGGAAGAACGAACAGGTACCTGCCTGGAAGAAAGTCTGGAAGCCAGTGTGGGAGAAAGTTTGGGTACCCGTCGAACATCATCATCACGAAGAGGAACACCACGGCTATAAATAACTCGCCCATCGACGAAGAAACATACGATAGATGTTGCCGAATGCGATAAAATACCTTTCGATTAGTTATCGCGTTATTCCGATAATTAACACGCTTTTTTCGTACTGTGCTTCGAATATGACGAATTAAGCTCGCGATAAGATTCCTCGTATTTTACGATCGAGTCGTATTCGTATTCGACATTTCGAACATTTATTAGATACCATCCACGAATCTAACGGGTATTTCGCACAAGATATATGCCTAAGGCATAATTCCAGTGATAAGCGTATAAAACAATATGCACGTGTTTCTCTTTTTACACATTTTTTTTTTAAATCTGTTATTATAAATAACGAGAGCTCTTCCTTGTACATACTTTTGAAGAGCATGGTGTGCGAGAAACTGAACCGAATTATCGATAATATGTGTTATTGTTCTGCCTCTTGTAAATAACATGAATTACCGAGGTATTAATATAGATTATAATAGTATTTTTTTACTTAATTGTTTATGTTTTTAATAAATGAAGTTGATAATTACGAAAGGTTTTCATTCGATTCATTTCCATTTTCGATCGTGAAATTGATTGTCAATTATGGTTTATACATCGAGTGGGCACAACGTTACGTTGTAGACTCGATTATATTAACTCGTACATAATTCATGCTGCATAGCGCCGTGTAACGTACGAATTAGTAACGTCATCAGTTACAAAAGACCATTTATTAGATGTTTACTGCGAAAGTAGTAATTTAGAATAACATTTGCAATTTTCATTATCGGTGAATATTTCGCGTTGTCGCGCGAAACGGAGTCTATTATTTTCATATTAATCGCATCGCGTTAATAAAGTAAATCTCTTACACATTGTTGGCGTGAAAGTAAGAGAAAAAAAAAACAAATCGAAACGAAGACTCGAACGAACGAAAATTAAAATGAAAGTGCCGTACTTGCCGATGTAAATCAATGGCTCCAAATGCATTACGAGCGATTATTATTAATAACCTTATTATCATAAAATTAATATCTGGTAAGTTTCGATCACACTTCGGAATACATCAAGTGTACGCCTTTTCGGTTTATAAGCGTAGCTTTTTCACCATGCGAAATTACCCGCCGATAACTGGGATTCCTTAAGCGTACATTCGAAAGTGAAGTAAATTACGCGACCAAGTGTAACACGGTAAATAGCAAATTCCATCGGACTTGCACTTACCAACTACTGACCTAGTACGCGCGAATAACCTTCAAATGGCCTTGAATTCGGAATAAAAGTGACATGTTCGTTTTTGCAAAAATGTGAAAGTCTGAGAATTTCGTTTGGTTTGACGTTTCTTGTAGTAACGTGAATTTTAATCGCTATCGATGAATCATCTGAAACGATGATCCTGGAAATTAATGAACGGATACAAGATGAGATTCGTTCTCTTTTAAACAAGGAGAAGATAATATATTTATATATCACGAGAAATTAAAAAATATTAACAAGTGGTAATAATGGAATTGTGTTCAATATCATTCTTCAGCGATCAGAATGATGCTTCCGATGAGATTCGTTCCGGTCGATACCAATGTAACCAATTGCGACTGGGTAATCGAGGAATCGAGTGGGAGGGCTGATAATAGAAATTGGTAGCTGCAATTTACGACCTCGCGCGTGTATCCCGCGTGAGGTTATTACCGAGTCTGTAAAAATGACAAATGGCGTAAATTGATCGGACGAACGCTCGCGAGTTCATGTACTAGAAATATCACTTTCACTGGCTGGATTTCTTGCGCCGAAACGCACAACCGGATATACAATAGCGACGAGACTCGCGCGCCTCCGTAGAAACCCACCAGCCGCGGGGTACGTGACTTTTCTTTCTTCTCGCGCGCGAGGGGATAGGACGGTTTTACGGGTGGCTCGCATGCCTCCGCGTCTCGTAAACGTAACAGGTGAAAACGCTCATGGCACACTAATTAAACCGCCGCCCACAGAGAGCTCGGCTCTTTTTACTTCTATCGTCCATTTGAACCACTTAACATCACACAGAACGCGACAAGTGTAATGACATCATGATTAGAATTTTAATTTACTCGTTAACTCGGCTTTTTCAAACAATAAAAAAAAAACTCGTTCAACTTGCTCAATATTTATTTGTACACTTCAAAATGTTAAATAGCTTCAATTTTTATTTTCAGTGTTCTCCTCTTTTCTCCTTTCCCTTTGTGTTTCGACTGGACGCGTCGTCAATCACCAAAAAGCGGCGATTAATTAAGCGCGCAAAAACTCCGGATATGTATTTCGCGCTATTAGGAGCATCGCGCAATTTAGGATTTCTTCTCCCCCTTTCTTTTTATTCAATCAGCAATTCGCTTAACTCCTATATACGAAATTATTATCGCGAATAAACTCTCGGCGTAAATTTCGAATACGGTAGGCAGAAATTAATAATTGCCATCTAAAACGATAAAAACATGGGATAAATGTCGATAATTTATTACGATACGCGGTAAATGCAGATCATCCATGGGGATATTTAAATTTCATATTTCGTCAATAACGATATTTTTATTACCTCACAAGTAAACTGTGCCATTCGTGCAAACCCAATATGGTCATCGGTGGGATAAGAAAAAATTGTAATATATTAGTCGTCTGCTAATATACGACGCGGGCTCGGAGGAACGGTCGCGCCAATAAGATTGATGAAGTGGCCCAGTGTCGCGTTCGTTTATAGATTTACGAAATTACCATTTCGAGCGAATCGGTTTACGCACGCCTCTCATCTTTCGCGCGAGCTCACGCGAGACAAAAGACTCACGTGCACGCTGGTAATCGATTTCACGCACGTGAGCGAGCCTCCTAACAAGTAATACGTAAATGTCTGAAAACCCCCCAAAATAATAACAAAGCGAGAATACGTCGATGCAAATCGAGAAATTCAAAAGACGTCGAGATTTATTTACTGTTTTGATGTGATGTATTCATTAGGAGAGAAAAAAATATCGGAGATTAGCGAAATATCTCGATGGTGCGACGAGGATTATAAAGACTGGTAGACAACTTAGCGACAGACTATCAATTACCGTCACAGATAAAATCGCTTGCGCCGCTTCGGTAGTTTTTGGTTTGACGTTAGGCACTTTGATCTTGACGCATATGGCTTGTAAATGTCAATACAGGAATTTCTCCGTATTGACGTACGCTTTTGTCAAACGACGAAATAATTGGGAAAACGAAAATTCAGAATGAACGAGATCTATTGGCGAATCAAGATCAAACTCATTTCAAGAATATGCAGTTTGACATTTTCCCTAAATAATAACAACTGAATTGAAATTGAGCTCATCCGAAATACATTGTAAGTGCGATATCTGCGCTGACATTTCGATAGAGAAAAAAATCTATTCATAATGGGGAGATGGGGAAGGCAAAAAAAGAGGTGAAAACCGCTAGTAGGAAGTGCGAAGAACTGAAACGAAGGAGACGATAGTTTCCGGCTGTTTACCGAAATCGCCGCGGGCTGAGAACACTCTCCATTTCGAAGCACACGCTCATCTCTCTCTCTCTCTCTCTCTTTCTCTCCCTCTCCCTCGGAGGCGCGCGCTCGCGGAGAAAACGAACACACGGTGTGAGAGATCGAATGCTCGCGTCGAGAGACCTCGACCGCCTGATGACCGTCCGGAGAAAACCGTTACACGAGCGAAACTGGAATCCATTACGGAAGGGGGAGGAGGAGAGAAAAAATCCCTTCGATACACCGTAGCGAGTCGTTGTCCGGCGATCGACTCTCGCGCCATTCGTCTTTCGCGAGTCGACCGAAAATGGAGCACTCGGCATAACCTTGCCACATAACCTTGCGAGCAATACAGCAAGAAAGAGAGAGAGAGAGAGAGAGAGAGAGAGAGAGAGAGAGAGAAAGTAATTGCAACAGAACAGCTTGGCCCGTTTTCGGAAATTCTCGTTCCGAATTCTCCGGAACTTGGCTCTTACCGGGGGAGTAGACAAAAAATGCAATCCCGCGTCAACGTATATGGACAATTCGACTTTCGCGTTCTCGGTGAAAGAATATAAAGGTACCTCTTTCTCTTCTCGTTTCTTCTTCGGCGCGCATTATGAGCGATGAATCTCTCGGTTATGTCAGAGATTCCTTCATCTTTCCTTCGTTTCAATCCCGTCTCTTGTTTCCTTTTTATTTCGAGCTTAATCGAAACATCGCGGATTACGATACAGTCCGGTGAAAGTAAGTCGAACAAAAGAAACGAAGCGCGCGCGCACGCGATGCAAACGTCCCTGAGTTATTATTTCTTAGTTTGTTATATAACACGTGGTTTGTCAAAAGGGAATCGAGAATGTATCAACCATTGCGACTCGTTTCCTCGAAACGGACCTTCCTCTCACCGAGGTATTCGAAAACGAATTATTCGAATAGGGAAATCCGTTTGGAGTTTGAACCCAGGATCCTATTACTTAATCCGACCGATGGAAAGCGAGATCTGTGAATTGGCGAGATACGCGCCTTTCTCAGAGATAAAATATTTGATCGGGACAAACTTTTTTTTCCGGGTTCCCCCCTGGCCTCTTAAAATATTACATACAACGTTTAAGAATCTCCCGATAAGCAGCTTGTTATTGGAAAGTACATTTTTTCATCTTGTAACACCGCTCGATGTTCCCACACTCGAGGAAACTCAAAATAGACCATGTAGTTGAACGACACTCGAAGAAACTCAAAGTTTTCCAAACTCGACAAAAGAAACTTGATCTCTTCTTTCAATATTTATTTAATAATCGAAAGTAGATCGGTAAACGTTACGGAATAAATCGAGCGGGCTAGCACGCGACGACTGTTACCTACAAAATCGCGTTACAATTTCACGATGTTCGAATTTCGAAACTCGGAGCGTCGTGCCAGCGGTCACGATTTAACGCCCGAAAAAAGCTCAAACGCCGGTTTTTCGCATTTCTCCGATGTTCTTGCGTAATTTTTTGTAGCCCCGATCCGAGGGGTGAC
>NCVS01000553.1:116791-148392 GCA_003055095.1 Goniozus legneri | reverse complement strand
CCCCCCCCGCCATCTCTCCCCCCACCTCGACGGAATTTTTCGAAGAGAAGATCCGTGCATCATCCGCATTACTTTCACCAATCACGAGCGTTTTCTTCGGACGGTTCTCGAACGAGCGTTCCCGATCGCGGAATAAAATTGACCGGGAGAGGAGCTCGAGGGGGAGCAGAGCGCGTGGAAAGCCAGAAGGAGGCCCTCCGTTCGATCTGGTGGGGGTATTCGGAGGCGCAAACTCGCTACATATATAGTTCCGGACACCCACCTTGATACTTCCACCCGTTCCCCACCATATCGCGCTTGATCCGTCCTCCTGCGTCGGCCAATCGGTTCACCTTGCTACCTGCGAATATACGACTCTCCCTCCTGGATATCTCGAGCTTACCCCCCTCGCGCGCGACCGTGATACCCGGGGCCACGGTCAATCCATTGGGGAGGCAAATGCGCGCCTATATAACGCAGACGTTCCGCTGATTGAGCGAACTAAGTTAACGTTCACCCGCGCTCAGGGATAAATCGAACGCGTGTACCGAGCCCGGTGCCCGGCACTGACAACATGAGGATTTGCCCGGGATTCGCGGTTAGTTCGCTAAAAACCTTTACTCTCATTCTCCGTACGTTGTTCCTCCTCGTGTGAATTTCTTATTCTTCTCTGCTCGACGTTTTCTTTTTTTTTTCTCTCCTCCATTCTCCATTCCGCGAGAGTTGTTTACCGAGACACGAGAAAGTGACCGGTGCGTGAAAACGTTCAGTTTTGCTTGCAAACTCGGTTATCGGTTCGGCAAGAATTTTTTGCCGCAACGACGTGGAACGGTTTAATATCGCGTTTCGCGAATTGGAGTCACGTCGAGCGGGCTCCGAAGACGTGAACCGTCTTCGAACGATGATCTATGTGACCGCGGTTATAACAGAATCGAACCGAGAATACTAATCGAGATCAATTTTCGTTTGTTTAGGCTGCGCTTATCTTGCTACTGCAGATTACTCATGGCCTGAGTAAGGCTCTAGAGACGCCACAGCAAAGCAAAGCGCAAGTACCGTGAGTATATTTTTTTTTATGTCTGTTTTTAACATCGAAATTATCAAGAGCTAAAAAAAAAATAGTCTAACAATGTGTATAGTGTTTGATCTTCCTGATAATCATTTTAAATCTACTTCCTCTCATATTCCAATGCCACAAGGATAGTATTTTTTATTTTGCTATTTTTTGTCGTTCCGAATAGCGAAGACAATATAAAGTTGGATGAATTTGATTTCAGGTATGGAACAGTAGCACAGAAACGTTACGGTGGTCCGGAGGAACACTATGGGGGTGGGGGCGGTGGTGACTTTGGCGGAGGCGACTTCGGTGGCGGTGGCCACTTCGGGGGTGCCGCCGACCATTTCGGTGGGGGCGGCTCGGCCGGCGGTTACGGGGGTGGCGATTTGGGCGGTCACGGTGGTGACCTAGGAGGCCACGGTGGTGACCTGGGAGGTCACGGTGGTGATCTGGGCGGTTCTCACGGCGGTTACGGCGGATCGGCGCCCGGAGGAGACTTCGGTGGTGGGGATTACGGCGGCAGTTCGGGATCCGGCCATCACGACGATCATCATCACGACGATCACCACGACAAAGGCTACTGGAAGAAGAAGCTCATATGGAAACCAGGCTGGAAAAAGGTCTGGAAGAGCGCTCAGAAACAAATCTGGAAGCCCGCGTGGAAGAAGATCTGGAAGCCCGTCTGGGAACCAACGAAGAAAGCCGTGTGGAAGGAGATTCAGGTACCCGCCTGGAAGAAAATTTGGAAACCGGTATGGAAAGAAATTCAGGTGCCGGTGTGGAAGGAAATTCAGGTACCGGCCTGGAAAAAGGTCTACAAACCCGTCTGGGTGCCTATAAAGGTTCCGGCTTGGAAGGAGATACAGGTACCGGCGTGGAAAAAGATCTGGAAGCCCGTCTGGAAGGACATACAAGTACCGGCTTGGAAAGACATTCAGGTACCCGCATGGAAGAAAATTTGGGTCCCCGAGTGGATCAAGATAGGCATCCCCGGTGAGCATTACCACGGAAAAGATCCTCACGGATGGGAGTACACCAGCCACGATCTTTGGAAGAAGAAACTCATATGGAAACCGGTGTGGAAGAAATACTGGAAGCCAGCGAAGAAGCAAATTTGGGTGCCCGACAAGAAGCTCGAATGGGTCGAGGCCTGGAAGCAAATTTGGAAACCCGCCAAGAAACAAATTTGGGTAGAGGACAAGAAACTCGTATGGAAAGAGGAGTGGAAGCAGATCTGGAAACCGGACAAGAAACTCATTTGGGTGCCGGACAAGAAATTGGAATGGAAGGAAGCTTGGAAGCAAATCTGGAAAACCGAAAAGAAATTGGAATGGATACCGGATAAGAAATTGGCGTGGAAGGAGGCCTGGAAACAAATTTGGGTACCGGCGTGGAAAGAAATTTGGGTGCCCGCGTGGAAAAAGATCTGGAAACCCGTGTGGATCTCGGAATGGTTCCCGAGCGAAGATCATCACCATCATCATCACGGATGGGAGGATCGAAAAGACAACAAAGTCGATGGCTCTCAATTGGTACCTTACAAAGCGAACAACGCGAACAACGGCAATCAACAGCAGCAACAACAACAAACCAACGCGGTCAATTGGAGCAGGTCGTTCAATGAGAAATCGGCCACAATTTCGCAAGACCTAGTTCCGCCGCCCGTTCCATCGCAACAAAATGGACAACCGGCGGTGAACTTTGCCTTCCCCTCGCACTGATTTTCCGCTAAATGGACATGTAATTCACTAAACCGCTTTTATACGAAAAAAAAAACGGAAAACTACAAAAAAAAGAGACGCAAAACTCAAGAGAGTATTGTAAGATAAGTCAATGTGTATATATATAAATATTATTTAAGTATAAGACGATATGAGAGTCGTGTGCGAGAAGAACTGATGAGGAAGATATGTCAACTCGTATTCGAACGTAATCAGGGAGCTCATCTAACGACGCGTAATATCAAAAAAAAAAAAAGTTGAGGAAAGAATCTTGTAGCCTCGAGTGTCCATAGATTTATCGCTAGGTAAATCTGCATTTATATCTTTTTATACCCTGTTTTTATAAAGTATTGTTGTTGTTTACTCTTGTTAACTAATGCCGTTGTAACATGAAAACTGTCGGATATTTTGTTTTATAAAAAAAAGAAAAAAAAAATGATAATTTAAAGAAACATGCGAGTGTCTTTTCGATCCCTCCCCACGCTCGTTCGATACCCGTTCTGCGGAATCTGGAGGCGCGTGACGCAACCCGCAGCGCGTATATAAAAGCGCAGTAAAAAAAAAAAAAAAAGACGAAGCGCGAACGAGCGCGACAACACGTTCCGGTGAAAGTTCGCTCCGCTATAAAGAGGAAGTCGAGCTGTATAAGGCGAGCGCGCGAGGCTAGTTTCGAGACCCGGGGACCGGGGTGAAAGTATCGGAAGCACCCACACGCTCCATTCAACCGGGCACCGTATTAATTCTCGTACGCTCTCGCGGTCTTCGCACGCGAAAACGGCCCGGCATCGAAATTTCCGTAGCGCGGTATCGGATTTCACTCGGGGACTCGGGATTCCATCGGGGGCGCCGATCGATCGATGGAATCCGAGTGAAAAGTTTATTTTCCAATCGACGAGCCGCCTGCCGCGTTTTCACTTTTATTTCGTACCATCGGCGACGGACTCTTCCCTCCTCCGGCCGGTTGCGGTTATTGCTCAAGGTGTATAACTCGCGCGAGCACGCACGCTCGGACGATCGTTATACGATCGCGACCCGTTCCCCGTCGAGAAGATGAGTTGGAAAGTTTTTGCCGTTCGAGTCAAGTTCACTCGCGAAGTTCGTACCTTCGGAGCGGTCTCATTAACGCGTATTACGAAACGCGACTGGCTTTCTTTCGCGCGAGCTCGCATCGCGGTACCTTCTCTCCTTCCGATAGAAACTCCGCCGTTGCGATAATTTCGAGTATCGCGGGGGCCCGGTTACCTCAACGTGTTTACACACGAAAGCGTGAAACATTGGACCAGTTTAAAACTCGTCTAAGAAGAGAAAAAATGACGTAACGCGGAAAGACTCGGAACCGAAAACGGACGAGAGAAAGAGAGAGTGTGAAATACGTCTAACGTCGACGCAATGAATACCCGATAAATGACGCTCGCGTGTCTAACCGGACTCAAGGTTGCTCTCCAACGATTTGCGTCATTCCTCTCTTCTCACAATTTCTTCTCCTGACGTAATGTTTTGCATTTTGGGACAAAGCGACGAATGATACCCGAGGAGGAGGAGGAGGAGGAGGAGCATTTCGCTCGCTTTCTCGATTCGCGGCTACGCGATACGTGCGCGATATGCATCATCGTACGATGTAAATACGAAAACCGAGCGCTCCACGGTACTTTCTCTATAATTCTCGTTTCGGTCACGGGTGACATAATTATAATAACCGGAACGAGAGTTATCGATAATAATATCGATTATCGATACCAAATTGTTTATATTATAAAGGCGATATTAGCGATAAGGAAAGTTGCGTTGGTTTGTAACGGATAACACCAGAAATGGTAACTTCCTGGTTGTCGTCTCCGCATACAATTCATGATTTTCACGAGACCGGTAATTCACATTAGAAAACGCGCTCTCGAGTTCCTCTCGGCTACTGTGCGTGCACTTTCAAAGGTTGAATCCTGTTCCGTGGAGCTTTCTAGTTTTGCGGAAGCGGTATTACAGATGAGGTGCATCGGTTGAATTGCATGAGATTCGCCGGAAAAGAAGTCCAAGTTTCTTCGTAGATATTTGCGGTCCACTCGCGATTCCCGAACGATCGATCGGTCCCGCGCGACGTAAAGTTATTCAGGAAACCAAGTTGGAGATACGAGGCGAGCTCGCGCTCGTACTTATCGCGGTATTTATCCGCGCTAATGGGAAAATCCCCACGTCGTGCGAGAGAAGAAAGTCGACGCTGACATGTTCACCGTATTATTCAACTTTAATTGATAACACGCGGTATTTAATATAATTGCCATACGTTATGGAGCCTTTCTCCATCCTCCATCCGTGGTTACGTAAGCACGGATACGTGCCTTCCGGGCTATTAAAGAGCGAGACGATAATTCGATCCGCGAAATTGTATCGAGTTAGAGGCGAGAACGCGAGTTCGGGACGAAGAATTTTCTGCGAGCCTCGGGGAAAATGAAGCAAAAGCTATGGGAAAAATCAGCGGAGATGGGAAGATGCTTTCTAGGGATAAGTCGAGAAATGAAGAAACAAATGTTCTCAGGGTCTTCAAGGTGAGCATACGAACTCGCGACCTTTACTTTCTCCCCGCGGGAAGACGCGCTCGCGCTTATGGGTTTATTGCTCGAGCTCTCGGGACAACGGGGAAGCGGAAGAGCCGCGCGGGACCTTCCCCATCCATACTCGCCGCATCGTGCTTTACGATCTCACTTTGGTATCAAATTACAAAATTCGTTCCGGAAAATTCATGCAAAAATTTCGCGGTTTCGAGTTCCTATCAGAGTACAATTGGAATTTAAATTATAGAACTCGATAGTTGACAAGTCTTTTACTTCGTCTATGTCATTCGTACATTGGGAAAAAATGTTTTGACAGTTTCATGAAATAATCGTTCAGTCTGACAAAATAATTTTCGAATCAACCAATGAATTTTTCACTCGATAGATTTTTATTTCTTAGAATACGATATGACATTATTGCATGTTTAATTGGTTCAACATTTTTTTCGGAGCGCATATAAAATATTTTTGTATGAAACTATCGGTTTGTCCGGATGGGCAGGTTTTTACACGTGAACGTGCAATAACCAACACGAATGCGCAAACTAAGCTGGTCGCGTTACTTTCACTTGTCGAGGAAGTCACTAATGTCCGACGTGTCGTTAATCAGAGCTTTTCCACGAGTTCGTTCCACAACATTATATGGTAATGCTGTTTGCTCGAGGGAACGTTTGCGCTTCGCGGTGGACCGTTGCCTGGATCCTGTCGATGCCAATCATCTTCCGATTATCAAGCAGGTGTTTGGTCGATTGAATAGAATTAGCGCTCGGAAATTTCAATTCGAGATTAATGCGTCTTATCTCCTATTCATTTTTTTTTTCGCTAATCTCTTGTCTGTTCGCTATTATAATCGGAGCGAGCGATCGCTCATTGTTTTTCATCGCGAGCGATTCAAACTCGCATTCCACTTTATTCCTAAACGTCGGATCCATTAATCGTTCGATGTAACGTACTCGAAACCGTTCTCGTCGAAGGCTAAATCTCTCCAAGAAAGTCGAGATCGTTGTACAGAATCGAGGAGGTTAAAAGTTTTAAATCGTGGGAGTAGGCGATACGGATTGACGATAAAAGTACTACTTTTCACTCAATCCCGACTCGCGGGAGTCGATCGCTTTGAGAATGTAATAAAAGAGGAAGACAATGTTTTTCACTCCTTACCGAATTTCCCATTGTAATGGTCAAGAAACTCGGTCAGATTTCACATCGAGTAGACAATACAACCTTATTGGGAAGAGAAAAGATTCCGCGAAAGAAGATGAAACCAAACATGAAAAATGAAAATATTATTCTTCTATTTGTTTTGCATCGTTGCGGTTTGTCGTTTCATATTGTTCGAGTGGTAAAAACAGTACTCGGTTAATTTGAGTGGAAATTAATCGAAACTGTTATAGTTTTGCAGTTTTATACTATTTTTTTCTTGGTGGACATTGTCGATACCGTTAACAAGGCATAGAAATTCAAACGATGCCGTTTCTGTAATTTATAGCTCTTTAACCGCGACTATTCATTTGTGTACGCACGAGGTCCCTCTGAAATAGCACTTTAATCTCAACCGCACTCATTCTATTATGCTTAGGTTATGTAACACGACTCGCGAAATATTTTTAAACCAATTTCCATATTATGCAATGAAAATACAATATAAATTATAAAGGTCCATTTAAGACTGATTTACGCCTATCCTTATTGTATCGCATTCTTAACGAGCGCTAACAAAAAAAAAAAAATGATTGAGGTATTTTTAATGTAGACAACATCGACGATACGGATGCGGAAAAGTGCAAATGTCCGCATTAAAATACTTGACATTATACTTGAAAATATCACGTGCGATTTTCAAATGAATAAATTTAAAGACTAATAAATTTCATAAAGAATTACGAGACACCCATTAATTAGGGAAAGATGCGACTACGAAATAACCGTCAATGGTAGTTTAGAAGCGCAGCACGCTTTATTTCGTAATAGTGGATGGTTCATCCGTAATGGCATGTTTGCGTATGCGGAATAGAGTTGTAACTATTATATAAAAAATAAAACGTCTCATCCAAAGAACCATCGGCGACGTTCAAGAAAATCACGCACAACGATTGCATGTACGAACGGTTAAAGCAAAGAAGAAAGTAACGCCGATATTGCGAAAGTATAGATGCATGCCAACAGGTGACAATAAAAACCATCTACCGGTGCTCGATGATTTACCGGATGTAATTTTTAAAATAATCCCTCATATCGAAGCGCGTAATACCGAGGAAATAAGAATTAAAATACGTTTGAAGAAACTAACAACAACAGTAAGTATATTTACAATTGTTTTGTTGTTTTTGTTGAAAAATTGACGATCAAAAATGAAAATTTGATTATGTCGATAAGTAGCACATTAGTACGATCTAATGATTAAATTATTCGTTTTAATATTGTATGCTGTTTATAAAACTCACCTTTAGTGTTGATTTTTTGAAGAGTTGGTTCCAATATCGGATTTTACGATATTTTTTACGATGTGTGGTATTTGGTTTGGAATCGACATTTTCAAACGACTTTATACTAACTCCCTCTAGTGTCGATTTGTGGAACCGGTACAAACAAATTAGCAATTTCGCACACATTACGCCAATGCAATACACGCGATCATGATCGTTGATTTGGAATTTAGAGCAAGCGTTATGTGAGTCGCATTTAAATTTTATTACATAAATTCGTATCTCATTGCAAACACAAGTTCAAAATTTTTGCAATACTTAATCAGTTTGAATTTGATACATTTTTTCGCAAACATTGTGTGGTTATCAATCGAGTTTCATAATTAATACGATAAATTGGTATTAATTTTAACGATAACAGTTTGAAAATGGTAATGTATTAAATAAGTTTGCGAATTACGACTAATCAAATTTTCATATAAAGCGCGATTCGCAAAGTGCATCTGCCGATCGGCCATGTCCATGCCCAGCACATGCGCATAGAACACGCGAAATCCGATGTGCCTTACCGTTTTTCACCGAGTGTTCGCGAAGTACGCTACTTACTTCGGATTCTGAATTCAAGATTCAGTAGTCACTATGGTCACTATCTAGAGAAGAGGGGGTACGTGATAAATCGTGGTGAACGAAATTGTTTGCGAAGGTGTTATTATATGTACTCGCAAAACGTAAGAGATAGCGAGAGAAAGAGAGAGAAAGAGAGAAAGAGAGGAAGAAGGAAATTGTGAAAAGAAAGAATGAACGCATATGTCCGGTATATTAGCTGGTACTGTGCTTCCAAGTGTTCCGTGTGCTGAAAGATTGGTCGTCAAAGGTGGTGCTGGTGAGCTCTCGGGTAGCACTCGTGCGCCTCCAAGCGCAGCAAGCCGTCGTCGGTCGTCGCTGGCGGTAGTCACGGATACCGACCATATCGAAAACATGACGGACACGACGACGAGCGCGCCAAACAACACGCAGAAGAGGGCAAATTTCTCGGCCCTCAATGCCGGCAACCCTAATGGTGTTAACAAAATATCGCCGAGCTTGCCTAATGCGAAGCCCGGCTCTGCACGAAAGCTCGTCATTAAGAATTTCAAAAGTAAGCAAATAAGCCCTAATTTGCCCCAATGTCTCCTCTCGTCTTAACTCGTTGATGGTGAGGGGAGGGAAAGAGGGTCACTTAACCTCAACGTCAAGGCATCTTTTTCTAAGTTCTGTATTTCGATGAAGAGTTTCGTACTATCCCTTTTTCCGCTTACTGTTTTGCGCACCCAATGACAATCATCGTGACAATTTCTGCTTTCGATGAATCAGCTTTTTGACTATATTTTCTTATCAGTTTTTGATTTCCATTATTTTTATTTTTCCCCCCTATAATGCTAATCACGAGTCTGATCGATTGTTCGAGATGACATAACCTTATTCTGGGATAATAAAATTTGAATCTCATTTTTATGGATGAAATTGTACTCTTGTATTTATAATTCTCCGACAACACTGTCTATCCGAGCTTATTTATTTTATTTCCTATACTCTATAATTGTGTCTAAAAAAATTCTATTCAAAACGCTTTTGAAGTATTAAAAAATGTTAATTTTGTATTGTTATGTAATGAAATAAAGAACAAAATTATTTCCAATGTTATAAAACATGAAAAATGCTTCTTTTAGATAAGCCCAAGTTACCAGAAAATTATCAAGAACAAACATGGGACAAATTGAGAGATTCGGTAATAGCTATTCAAACGAGCAAAAGCATTCGCTATTCGTTAGAGGAACTTTATCAAGCGGTTGAAAATATGTGTAATCATAAAATGGCTCCTACACTCTATACTAATTTGACAGTGCTGACCGAAGCTCATGTTAAAGCAAATATCGAACAATTCTTAGCGGAATCTATGGATAGGCATATATTCTTAAAAAAGATGAACGAATGCTGGCAGTCGCATTGTAGACAGATGATTATGATAAGAAGTATTTTTTTGTACCTGGACAGAACATATGTGTTGCAAAATCCTAGCATATCTTCCATTTGGTATAAACTTTTTTTGAATTTTTCATTTAAACTGGACAGCAATTATTATGATTTTTTTTATAGGGATTTAGGATTACATCTTTTTAGATTACACATTGTACTAAACAACTTAGTACAAACTCGTACTGTAGAAGGATTGCTTATGCTTATAGAAAAGGAACGCCAAGGAGATACAGTGGATAGAACTCTTTTAAAATCGTTATTGAGAATGTTATCGGACTTGCAAATATATCAAGAAGCTTTTGAGTCAAAGTAATGAGTATGGTTGTGGATAAAATAAATTCAGGTTCAATTCTTAACTATGAATAAAAATTTTAGGTTTTTAGTGGCTACTGAGAGATTATATGCTGCTGAAGGTCAACGGTTGATGACTGAACACGATGTTCCTGAGTACTTAGCTCATGTTGATAAACGTCTTCAAGAAGAAAATGAACGTCTTCTGCACTATCTTGACAGTTCAACTAAGTAAGTTAACAGTTTTAGTATTAAATAAACCCTTTAAACATCTGATTTTTTTTTCACCAAAGTATACATTTTATAATCATAAATTCGATTAATTTAATATTTAAATCATTAGGTGGTCTCTTATCCACACTGTTGAAAAACAGTTATTATCGGAACACATTACTAATATTTTGCAAAAAGGCTTAAGTAATTTGTTGGACGAAAATAGAATAAGCGATCTATCATTGCTTTATAATTTATATAACAGAGTCAAAAATGGCCTTGTAGAACTATGTTTAAACTTCAACTCATACATTAAAGTAAGTATTGATAAAGAATTTCATGATTCTATTTGTTTTCTACTGATGTATTTGACATAGTTTTAATAAACTAATTTTTTCAGAAAAAAGGGAAAACAATAGTTATTGATCCAGAAAAAGATAAAACCATGGTTCAAGAACTTTTAGACTTCAAAGATAAAATGGATAACATAGTTAATGTTTGCTTCCATAAAAATGAAAAATTTGCAAATAGTTTAAAGGAAGCTTTTGAGGCTTTCATAAATCAACGAGCTAATAAACCTGCAGAATTAATTGGTAGTTATTTTTTATATAATGCTCATTGTAATTCACAATCATTTGAATAATTTTTTTCTTGTGATTGAAGCCAAATTTGTGGACTGCAAGTTGCGAGCTGGTAACAAAGAAGCTACAGAAGAAGAATTAGAACGATTATTAGATAAAATCATGGTATTATTCCGCTTCATACATGGGAAAGATGTATTTGAAGCATTTTATAAGAAAGATTTGGCAAAACGTTTATTAGTAGGTAAATCCGCATCTGTTGATGCTGAAAAATCTATGTTATCAAAATTAAAACAAGAATGTGGAGGTGGCTTTACTAGCAAATTAGAAGGAATGTTCAAAGATATGGAACTTAGCAAAGATATCAATATTGCATTCAAACAGGTGAATATTCAATATTGTATAGTTTTTGATTTTGTGTTATATACAGTATTGTGTAATTTAATAATGATTTGTAATTTCAGTATACTGGAAATTTGCAAAGTGAATTGTGTGCGAGCAATTTGGATTTAACAGTCTCTATTCTCACTATGGGTTATTGGCCAACATATCCAGTAATGGAAGTCACATTACCATCAGAAATGGTGCAATATCAAGATGTATTTAATAAATTTTATCTCGGTAAACATAGCGGGAGAAAATTGCAATGGCAGCCTACATTAGGACATTGTGTGTTAAAAGCTTGGTTCAATCAGGTATTTTCAGAATTTTATAAAAGTTGATTTATAATCTACCACATTGTTTATTACAATTTGCAAAAATGTCAATGAAATAGTAGGGAATATTAATGCACGAATTTTCTGTTATGCTTTTTGTCATTTGTAAGATTATGAATATTTTGAGATGATATAGAATAAATTATTAGTTACGAATTTAATTTTCAGGGAAATAAAGAGTTACAAGTGTCATTATTCCAAGCATTAGTATTGATTTTATTCAATGATGCTGATAATTTGTCATTGGAAGATATCAAAGCAGCCACAAATATAGAAGATGGTGAATTGAGAAGAACTTTACAGTCTTTGGCTTGTGGCAAAGCTAGAGTACTACAAAAAAATCCCAGAGGCAGAGATGTTGCTGATAACGATAGATTTGTTTTTAATGCAGAATTTACAAATAAACTTTTTAGAATTAAAATTAACCAAATACAAATGAAAGAAACGGTATTCATTACGAATTGTATTTATTACTTAAATTTATGAATGCATGTTGTAAAATAAAAATTCTTTTTGTATTTTAGAATGAAGAGCAAAAGGCTACAGAAGAAAGAGTATATCAAGATAGACAATATCAAATAGATGCTGCCATTGTGCGGATAATGAAAATGAGGAAGATTCTATCACATAATTTACTCATCAGTGAATTGTTTAACCAGTTGAAATTTCCTGTGAAGGTAAATTTTTTTCATATGTTGTGGATATAGTAACTTGGATATAGTTAATTTGATTCATAAATACAAATGAATAATTACAGCCTGCCGATTTGAAGAAAAGAATCGAGTCTCTTATAGATAGGGATTATATGGAACGGGACAAAGATAATTCAAACCAATATAATTATGTTGCATAACCTGAACCAAATGCTAAAATTCTACTGTTCCGGATAAAGTCTACCATTTTTAGTAAAATGAATCAATCACTTATTGTGAATTTTTTTGTGAGAGTGATTCATCAAAATGAAAACAAACTGGGAATTGAACTGTATTGTACAATTGTACCATATAAAATATTGAAGTGGATTTCAGTGTGTTCACAAATATAGTGCGTATTGACACTGAATAGTCGTGATATTTCAAGGAGCGCAGTGCTTTACAATTAACATCTATGTGTTGTTTTTGAATTTTACTAAAAAAATGGACTGTAAAAATTTACATCAAATAACAACATTTTTATGTAAATGAAAAATTTTGTATGCACAGCAGTTTTTCACAGTGAATTGAAGATTAAACAGTTGGTAATTATATTTATCGTTTTACCATTATATAATAGAAGAATGGAAGAAGTAAAGAAAATTTTTTGAATTATTATAATATTGATAAACAGTATATTGTTTCAAAGAACCCTATTTGACTGTATTATCCAAATTTTCTTCAATGCAAGATAATTATCATTCAGATTGTACAATATGCTGAAAATCAGAATGATTTTGTTAAATAATTGTCACAGAAAAATTATTTCCATCTACTATTAACATAGCTGTGTGTTTATTAAAAACTAACTTAGTCACACAAAAAAAATTATTTTTCGAATTATTTCTTCACTTGTTCACAGATTTATTGAATTTACATTACAATAATATTACTTCAATTTTCATATTGATAAATAATTACTTGATTGAGAAAAATTACATTAAATGTTATTCTGTTCTCTCTTTGCTGTGAAACTGTACAACTGATTCAATATGTAAAAAGTTTTAGTGATGATACAATAAGGACTGCATAATATAGACACTTATTGTTATTAATACTATTATATGAATATCGTTAAAAAAACATAAGTTGCTCAGCGACGTATTTTTTCGTCTCGATATTTATCAGATAGGTATTTCAACAGTAAATTTTTTAAATACTTAAAATGATGTTGCTGATAAAGTGTTTAGAAAATTTTTTGTGTACATCTCAATGCAGATTTAAGACAAATTATATGCTTATTAATTACAACGTGAAAACTATATTCTATAAATTTGAATTTCTTATTGAGATGAATTCTATCAAATTAGGTAACAAATTATTTTAGTACAATAAGTAACAGTTTAATGAATAAAGATTCATTTAATATAAAAAAAAAAAAACGATAAAATAATCTCAGGAAACGATATGTATTGTATTTATTATTCAAATTTCATGCTTTTCTTCATATAACACACATTTCCTTAAATCTACATCAGATTTTAAATAAAGAAAATTAGAGATTGATATATTGTTTATCAGTTTTCGCCATTCAAAATGTTCTTAGTCTAACAAATAAAACTAATTTAAGAAGAATAATTAATGTCTGATTAACGAAACAATGTTTTATAAAATTCAAAATTTATTTATAATATTATTAACAAATTTAATTTCCATTTACAATCAATTCCAAAAAATGTTATACAAAATTATTTTTAGAGAATTTTTGATGTTCAATCCGCTGCGGAGAAAAGACGCTTATTTTTTCTGAAATTGCAAGTAGTCACTTTTAATTTCAATTTCATTCAATAGCGATTTAGCAAAATTTTCTGCACTAGCTTCTTTGTTTAAAAAGTCAGAGACTAATACAGAAGGTGGTTTACCCCCACCATGTGCCAAACATTCTCTTCTATACTTTTCACCAGCTGTTCGATTTAATGGATCATTTTGAAAATAAGTTTGCCAAATCCAGGAAGCTATGGCTCGTGATATTAAATAAGAGTAATATTTAGCACCATAACCAACTAAATGAGAAAACCTAAGTTGCCATGCCTGGAATTTAATAACATAATTCAATTAATACTAATAATTAACGATGATAAAGTTTAAACACAATATCGAAATACGCAATAAAATGTACCGTGTTTTCAACATAAGGAAGGCCGTAATATTTGCCTTGAATATCTGCCAGTATTTCAGTAGTTGGCCGGTCCAATTTGTTACTGTGATATACATGATCCAACATACTATAAAATACCTGATTTTGAAGATCCGACGCCGGAAATACATTTTTATAGATGTATAATTTCTCCAATAGTGCATCAGGTATCGATTCTCTCGTTTGGTAATGTTTCGCAAATAACTTAACAATCTTTAAAAATATAATCGTTATAGAGTTATATAATTTTATGGGTGAAGAATGGTTTACTCACGCGAGGGTCACTTGCGAAATATTCCATTAGAATACTGGGAACTTCTGCAAAATCTGTACTACATCTTGTTCCGCTAACGTGTTGATACTTTGTTCTACCCAACATTGAATGCAAGGCATGACCCATCTCATGAAATAAATTTTCAACCGAAGATGGACCAAGCAAACATGGATTCGACCATCGAGGAGATTGAAACGATAACATCAAGACTACGATAGGTTTCTATGTGTAAAAGATTAATTGAATTAAGTTGTGTGATAAAATAAATTTTATGCAAACGACGTATTCGACGTAACGTACTTGATATGAACCATCGCTTAATTGTTTACCCCCTCTAATAGTAAAGTGACAATCTTGATTTGGTTTCCCTTCTCTCTCGTGAAAATCGCAATAAATGTATCCTAGACAACCTTCGTTTTCATCTATTACAGCCAACTTTTGTACATTTGATGCCCATATCTCTCCATTTAAAGCTGATTCTGGTTCTAATCTGATTCCATACAATGCTTGAGTGAGAATATTTATTCCATCCATGCATGCTCCAAGAGAGAAGTATGGAGCAAATTCAGCACTAGTTGTATCAAACCAATTTTTTTTTGCTTTAACTATAAAATAGTTAGTATCCCAGGGCATTATTCTCTATAAATTGTTTTACAATTTTCAATTAATAAATATAAAATTTTATCACAAGATATTTCATACTTGTTTAATAGATGATTCGGCATCTTTCATTTTTTGCATTTCTGCAAACTCCATAGCTGCTTTATCGCGGATTTTCTCGTTCAAAATATTTAAAAATTCTTTTACAATATCTGGAGTTTCAACAGTACTTCCTTTCACAGCCCTATACGGAAATTTAACCAATATTGATTTCGAAATATGATATAGATTAAAGTTATTGTTATAAATAAATGTTGAAAAATAAAAAATTGTTCTAAATACAATTTGTTTTAAAACCTTCAGAAATCACCTATGAACATATGATGGAAATCCACAAAGTTGAGCTAAATGCCACCTTGAATCCAAAAGTTCTTGTAGCAAATATTCTTGCTGTTTATCTGGGTATAAAAATAATTTGTATGCTGCTTCGCGTACAATTGTATGAGCTGAATGAGTATATAATCCCTGAACAACTATTTCATCATTTTCAACAACAAAACTATAAAGTTAAATGAAAGCAAATGATATTCAATATCTTCATAGGACTATAAGATGAAAAAACAAAGCTACATACTATTCTCTAACATTTTTAGGTAACGCATCTGCTTTCACACTTCGTGGTTTAACAGCACCTGCCATGAATCTTTGTCCTACCTGAAAATAATGAATTGTGATGAATTTAAAAATTTTAAATGTTACTTAAATAACATTACCTGTAAAATATAGTTATTCAAATCTACAACTTTCTCTCTCTCATTTTCCGGCAAGTGTATCCCACATTGTTCAAAATCGAATAAAAATAATTTAGAAACATGATCATCCAACTTAGATGTTTCAAAGTTGTCTCCTTTTTTCACAACCGTTAATAAAGCATTATACAGATCACGATGAGTATTTAATCTTAGGCACAACAAAATTAGCTATTAATGAAATTTTTGATTACTGATAGTTAACGATTTCAAGAAATAACTTGATTACTTTTCTACAACACCACTAATTTTTATACAAGCATCTTCAGCAGCTATCCTGAATTCTTCATCTGGATGTGCAATTCTAAGAAATTCAGCCATATCTGCTACTTTGCACAATGTATTTGATAATTCGTCAAATATCTCTACAATTTTTCTTTTCCTGTGTTTACTTGTTGCTTCTTCGATTAATATATTAGCTTCTCGAATGGCTTCATCTCGGAGAATACTGAATCCCTCAGCAGATTTTAATGTTGGTATATTGAATAATCCCTATTAATGATAAATTAAATAATGATAATTACTGTAATATAACGTAATTAATTTTTGCAGATGATTTTCTTACTTACAGTTTCTTTCTTTAATGGGCTAAATTTAAACTTTTCTTTATTAGTTGCATTAAAAGCAGTTGCTAAGGTAGACCATGTACTCACATTTTTAAAGTTCTGAACGGACAACATACTTTTTTTGACGATGTGCAACATTTTCAACATTAAATTATAAATTCTTAACAAATTAAAAACGAATTCTTTAAATAATGTATTGTCGTAGTCTTTCAAAATGAATTATAGGTTAAGTATTTTATTTCTCGTCTTTCTTAAATATATTCATTTATTATGATATAAATAATCATGGACAATATTTTAATATTCTTTTTCAGGAGGCCGATATAAAACTTCTTTAATTTTATTCAAAAATTCACACATTTCTTATGATGGCGAAGCGTAAAACACGCTTGCTGGTAAAGACAGCTACTCATTTCATAATTTACCGACAGTCATGGAGATAGTATTGATAGTATGTACCTACTTTTCGTTGTAAGATTATAAAAAGGAACAATACTTAAACTTTCGAGAATCTGGAAATACTAATATTAAAATTGTGGAATTTAACATATAGACTTTCAATTTAATATTATGATTTAAATGTAATTACGAAACAATATTCCGACTTCAATTTTAATTTGACGAGAGAAAAGAAAATATGAATCTAGATATTATTTTTTTGAATTTGTACTTATGCTTTGTAGCTGTTTACTCGCTTTCCATCATTTTTTTTTGGTTATAATTATTGCGAATCTTTACAATTTCTTTACATACAAATTGACATATTTCTTAAATTTCTAAAAACTGACTGATTTTTATAATTGAAGTTTATGGTACAGACGTACAGATAAAATCAATTTTTAAATTTTAGAAAATATCTCGAAAGCAGGTGTTCCATTAGCTCGTGGACAAATTTCACACAGTTGTAAAAAATAGAAATGCTACGCTGAAAAACGGTTCTTATCACATAAGTAAACATAAAAGCCCATAACTTATATATGAAGTCATGTAATTTGATAAATTAATACTGCTGACCTCATTGAAATGGTAATTAATATACAAAATTGTGATGAATACTAGATTTTTTAAATAAAATTTTAACAGTTTAGTTGGAAAGTTTTATCTTTCATGTATATTAAAACAATCAAGAGTGTAGACTATACCGGTCATTTCGGCTTTTAAAATAGTTAAAATATAACCGAGCTATATTTCTTTTATATTCGTGTCATCGGAATATCGAATCCCATTTCACACAAGTGGTGTGACCTGTACTTCCCTACTATTAGCTTTCTTATTGCTTGAAGATGCTTTCGTCGGCGGACAACGTTTCATGTGCACCGTATTGATCCGCGCACGCGCTTCCCCAGTTCGAAAAATGAACAGTAGCGTAATTTTATTCCTCGCACCCACATCATGGAGAAAGCTTTCGATATATTCAGTTTGAGTATGATAACACATACATATACACATTGTTCTTATACGCACTCATATTTTTTGTACGGTTAAAGTTGGTACAATTTTTCATCGGGTAAATATTTTTCGTACCAACAGCAGACAAACGATTTCTGAAGTAATTAAGACAATTAATTTATATCTGGAAAAAATAAGTAACAATTCGATCCTGTAAACACGGCGCGCGACGTCGGCGCGCGCGTGCGTGCATGCGTACTTGCTTAAGAGTTTCTGTGGCCGTACGGTGGAATAAGGTGCGTAGTGCCAGTTGTTCGCTCGTTTCAGCAGTGCCCTAGTCTGATATCGCGGAATGTCTACAATTATACAGCGCAAACGAGTCGATAAAAAATATTGAAAAGGAATTCAAGGTATTCAACCAGCATGATCGAAACGTTGAATTCATCTTTGCCGCGCGAAAAATCAAAATTTTATATGTGATTTGTTCTTCGCGATAATCGTTGATGCAATCGCTCTTCTATAAGATTGCGTTTTACAAGGTATTCACAATTTTTGTCGAATTTATTTATTTCTCATTCATTTTCATCTTTATTTATTGTAATTTGTTCTTTTCTTATTCTACTTCATCCTTTTACACGGCGGTGTAACTCGGTAAATTAAAAATTCAGATATCGACAGCGGAAACCGATGTGTCTTTCCTCGTCATTTTATTTATAGTTCAACCGCGATAAAAGCGTATAATTAGTTTTGCTGTCACGCAAAAATAAAATTTTATAGTAGTATATGTTTTAATCCCCAAAAGCTCATTAAATGCTGTATGTACGAACGCTTTTTTCCTCGGTCAATGTCACACACTCGCGCGCGGGAGCTGATCGATAAAATAAACGTCACGTTTGACATCGCCGAAGAAAACGCTCGCGTGCATGTACTAACGTGACATACTTTTTTCATCAATTCATCAATAATAAAAATTCTGAAATTCAACAAAGAAGCAAATTTACTTTTCGGGATGTCAGTTCCTTAAGTAATATATGTTTTTATTTATTTTCGTTTTTTTTTGCCTCATTCGTAGAAACAATTCAAACTGATGTGAATCTATATACGGTTCTGCCTCTGTGCACACACAATAGCGAATTCGAGAATTTTTTATGAAACTATTAAACGTAATAACTCAGTATAGTAGTACTAATAATTTACGTTTTAATTTCTCGTCTGTCGCGTAGTTACGCAATGCTGCGTAAAATTGTAGGAAAATTTTATTTATATATTTTATTGTTATGATTTATAAAATATTTTTAATAATTTTAATAACCAGTTATTTACTTCATTTAATTTTACTTTATTCATTAACTCTTAATAATGGTTCTTCCATCTTTTAAATTAATTTATGTTCTAAAATTCCAGGAAATAAAGAGTTATCAATAGAGAAATAGCATGTGGCAGACATGAATTTATCGAAATTTTGTTTTCGCAGTAAATGGAAAGATCAAATTTCATATATAATTGTCATGAAACGGTGACAAAGTAGAAAATTACAAACATGGATGTACAAAAGAAATTCCTGTGTCCCCGTTTGGTGGATTATCTTGCTATTGTAGGGGCAAGAGTTCCTTCTTCTTCTCGTCAACCTGTACAGGTATATCAACATGATCACAATAGTATAATTATTTTATTAAGATTATAAAAATTACAATAATAAAATATATGATATATAGAGATTTAATTATTTTTGTTTGTTGTCTCGATAGGTGCCAGAACTTTTACGTAGATATCCGGTGAAAGATCATAAAGATTTTCCATTACCCTTAGACATGGTTTACTTTTGTCAACCAGAAGGTTGCAATAGCATTGGTGGAAAGAGAACAGCTCTCAGAGAAGCTACTTCTTTTACTTTTACATTAACAGATAAAGATTCTGGTTAGTAGATTTTTCTCTATTTTAGTATAGTTCAATATATCATATGTAATTAATTTTTTCACTAAACAGGTAAAACTAGATATGGTATTTGTGTAAATTTTTATCGACCAGTGGAAAGATTATCAACATCGAGTGGAGGAGGAATAGCAGTAAAAAAAGAAAAATATAATTCTACTCTTCGAAGAGAGAGTTGGAGGAAAAGTATGGAAAAGAGCACAGATTCAGCATTTTCTAGGTAATTAAATTACTTATATTTTTTGCTTATTTTTAATTCTGTTATGACTGTAACTATTATAAAAAATATTAATTTTATAGTGACTACAGAAGTAGCGCGGTTGGACCAAGTGATTCTGAACGTGATTGTCCTAGTAGAAGAGATTCTAACAGCGCACATGTGGCTCATGCACCTAGATTAGGGATAACTGCTCCGAGCGGAGATAGCGAAAGCGGTGGTAGTCATTCACCTTCGCCACGAGCATCCCGTCGACGTCAGGTAATAACGTATTTTCCTGATTATTCAACCGTACACATTGTTTTTTATGACGTTTGTAATTAATATAAAAATTTTGTATTGTAGAGAGTCCGTAACCATTCCCTAACATCATTGTGTATTATATCGCATCATCCCTTCTTTTCTATGTTTCGTGAGTGCCTTTTTATTCTTAAAAAAATCATCGAGGCCTGCAATGAAAGTTCTTCACCTCAAAAAGTTGGTGCATCACGACAAACGGGGAGGTAAAACAGAAATATTAATTCTCTAATTGAAATGAAATAATTAATTAAAAAATTTACGGTAGTTATTATTTTCTTTAATAATTTTAAAGAGATGCAGTTTGGAGCTATCTAACTGGTTTCATTGTTGAGGGTACTCCATCCATTATTATGCATGATATTCGAGAGATCGAAACATGGATTTTACGATTATTAAGCACACCTGTACCTGTACCAACGAAAACGAGAGTCGAAGTTGAAATTTTGTCACCGTCTATGCAACCGCCGTTATGTTTTGCACTTCCCGATCATACGAGGTTCTCTCTCGTTGATTTTCCTCTACACTTACCTTTAGAACTCTTAGGTGTGGACGTTTGTCTCAAAGTTCTCACACTCATCTTGCTCGAACACAAGGTAAGCGTGACTTTATTTTTATTAAATCCGTGTAAAACTATTTCAATGAAATTTTATTTTTACAGATTGTATTACAATCTCGAGATTATAATGCATTATCAATGTCTGTAATGGCATTCGTTACGATGATATATCCCTTAGAATACATGTTTCCCGCCATTCCTTTATTACCAACTTGTATGAGCTGCGCAGAACAACTATTACTCGCGCCTACTCCATTTGTAATTGGTATACCAGCTTCTTTTCTTATGTATAAGAAGAATTTCCGTCTACCAGACGACATTTGGCTGGTAGATTTGGATAGTACCAAAATTTCACCACCTACTAGCACTGGCGATAACTTACCCCCGTTACCAGAACCAGAAGGCAGTATTTTGAAAAATCACTTAAAACAGGTATATTATATAAATATATAAGTATGAAAATATCAATGTGGATTTCAAATTATATTAAATTGATAAAATTACAGGCAATGAATAATATTTGCACATCGCAACCTCCTCTTCACGATTTAACACCAAGATCGTCGTTCCAAGCCACAAACCGGAGAGAAAGTACAGCTTCTCATCATTCTAATTTAAGGTTTGTTAAGAATTTTTTATCGATAATTATATATTTTCCTATATATTATGTGTTTTATGATATATTTTCAAAATATAATTTTTTAGTGTATCGTCTGCTTCAAGACATCGGCCTAGTGTAGATTACTCTCTTCAAAGTCAACCGAGTCCGCTTAGTTCGCCCGGTACAAATATTTCTGGAACGCGGCGATCATCGTTAACACAGTCTGTTGGTGGTTCGTTCAATTCGCCGACTCAAAAAAACTCAGTGCAGTCGACGGCTGCATTTAATCCATTTGTTTATGGCAACGACGTTGATTCAGTAGACGTTGCAACTCGTGTAGCGATGGTGCGATTCTTCAACTCGCAAAATCTTCTTGCAAATTTCACGGAGCATACAAGGACATTAAGATTATATCCGAGACCAGTAGTAGCGTTTCAAATAAACTCATTTCTCAGGTAAATTTTTAGAATAAATGCTTAATTAAACAAGACTAATAGTCCTTTATTATCAATATGATATATAATGTTAAATTATATTTATAGATCTAGACCAAGAACGAGTCATTTTTTGAACAAATTCGCAAGAACACAAGCAGTCGAATTTTTGGCAGAATGGTCGCTCACACCGAGCAATGTCGCATTTCTGCGCGTACAGACAGGCGTTTTCGATCCCTCGCAAATTGGCGATAAATCCAAATGGTTTGCGACCAGCCTGGAGCCAATACAATTTCAAGTATGGAATCCCAACAGTTCGTTAGCAAATGCGCTAAAGTCAATGAAAAATATCGAGAGTCAACCAACCGATGAGAGCGGTTCTGATTCCGAAGGAGCTGAAAGTACAAGCTCCTCATACTCGTCTCTTAGCGATTTCGTTTCGGAGATGGCCTCGTCTGACCTATCACCAAGTAAGCGTCAGTGAACTTTTGTAACAAATGAAATGAGTTTTTAATTATGTGTAATTTTGTATGACAGGTTACAGTTGTCCTCAAGCTACACAACCGCAGCCAATGACACTATCGGTTGATCTAAATAATATTTACAACCCGCCAAGTTCGTTACAATATCCTGGAGTAGAAGAAGAAGTATCGGTTCAACAAGAGAGCCCACCTAGTACTTCTTCTAGTCACAGTGACCTCAGCAGCCCAAGTTTTAACAGAGATTCGGAAATCGAATTACACTCGAAAACTCAAGAGATTACGCCATTATCCTCGGTAAAAAAAATAATAAATAATATTAATATTATCAATATTGTTAATAATAAATATTTCTTACGATAATTATCAGACACCGCCGAGCGGAAAAGTTCTTCAACAACAGCATAGTATGAGCAATATCATGAGACGTGCTTCTAGCATAAGCTCCGGGCCTAATTCATTGCTATCACGTCAAATAAGCAGCAGCGATGTAAGCGTACTTAGCGGCGAAAGTGGTCCAGCGACTTTACCTAGGAGAGGTACTGCGAGTACTATTCTTCGAAAACGATCTTCCGACGAAGAGATGATGAATCGTCCTGGTGATGCTCCAGGCACTGTTCATCGTCAAGGATCGCAAGGTTCACTGTTCGAACAAATTGCATCGCAAGCAAAAGATCTGATGCGCGAAACGACTAGACAAAGCAGTCAGGATGGGTTACTTGCCCAAGTAGACAAGGTAATTAAAATTCATTATAGAAGTTTAGAAAAATATTTAAAACAAAAAACAATATAAAAAAGGCGAAATAAAATTTTTTTATACATATGTATGTTTAAGGTTAAAATAATAGAAAAATTCTGCATCAAAATGTTTTTATATTATATTCAGTTTGGAGAAGAACTGTTATATATATATATTTCCAAGTCAATTCTCAGAAAAATTAGTTCCCTCTAGGCTGCGCATGCGCATAGTAAAGGTCGTACTGTTACTACGCAAAAACAACCAATCAGGAGACGATTTTTAATATATCCTTACGCCGTTTTTCGCGCTTGTTCTTTTGCGAGTATATATTGTTGTCAGTCGATCGCGAGCCTTGCTATGAGGAATAATTGATTCAGTTGCGTCCAATACTTATGTTAATTATTATATTTCTTTAAACATATATTGTAAAGGAAAACTCGTGTTGTTTATCTCAAGAAATATAACAATATTTTATTTTGTGATAGTTGAAGCATCATGCTAAAGAAAAAATCACAGAAGCAAGCGAGGACAGTTTATTTGCACCGTTGGAACAGGTACCAATTGCAAAATTTGAATTTTAATTATTCATACCTTAAATTAACCTCGTAATGTAACCGTTAGCTCACTCAACAAACTAAAAAAGCTGTTGGAGAAGCAACTAAGTCGGTGCAAGAGGCATCAAAAACTGCATTGGAAGCTAGTAAAACGGCTGCTGGTGTTAGTAAAAACACATTTGACGATTTAACATATGTCGGAAAAAGTACCTTAGGAGATTTAACGAAAAGCGCGAAAGAAGTAGCAGCTAAGAAAGGATTATTGAAGGTGAGAAATAAGTAAAAAATTTGGGTATTGTTATTATTATTATTATTGCTTATGTATTTTTGATTAAATTTAGAGTTTGGGAGAATCGTCATCGTCTCCACCTAATACGCCAGCTGCTCCCGGATCGTTAATAAGAAAAGATTCGATGAGCACGCAGTTGGTTACAGCTGATGGCAGGGGTGTTCGTAAAGATATCGGACGAGATTTCTTTAGCAATATTAGTAATGATTTGAATGGCATCGCAGCTCAGACAAGCAGCATGTTTAGTGATTTCTTTGGTAAATATACGAAATGTATAACTTTTCGTTTCATCGAAGTTTTTATCGGATTATTGATATTTCTCTTCCCGCAGGCAATAAAAATAATTCAAATCGTAGCGGTAATAATATTAATCAGTCTCAAAAAACAAACAATAAAATTACTGGATTTCCGTCATTTACTAAAGGTAGACTCATTCGTCTTTGATGTAAAAAGTTAAATTTTAAACTTCTTCCTAACCGTACTAATTACGCAGGTAAAACCGGATTAGTTGAACGTTCATCTTTGATAAAACACTCTAATAATAAGAACAAACAAGAAGAAGCACAGAGGTTACAAAATGCAGAGCGTTCGACTACAAATAGTGACAATCAAGCGTTCTTGACAGATGTAAGGATATGAAAATTCGAGTTTATGAAATTGTTATAAAATTTTAACGGTTTATGCAGGTCGTGACGCAAGTTCTTGCGGGCGAAGGTATTGGATGGTTGAAATTAAATAGATTGAAAAAATTAATGGAAGACGAAAGTTATCGTGATATAGTTGTAACAAAACTGAATAAAGGACTCAACAGGAAAATCAGTCCTGATGATCACATTGATGATATTGTGAGTATCTAAATAGTTAACTAAAATTATCATATTTTCTCAACAAAAATTAATTTTCACATTTGATCCTAGTGCATTTCGAAACCTGTTTATAAAGGCATGTTAAAATGTCTACAAGCTGTGGCTCATGGCTTAGCTGTTACTTATAGCAATTTTGGATTAGGTGGTATGGCATCAGTTTTTCAGTTGATGGAAATAGCTCATACACATTATTGGAGCAAAGACTTTTCCGAAAGTGGTTTCGACGGGTCATTGTTATCACAAGTACGATAATTGAACATTTATTAAACGTTATGAATCATACTGAATTTTCATCACAAATTAATCGATAAATGAAAATTTTATATATAGGCATCAAGTCTTTCAAGCAGTAAAGAAAATTTGAGATCTCCTCAGTCTCCCAATCATCCAGATGTTCCGCAAAATTTTGGTCAATCTCATCAAGGTAACGTACATTTATTGATTTAAAAGAACCAATTGATTAAGTATATAATGTAAGATATATAAAAGGATTATTTGCTTTTACAAATTTAAGATTTACCTCAAGTTCGGTTGGATTCATCACAGTCATCTGGAGAACAATCAACGACTGATATGTTTTTAGATATGTTTACGAAAAAAGGAAAATTACTTAGCAAATTAACATCCTTCGATACAGAGGTGAGATAACAATTAAAGTTTTCAAAAGGTAGAATATATGACACGATATTCGATGTTTTACACTTGAATAATGTTCAATTGACAATAATTCATCGATTAAGTAATGGTAGCGACGAAATGCGAATCTTATATTAGCGAATATAGAAATTAGAATTAGTTGCATAGTGAATAGAAATAAGTTAGTATCAAGGGAAAGAAAAGCAGAAATGATCTGAAATAGCAAAAGCGATATCACCTGCGAAATACTGACTGCTTTTAGAGTGGGCGGGGCGGTGGAACAGGAAGCAGTGAAGCTTTGTCCACTGATGGAGGTAGCATTATCACTAATCCAGCATTTCGACATTCGCATCAAGCTTCGTTCCGAAGTACTGTGTCTGATAGCGAGGTTGAACAAGGCAATGTACAGTACCATTTATTATTTGATATCTATTCATCTTATCTCGTTTGTAATTATCCTCCATTTAACTTCATTGTCTCTTATGGAAGTTCATAAAAAACTTTTTTAAATAATTTCAATCAAATTAAAATATTTATTGTAGTAGATATTTTTTAAGTGGGTTAGATTCGTTACGCCATTACCGAAAAATAACCGATATAAATATGCCAGAAACTATAAAACTGTACATATTCATACAATTAAACGATAGAAAATGAATCATATAATTTACCAGTATGAATGCACATACAAATCGCATATAGGATTTGATTACTTACAAAAAATTGTCATTTAAAAATATGTAAATCTCATGAATTTATTGTACGTCGATATTTTTATTAACAAAAATAATTTTATGATATCAGTTTCCACGGCAAACGCAACAGCGGACTGGGAGTATTTGGTCCAGTAAATCATCATTAAGCACTGGCTTTAGATATCACGGAGGAAGTTTAATACCAACTGCTTCTTCGCCTAGTCCTGATGCTGCAAGAACTTATTTATTCGAAGGTAAATCAAAATAGTAGCCAGCACATATACACGAACTGTAAATTAGACCAAATATTCGCTGTAAATTTTGACTTAAGCTTAGAGAAACTTCGTCAAAGGTTCCTCAAAACTTTTGCTTGCTGTATATACGATTCACTAGTTATTTAGCATAACTCGTAATTTGTTCGTAACGTTCTTCATTCATGAAACTATCGTATTATTCCAGGTCTCTTGGGAAAAGAACGTTCCACTCTGTGGGATCAAATGCAGTTCTGGGAAGATGCATTTTTAGATGCAGTTTCGCAAGAGAGAGATATGATTGGTATGGATCAAGGTCCTGGTGAAATGATGGAAAGGTTTGTGCAAATGCTTTAAAACATACGAATTGAATATGTAAATTAACGTTTCTAAAATATTAGGTACAAAAGTTTGAGCGAAAGCGAGAGAAGAAGATTAGAACACGACGAGGATAGGCTGCTCTGCACATTACTTCACAATTTAACAGCCATTCTGGTAATGCTTAATGTAGATAAGAACGAACTGAAGCGAAAAATTCGAAGGCTTTTAGGTAAAAGTCATATCGGTCTAATTTATAGTCAAGAACTTAATCAATTACTTGATCAAATAAGTAATCTTGTAAGTAACATTTTTTGCATTTTTTTTTTTTATAAAATAGAAGATAAGTTTTTGACATAAATTAATAAAATTAATTTTCAGCATGGAAATGATATCGATTTAAAGCCGTTAACGTCGAGGCAAATGCACCGGCAATCTTTCACGGTGCACGCCGGTATTGATGCCGAGGGCGATTTACGTTTCCTCGAAGTACGTCATGACGGTCTTGTGTTGAGATCCGTTAACGGTGTGATCGTAGAACGTTGGTGGTACGAGCGATTAGTTAATATGACTTATAGTCCTAAGAATAAAGTTATTTGCCTTTGGCGAAGAAGCGGTGGTCAAACGCAACTCCACAAATATTATACGAAAAAGGTGATAAATACAGTAAAAAAAAAATGAATTAATCAAAAAATAATTATGCTAAATTTCTATTCAGTGTAAGGATTTGTACTACTGTATAAAAGATGCTATGGAGAAAGCGGCAGCTCGTGGCCGAGATGCAAATGTTGGCGTTGAACTTGGCGGTGAATTTCCAGTTCAAGATATGCGTACAGGAGAAGGAGGACTATTACAAATTTGTATGGAAGGAGTTGGCCTCTTATTCGCCAATAGCAAGGTACTGTGCTCTTTTTTTCTCGTCATTTACATTTAGTAAAACAAAAATTTAAATTTAAAAAACATGAGTTATTTAATTTAAATTGTACAAAATGTCTTCTCTCAACGTTTATAATTTTATTCAGATGTTTATGCAATTGTTGAAGCGCATATATGGTCACTCCGTTTATTTACTATTCCATTTCTGTAATTCATTTATTTTTATCCATTTATTTTCATTTGATACATATTCTTTCTATTGTTAATTTCATATCTTGACTTGATATGAAATTATGTTTGCAAAATCCTATAAGTTGTATGAACTTGAAGATTCTTCATTCATATGAGACTAATACAATTGTTATAAATCATATAATTTTTTTGTATGTTTGGACTGCAGTACGTCTATTATACAGAGAAATTTATTTTGACGAATTTCTTATTTTTATTTTCATTCAATAATAATATGGATGGTAATTTTTTGTATTTTTCTTTATCAGAGACGTAGTTTATATCGATTTCTATTATTCGCTTCATTGTATGAATTTTGATGAAAATAACGTGATTCATATTGTTATATCTTTCATCGTTTGTTCATTCAATTTTGAACTTCTTAAGATTAGCTCTATGTTTTCACGTTATTTGCATTGGTGCAAGGACCACTCAATATTATCTCCCAACGCTAGCCACTACAATCTGCTTCATTTCAATATCTATTATTATAAGTTTTTCATGCGTTTGTCGATATTACAGGTAATCGATGCGTGAAATAGATAAGTGGTTGTGGTTAGAATTATTTATTTAATAAAGAAGTGACAATGTCTAGACGTAGGGTACAACGTTATATTTCCATATGATAGAAGTAGAATTCTGTGCGAAATATTTAAAAAAAATATGTATATTTTGGGATATTCTTATTACGGACAAGGAAGAAAGAGTTTAAAAATCTATCGAATTAGAAAAGTGAAATGACTCTAGTAATGAAAACTTATGTAATGAATATAGCTTAACATTCTGAATATTGGCAAATTGGCAAATTATTCTTGAGCCTAAAATTTTAAATCGACTAAAAATATTATTGATTTGAAATAGGCTAAAAAAAATGTATCGGTTGAATAGATTAGTGCTGTTATTCTTCAGATCAAATTCTTGGATATTAAATTGTGCAATTTTATGTTTTTCACAAGACGAATTGCCGGCAGTTGGTTAATAATTTAGGATTTTTTTGTTGAGTTTATATATATATTTAAGCAGTTATTTCGCCAATTAATTTTTTCGTATTATATTGGTTCCAATCAATGTTTTTCTTGCATGAAGCTCAGTGTGCTACGAAACTTTTTTATGTGTATAAAATATAATATTTGCTATCTAATCATATGAAAAAATATTGACATAAAACAAGACGAATTTATTCTCAAAAAATATTTTCTGAAATCCTAACAACTGCTCCTCCTTAATGACATTTTTTATCCTTTATGAGTCCTAGGGATACTTTGCCCATCGTGGTCACGTCCGAGGAAAGTCTGTTTATAAATATTACGATATTCTATTCATTGCTTCAAATCAATTATGATTTAACATTTAAGTCGAATATTTTGTATTCATTCTTGATTCTTTTCCTCAGCCGATTTATTTAATTTTGAACGAGTATTTGTTGAAAGACAAAATATCAGAAATTTCATTCATACCATCTGAAAAAACATTCTTTCAAAAAAATATATTTTCATACTTATATGAAAAAAATAGACTTTTCTCAGCTTGGGAAACTTTTGAGATGGTCCTTGGACAGTCAATCATCATTATGTTTATTTTTTTCCTTTTTGTTAATTGATTGTAAGATATATGAATCAACAATTGCCTACAATTCTACACAAAAAGACGTCAATATCGTATTAGCGAGAATGAACAGAAAAGCAGCCAGCTTTTTGTGTAGAAACGTGGACGTTCACCACCGTGGCTGCCCTTATATGGACTCGCAGCATTTAAAACCGTACCGAATTTAATTTCATCTATTTTCTGTTTTCTGTTCTTGTCTGGCCCATTGACAATTGCCCTGGCGGGCGAGCAGGATTTCGAGGTACCTACCCATCACTGTCTATTAAAAATTTCGATATCATAATTGTTATTACTACTCAGTTTACCAATTGATTTTCGGTTGAAAAAAAAAAAAAAAATTAGAAAGATCAATGGTCGCTTGTTTATTTTACCAGTATTTCGTTATCATAGATATTAAAAAAGCAGGAACGTAGCGAATTGAATTATTAGTTGCTTACACTTCGATCAATATATATTTCACAATTGAGTTAGTTTGGACAGTGTTAGTTTAGAAATAGTTGAAGTATTCACTGTTAGTTAGTGTTGTCGCATTACAAATTACTACCAATTAATCAATTGAATTTTCATTTGATTTTGTTGTTTAGAAAATTGCTTTGTTTCCTCTTTTGTTTTAGATATCATGTTGTATTAGTTGACGTTGTAGTTAATTTTTTTTTATCAAGAGCTGTTAACGGAAACACTTTTAGATGGTTAATTTGTTGAAAATATTATTTCTATGGCATTAATATTATTCCTCAATACACGAATATATTTAATGTGTAATGTCGTATAGATGACATTATTGTTTATAGGCTTACGCATTTAATCCTTTCGTTACTTTCAAACATTTTTCCAATAACTGAAGATCAATAGCTAGTAGCATTTTATATTCGTATCAGATAATTTTTCTGAAAAAGACAAGTAGCGAAAGGATTTTGTCGGTTTTATTTTTTGGGTGTGTAAAATTTTTATATAAACTGTTTTTTACTTTTTCGTAGTTTTAATTTAACCTTAATGAAATTCTATTTTTTTGTGAAAAATTGTTGTTTTTCGTACGTCTTATTTTACCTCAGAATGCTTGGTATTCAAAATAAAAATGGTATTATTTTATCGTATTTAAACGAGAAAATTTGATAAAAGAATCATAGAAATGCCATGCAATTATGATTGAGAATTACGTTTAAAATTCTTTTACCAAATTTTTTAATTGAAAAATGTTTTTCTTTTTCGGTGAAGAAGTAAAAGGACATTTTTTATTGCTTATTCGGTTGTGCAAAATGTTAGCGCATATCTTTCGTAACAACAGCGTTTTAAATGTATGCGGCTCTAGATTTGCCTCAAATTATAAAAATGAACTTTCTGAAGCAATTTTTCGATTCGGTAATCTGCTTTTTGTGGATAGATTTTTACTTCGATTTCTTTTTATTCTTATTCTGAATTTATAAAATGAAAATAGTTGTCAAAAATTGAAGAAATAGTAGTGATTGGGTATAAAACAATTGTTATACACTTGAAGCTCAAGGAATTGCATTAAATGAAATAAATTGATAAGTTGAATGTGACGTGATGCTTACATTTTTCTTGTTGTAAACAACGATATATACAACGGCATAGAAACTACGAAATGTTAAAATTTTCCTGATATTAGCTGAAAATAACAAGCGAATAGTTTTCGTTTTTTATTATTATAGCAATTACGCATGTTTTGCAATTTCAGCCTAGATTTTATTTTCGAAATAACGGCTATTAATAAACATCATACATAAAGCACATGTCTGTTTTGATCTACACTAAATTTTCATTGCATAATTCTTGTCCGATGTCTGAGGAATTACATTTTTCCACGATTATATTCACATAATGAATGTGTAGAATGTTAGCCCCCTACTTTTGAAAAACGAAATTTTTTAAAATTGCCCTCAATTATTAGTATATTATATGACACCCACAAAAGAAAAATTGAAAAAATGAAACGCAACTAATTAACGAATATAAGATTTCGGAACACCGAGAATATGAAAAAAAAAGTTCGG
>NCVS01000553.1:56097-101930 GCA_003055095.1 Goniozus legneri | reverse complement strand
GTGGGGGGAGAGAGGGGGAGGGAGACGATGATGTTTCTGGATGGCGAGTCAGAGGGGGGATCTTGAGCTACCATCCATCCCCGGCCAGCATCGACCGAGTCCGAACCACGGTGCGCCTGCGCCACTGTAATCCAGGACTATCAACTTTACTTCGATATCGGATTGTCTCTTCCGTTGGACTGCCATTCGTCGAAATAAAAAGAAATAAAATTGCCGCGTTCTTTTACGCGCCAGGCGTAGAATGCAAATTTGCCTCGACGCACTTCGAGAGCGTCAGGACGAGAAGAGAGAGAGAATATCGTTATCGCGAGCTCTTCAGCGAGTCGATCGTGGAGCGTTGTCGGTTTAATTAATTCGTTCGACTAGAATCGAGAGACGCGTGTCGCAGCCGTGTAATCGAATTCCGTTCCGTCGAACTCGCTGGATATCCAAAACCGAGCTTGTTCGGCGAGGAGGATGATCACTGTGCGACGATCGTTATCCGAAATTTTTGTCTAATCCTTTTTTTCAGCGAGACGAGGAAAAATTCGTTCTGGTTTACATACCGCGGCGCATTAATTATCCTCGCTACGGGAAACGGCAATTTATCGGCGTGTTAATAATTTTCGCGCTATACCGTGCCCGCCGTCAGGGACCGCCCGCTGATTTAATTTATGGCCATCAGCGGGAGCGCAGGGGCAAGGTTTAACGTTTAGTACGCGCACGCGCCGCAGAACTCGACGCTTACTCATCCCCTGCCACGCAAATCGTACGCGCGTCTTACTATTATTAAGTCTTCTTTATGCACAGAGATAGCGAATAGAAAAATCAAACTTTAGTTCATTAAAAATTTTTTAACCGATTATCAATGCTCCCAAAGCGATGTTCTGGCAGTTTCTCCTAAAATGATATTTTCAGGTTTCATTTTTTTAAGATAAAAATGATAATAACGTAATTTTACAGGTCGATTTTAGTCACGTTTTGATACCATCGAAACTCGAGCTACCGAAACCGAGGGTCCTGCCCGAATTTTCTCGACTGGCCCACGGCTTGCGTAGCGGAAATATCAGCATACTCGACAGCAAGACCTTCTACATCCCAAATCTTCATTATGACGGTGCTGGCCCCGATGCTTACTTCTGGGTCGGCAACGGCTCCGAACCCAACAGCTTCGGCATTAAAGTGCCTAACGAGGCTGCGTCGTAAGTTGATTGTGATTGAAGACCTTTGTTAGAAATACATTAATATTAAAAAAAAATCGATATCAACATTATTAGATTCGATAAAATTTTGAAAAAGTTGCCTCGATATCAAAACGAGTATTGTTTGGTGTAGGAAAATTTCTTTCTCGGTTATGATGAACATATCGTTATCATGAACAATGTTTGCAGTTTGGAACCGCTGAGAGGGTACCAAGGCGAGGACATCGAGATCGTCCTACCCGGAAATCTGACGGTTTACGATATCGACTGGCTAGCTGTGTGGTGCGTCCAGTATCGTCACAACTTCGGTCACGTTTTAATACCCAAGGACCTCGACGTCCCCCCAGCTCTAGGACAGACCAAGATAACGGTAAGCGCTAACAATTTTCCATACGATTCTCAAAAAGTTTCGACGAAATTTTTCAAAAAATAATTTTCACAAAAAATCGCTTCTGTTTCCACTCCAGCCGCCTTGGTGGTATAATCCCGTGAGTAACAAAGTTTATAGAATTTGCACATTTGTTTGTACAATCGGATTTAAAGTTGTGATCGAGCTATATGAGTGTCTTACGTTCCGTTGAATTTTTTTTTAATTCGCCGATTGATTTTTAGACGAGCAGCACACCGGCGCCAGTCACCAAGCACATGCTCACGAACTGCAAGGACATGATGAACGGACGGGTTCAGGTGCAGTGGGAAACGTTCGGCGAGGATGTCTACATTCGAGTTTCGGCGAGAATTAGGGATGACCAGTACGTGGCTTTCGGTTTGTCGGGTAGCGAGGGACGAGCCGAGATGCTTGGTGGAGACGTCGTAGTTGTGGCTTACAACAAGAATACGGACACTTTCATCGCCGAGGATTACTACATGTCCGAGCTGGCGCAGTGCGACGGCAAGAAGGGTGTTTGTCCAGACGAGAGAGTGGGTGGCAAGAACGACGTCGTTCTCGTACACGGGGAGAGGAAAAACGGTGTCACGTCAGGTTCGTCTTCCTTTAACACCGTAGCGTAAAAAAAGATGACGCGAAATGCTTAAATACAACTTTGAATCGAGTAAACTTTCTCTCTACATTGGGGAAAAATATTGAACCAATTAAATATGCATTCATATACTGTCAAGAGGATATTTGGACAAAATAATTGTTAAATCGAGCATAAATTTTTCACTCGAAAGATTTTTATATTCCGCTTAACAAAACATCCTCTTGGCAGTACATGATTGGATATTCAACTGGGGTTCAGCATTTTTTTCTCAGTATATGTAAGCGTAACAATAATAATAACTAGTAACATTCAAAATTTTTTCAGTCATGTACAGTCGACCTCTCCGTACCAACGAGCCCGTCAAAGACAAGATGATACCGGAGATGGAAACGAGCGTGATAGCGGCTATCGGGCCGCTCAACTCGAGACTCGAAGCTAACGCCCATCAGAGCTTCGACAAGACCATGGACGACGTCCGCATAGACTTCACGGCGAGGGACACCCGCGAGTGTTCCAATTCCCTTTACAATCAGCCGGAGGTGCCCGAGTTGGATCCCTGGAAACCGGCTGCCATATTAGACGAGACGCCAGTGTTTACCGCGAAAATCGGTCCAACTGGTGGTAAAAGGGGCTATACGAGAATAACAGGTTAGCAATTTGGAATTCTATTCAAGTTCAAGTAAATAATGATAACTTAGTTGCTACTTTGTTAGAAACTAGTGTGATTAAATTTAAATTTGATGAAAAATTGGTCAATTTGATTACACTGTGATTTATTATTCGATATCATTGGCCCAAGTCGTCAAAATTTCTCTCAGTGTAATTCTATTATTATTTATTTTATTTTTAATTGTTATTCTTCGTTAACAGGTGTACCGTCCTGGGGAATCGCGTGGTACATAAACGATTTGTTAATACCGGAAATTATGGTCGAGAGAGGTCACACGTACGAGTTCATCGTCGAGGGTGGCAACGACCCCACTTTCTCCGCAAAGTAAGAATATTCTTGATCGATGACGAATTAAGAGAGTATTATGTTTCAGGGACTAAAATTTGAGACGCTCAAAGAAAAATTATGAACATTTTTAGTATCCATTTTTCTTACCGCGTATTTAGTTATATCTTGAGGATGCATAAAATGGGTAGTAAAAATGTTTACGGCTTTTTTTAAGCACCTAAAAGTTTAATATTTAGACCAGAAAACCTCCTTAATCGTATTCGTTCATGATATGTCTAAAAAAATTATGAAAAAAATAATAATAATATTCGTTTGCCAGGTACCATCCTCTGTACATAACGGACGATCGAGAGGGTGGGTTTGGTCAAAAAACCGAGAGTCAGCAAATGCGAGAAAAAGTGTTCGCTGGCGTCTCGTACACCGAGGACGGCTATCCATACCCAACTGCCACCGGACGTTACTGCGAATGGAAGCACAAAACGGTCGACATGAGTGACAGCTTCGACACGTTCAAAGCGTTCTTTGAAACCCTCGAGCTCGATTGCGAGAAGGGCGAGCCCGGCAAACTGATTTGGACGGTTGCCGAGGACACCCCGGATGAGGTTTATTATCAGGTAAATTGCTCTTATATCGCTGCTCTTCGAATAGCGTTGTGATCGACCTAAATCGATTCTTAACTTTTTTATAAAAAAATTTAATTAGTTAAATTAAACATTTACTACCACTATTGATTACTATTACTAGTATTGCTAGTACTACTATTGCTACTTCTACCCTTACTACTATTTTCTATTTTTTTTTTTTTTCTTATTTAAAATTGTATTTTTAAACAAAATTTCCTCCTACAGTGTTATACGCACAAGAACCTGGGCTGGAAAATCAAGGTCGTCGATCCCGGCTCGAGACCCCGAAAGAGCGTCAGCTCTAGTGGCCGCTACGTGCCAAACACTACGCTCGTGCTTGCCGCGATAACTATGATACTTGCGTCTTTTAGATAAACTAACGACAATAATTATCGTAACGAAACAAAATAAGAAATTCGAATCGGCGAAAAAAAAACAGATTTTATGAAAGTATAGTAACGTATGATACAAGGTTGTAAGAAAGTACTTAGTTCGTAAGGTTTAATCAAACGTAATTATTTGAAAGATATTTTTAACATCTACAATTTATTCGAAGAAATTTCGTTTTATACTAAATATCGAACGTGTATGAATATACCTTATTTATTCGGTATGAATATCGTATATTTGTACGTGTTTATTAATAAAAAACAATTAAGATATTACGATAAGTATTACGAAAGAGAGGATTGATGAATGCATTGAGACAATAATTAATCAGGTGTGCGTAGTACGTGCAACACAAAGTATCGCATTTTTCCAAATAACGAAATGAAGTATTTACAAATTGAACTGTGCCGACAATAAAAATTTTTTTCGAGAATATTGAGTATTTGCTTACGCGTGTTGCACGTTCTAAATGAAAAATCGGCAATAATAACGAATGATAGTTCCATATCAAGGGTCCGTGTGTAATTCGTTGTTACGCGACAATAAAAAATGATACGAGGGATGAGAAAAAATCGACAATAAATTGCTCGGAATCTTATAAATATATATATTATATGTATACATTCGCGTCGTGCACTAATACATGCGTATTATACATACGTATGCATGATTTTTGATGGCGGACAATAATTATCATTGTATCGATAATCTCAAAATGACAAATGAAAAGTCTAATATCAGCAGTGTAATATCATTTTTGGCCCATTATTATAAAAATACCGAAAGTTGAATATAACTTTTAATCGAAATATTAAAATTATTGCTGTCGACTTGACAATAACACGTAGGATTAATTGAACAAAAACTGGATTCTCGACAAATCCGGGAAAAAATTGTGAACGAGTTGATCGAATCGGGCTTCGTTTAAATACGTTGTATATAATATATGTATATATATTAAACACACACAGCCAGGACAAATTTTCTATATCGTGAAAGATTTTGAGATCGACAAAATTTTCTTTGAAAAAAGAAAATGCGGAATTAAGGAAGAACAATGCAGAAATATCTTGATATCATTGTATATGAAAAACATTTACAAAGTTGACGAAGACTAATTAGAAACTAATTAGTAGCATAAAATCCGGTAACTTTATTATCCAAATAAGTTGAAATATAGACGAAATAAAAATGGGTATATGAAGTAACACGAACGATAAATTTATCTTTGAAACAGTTATATTACGAGAAGTTTTAAGGGTAAAAATGTGAACTCGATTAAAATTTATAAAGTATGAATTTTTACTGAAAACCTCATCACTCTCTGGCTAATTGTCAAATGTATGTGTAATGTACGTTTGAATTGAACAAAACGTATTCACGATTCGATCAATCTGCAACTACACGCGATTGAGTGTATAAAGTATTTTAACGGAAGAAACGTTATAAACATTCTTTCGGGTATTATGAGGCGCAATTAAAGAAAAATACGTAGATTAAGTGAAACATATGGCTTTTCGTGCACGCGTGACGCGTCGAAACGAACTCTCCGCAGTAGCTTTTTCCTACAAAATAGAATGAAAGTATAATTGTGCCTTTGGTGCAGATAATTGAAAAAATGATAATTGAATAAAGAAAGTCTTTTAATTTTAATGAATTTTTACGTATAGGAGGACTCAGATAAGGAATAATCGAGTGTGAAACTGGTTCCTCGTACACGGTGTATGACAATAATTAATATTATTATAAAGACGAAGGGGAAGGAAAGAAATATCAGTCAATCAATTTGTTGTGTTAATTGGCTACGAAAAGATATAACGTACCTATTATACAATGAAACAATGAAAGTAAGAACGAATTTTAAGATGTTCGGAAGAGCAGTGTGCAAGAAATTCAATTGAAATACATAAGTTAGAAAATTAAACGAAAAATCTGAATGTATACATATGCGCGCAAAAATTCATAATTGACACCAGGAGAAGTAATTCAGTGTGTGTGTACGTTTGCTAACAACATGCTTTAATGTATTTCAATTTTCATCCTTAGATATATATACTATTAAATCAAATCTGTTTCACGTAAGTGCGTATGTGCATGTATACAGTTGAAAATTTTGTGTTAATTTAATCACTACATACTGTGTTATCTAGTAACATTTTATTGTGTAAAAATGGTGAAAAAAACGTATTGTTGTCGAATTTTTTCATAATAAACCGAAATTTGTGTCAATTTGATAAATTACAAAATTATTATATCGTTTAATTAAAAAAAAAGTTAACATAAAAATGGGATTAACAGAAGAAATGTTATTCTGGTATTCATGCACGTTGAGATGACACAAAATAGGTAACACGCGAAATTTTTAACTCAAAATTTTCAAGTGTATCTAACAAATGAATTGCGAAAATCTTGAAAATCGCATGCGATTACACGTTGACATATTCGTATTTTCTTATATTTTAGATAGTTCGTTAAGAGTTTCGTTTCTAATGTTTCTGATACTTATACACGCACACATGTAATATTTACATTCTTATAAAAGTCTTTGAATTTTCATACTATTATGCATCGTTGATTGTAATAGAATTAACCGTGATATATATGTTGATCGATCTCCGCGGAGATTCTCGTTCATACTAACGTGTAACAGGGGAGTTTAGACAATACTTTTTATTCGGACAATAAATACTTAGCTTGTAAATCACTTCATTATTTGATGCAATCGATATTATACATCTCTCTATTTTAAAATCGATATAACTCTTGAAAAAAAAAATAAATTTAGATTTCATCACGTATAATCAGTAAAATTCATGCCTATATCTATTTACAAGTAGACAATATCTATCGGACTGTATATAGTATCGATTGTTTAACCAAATGCACTTATATGCAGCTCAATAGAATATTACGAGTCATACCAGCCGATTGAATATCAACTATCGCAATTAGTCGAATAGACGTCTCAATAAACGGAAACATCGCTGTGACGTATTAATTTTTCGAATAATTTAAAAACGAATAAAATCATGTAAATTTTCGAACTCAATATTTTTAGGATAGATTCGAATTAATTTTTTATGTATATTGCAGAAATTATGAATAAATAATGTAGAATTCATGGCATGAATAAAAAATGTAATAGTTATCACTAAAACGAATTTGGACCTGCGAGTCGTAAGATTGCGATTGATATAAGCATCATTTTAGTATAAATAAAAAAAATCTTGTCTAACGTACGTAGTAATGACGTCCAATACGTCTTCCTCCTTTTCGAGAATTAATGCCAATTTATCCGATCTATTGCAAATCTATGTTTCACTATTCTTACCGCTTGCTAACACCCAGTAAAAATCATCGACGAACTGTTGCATCGGATAGGAATAAAGCTACGTATGTATAGGCTGTCGTGAAAGTAATATTCTTGTCGACATTTTGTGTGTTGAGTGTGATGCGTACTGTTTCTCTTGTTTATAATAATCATATCGGATACATTTATCACACATATCGTTAACGAAAAGTCTAATAGATTTATCGAAAAGAAAACACTGTATAAAAAAAAAAAAAAATAGGTTTTTAATTGATGTTTATATCAGTCTGTCATTAGTGACGCGCGTCTCTTTTTCACGCGTCGCTCATCGGAAGTATCGCATAAAAATAAGTTTCCGAGTTATGTATAAACATTTATATCGTTCTATATAATATACCTATTTAAAATTACACCATGAAAAATGTACATAGTATATAGTGGTATATGGCATACATGGTGCGCTCCAGATATTCGATTCGTGAGAAGTGTTTTAAAGGTGAATTTGATACTCGAAAATAATGAAACCTGCATCGTACGATGTCGATTAGAGTAATCTGTTATTGGAAAAATTTTACCTCATTATTTGAGAGACAAATTAACTTTTAAGAGATTTTTCATTCGTATTTACCACAAGTACCCTATACACAGAATACTTTTAAAACATTTAGAATGATTAGCTATGAAAAAATCAAGGTATTCTTGAAAAGAAAATTATGTATATTCAAGAAAAAAAAAACATAAAAGACTACCATTAATTTCTCAAACAGAAATTCATATTTTTAGGTATCAGCAAGTGCGGTTTTTGTCTGAAAAATTTGTAATGCAAATGTTTGTTTTCGGTTTTTTCATTCGAAAACACATTACTCATGTGAATATAAAATCTTTTGAAATGCATTGCACACTTTTCAAGAATGCATTGCTATCTAGCCAATCTAAGAATTTCAGCTGATTCTGTGTAAATGGTATGCTATATACACGCATATCTATGAGAAAAAGTGACAATGTGGATCCCAGTGTATTCTTTATGTTAAGTTGCACTTTTCTTCTATTTTCATGTTGAGTTAATTGTTTAAAGATAAAAGTGTGAACTATGTTGATGGTTAAAAGTACTTAAAGTTAAATGCAATGTAATTCTATGATCTTGAGTTAAGCTTGTTTGTTGAAAAAATTGTATTATTCAAATTTTATGACTCTCGTAACTGTAGTAACGAAAAATCAATGTAAACAATTTTGAAATTTTCACAAACTTCTAAAGCAGGTATAAGAATCGGAATTTTATTGATTGATAGATATTTATTTAACAGTAAACTGATTTTTAAGTGTAATGAACTTCGATATATTTATACGATATAATAACGTACATAAAAAATATATAATTCTTATATGTAATATGGGCCTCAGTGTAATAGCGGCATCGTATTATATATAAGAGTGGTATAATACTTATTTTGATTTTTGTATTATTTATAAGTATTTGAAATAAATTTTTCATTTTAAAATAAAAACAATGCAGAAAAAATGCGAAGCTAATTGAAATGCTAATTTTTGAGACACTTGATTTATAAGCGTATATTATTCACGATAGAACCGAAACTGAGCAATTATTATATGTGATTTTTGCCGTTAAATGTTGATTTTCATGTACAAATAAATTTTTTAAAAATATAACCGAGGGCCATATTACCCTTAAATTTTTTTTATCAGTAATTATTCTTACGCATTCCCAGTGTAATATACTTTAGTCCATACGATTGTTGCATTTTTTTCATACAAAATTCTGCCATATATATAATGATGGTTTTGTCATCATGAATAAATAATTTAAATAAAAAATTGTTAGCGTATAATTTTCGATCCTTTCACCATTAAATATTATAATCATCAATAAACCATTTATAGGAAAAATTCACGTATTTGTTTAATAATCTTATTTTATTCCAGTAAAAAATAAATTACACCTAACGTATTAACAGAATTATTTTTCAAAAGTTATATTTTCATTTAGGATAGCCCCATGGATCCTTCATTTGGTTCATCAATTTTAGAGATGAATCGCATAGTTTCTTCAAAATATCTTGTAATACATCCTTGGGAAATACCTGAAAACCAATTTGAAATAAATGGGTTGTTTTATAATGATATATTTATAATGATATGGGTAATGAGACAGGGAACTAAGATCGACTGTGCGTCGAAGACGCGCTACGCCTCGTTATGCGAAAATCGATTTTGCTCATCAATGTTTACTTCCCCGTTTCATTATACAGTGTACTATTGTTGATTACTTTGTATAATTGGTACTGTTCCGTTGCTAGAACGTCTGCCAATTCTAAACAGCTTTCGTGTTCGTTCATTTCAGACATTACACAGTACAAGAGAAGAGTAATTTTAGGAATACAAGTTTTACGTAGTTCTTCCATTTGACGCTCTCTATACATGTCATCATCAGATCCCATTCCTTCTCCATTTGTCCCTTCATTGCTTAACCATCCCCCGTCAGGAAATATGAGAACGTTATACAAGAGATTTTTCACGGCCTGAAATATGTTTTTTTATTTTAAATATTAATACCATATTACATTTTTGCTCTAAGTAATATGGGAATTAGGAAATTCAAAGATAATGTAACTTATTACTTTTGTACGATGTTGCATTGTGCACTTCCATCTTTCCAATTCTGTGTTGTATTGTGCTTTTTTGTGATCATATGCTACTTTATCCGTGAAACTTGCATACTGTGGTAAACTTGGAAGGGGCGCTGGTTTTCGTTGATGGAAATGCGTAAACCATTCGGTAAAACCTTCTTGGGCATCAAGATAAGTCTGGTAACAGAGATATTCACGAATTGCAGACGATGCTCTTTTTGATAAATTATTTGATAAGGACAAATTGGCAATAGTGTCTGCAAGATTTGGATACTCAGACATAATTGCATTAATTGAATCTTCTGGAATCTATAAGAAAAGTATAATGTTGAAAGTTGAAAGTTGAAAGTTTGCAATTCTTAAAAAATTTTTCAATTATTCAATAAATATCTTTAAGTAATTACTTTGTTGAATGCCTGGCGCGCAGCGTCTATGTTGTCATTTGTTAAGAAATACCTAATTAGTGCGTTAGTCTGCCATAATAACTCTTCTCGTTGAGTCTGATAAAATAACAGCCAATCTAAAGCACTAATTTTTTCTAAATCGGCTGCACTCGTTTTCTCTTTCGATGATGAAGAATCGATGTCGCAGTTCTTTGAACGAACATTTTCAACAACAAGTTTTGTTATAGCTTCTACGTTCAAGTTAGCATCTTCTGCTGCTCTTAAACATTTTTTACGTTGTTCATTATCAGTAATGTTTTCCAAGTATTTAGCATACTTTTTGATTCGATCATCTGGTAACAATGTTGCGGTATAAAATGCAACTAACGTTGGATCTCCTATATCTGTAAGAGTCCGAACGTACGACAATAAAACTTTGTTTCCTATTTCGTCCTTTGGACCAATATTAATTTGTCGTAAAACAAGTATTAAATGCGCCAAAAATCTTAAAAATTGTGGATTGCAATTATCGGTTTCAACCATGTTTTGAATTTCTTTCATTAATTCAGATATATGATTTAATATCAAATATTTTTGTATAACATATTCTGGCATGTTAGCTTGACCACTTATTATTGGATGTTTTGATGCATGAAGTTCATCAAATACCTCTTCTAAAGACAATTTGTTATTCCAATACTCATCTGGCATTTTTGTGTGCTTGTTCGGCATCAAACCTTGAAGGGAATTTTCTACTTGAATGTCCAATATTGTTTTCATGAATGCCCACAAGCCATCTTGCCATGAAGAAGCTACGCTAAGTAATTGATTGAGATTGCCGCATAAGCTAGCATAAATGGCACGGTAATAATTTCCTGTAAAAGCATTACAGTTATTGAGAGATATTTCACTTCTTATTAATAATGATTTTTCAACAATTGATGAATATCTCACCAATACGTTTATCTTGTGACTGTTCCCATGCACATAGCTTCCATAATGTACGATTAGGGTTACCTTCTACTGGCAGTTTATCAGTTACAGATGAATTGGTATAATTTGGATCGTGATAAGGCACCCACCCTAATAAACATGCAGCTCGCCATGGTTGTCCGCAGTGAATGGCTAAATTTCGTGCTTTTTGCAAGTGGCCACAACGAACCTTAAGAATTTTTTAATTATTTCAACTAATGAAATGAGTTATGAAATAATACAAATAATTACTTGACTTACTGCTTCCTACCTCAAAGAACATTCGTTTTTCTAATCTAGCATCATCTTCTTTGTCTAAATCATGTAGTGCTTTCTTTTCTCTTACAGGTGCATCAGGATCTAAAGAAAATACTAGAGGACGAGAAGATTGAAAAAATGAATCCAAAAGATTACTATGCATCTCGTATATTGTATTTTCCCAGCCTATTGTTTTGTCAGTAAAATATTCCACACTTGGTAAATTATTAGCCTGTTCCAAAGCATTTCTTTCTAGCCAATCAACTATTAATTGACACTCTGCTATAAAAGGCTCTGTTTTATAAATATTCTCTAACATGTCTTTTTCTGAAATGTATGACGAATATTCGTTTCCTATTTCACTTGAACTATTCATAGCATTCAGTCGAAACTGATATAAACAATGTATCAGACTCCATGTATTTCGTTCATTTTCCAATGCTATATAATCATTGGAAATATTTAAATTTTCATTCTTTTGTAAACCTGAGGGAGAAAATTCATTTTATTACATAGTGAAATTATTAGAAATTCAATAAGAATTTCAAATTGCAACAGTGTTATATCACCTTTCATCATTTCTAAAGTATCATTACAATTCTGAATAAAGTCTGCTATAGTACTGAATATTTCTGATCCGGAAAAATGTGTCTGCATACTGTGCATAAAGTCGTAATAAAGTTTGTCACATATTTCACGACATTTATTTTCTGTCTTCACAATTGATAAATCAGCCATAGTTTATGGTATATCGTAGAACTACTTAGAAAAATATGTCATAAAAAAACCAAGAAACGCACTGTAAGTATTTATTTGTTTAAAAAATATATCACTTTAGAATAAAATATAACATTATTTCATTAACTTAATAAGTAAGAATATTAAGTTTTAGGTTATAAATATAACTCGTGAGACTCGAATCAACCGGCTCTTTAGTATAAACTGTACATGAGTTATACAATATCTAGATATGTATATGAATCACATGAATTTTTCAAATATTGAAATTATTGAATTGCTATTTTTTATTTATACTAATGAATTTTCTAAAAACAAAAAATTTTAGTACAATAATTATTTGAATTATCAGTGGTTTTATTTGTTTAGAGGGAGTTATAACAAATTATCAAATAATTTCAAAAAAGGGTTATTGAATGAGAGATCCGCTTGGGGGCGATACTTTGCTCTAGCTGTGCTCAAATCTACTACAAAATGATATTTCCTATCTCAACAGTTACAGACCCCGTACCGTAGTGTTATGGGTGTTGTGTTATGTTATGTTGTCAAAATCGTTTTATCAAATAAGTACAATAGCCTATGGTAAAAAGTTTAAAAATATGAATGCCACGAGCCTATATGTGTCGACCTGCCGACTCGTTCTGCAAGCCGATCCAGAGGATCCAAATTCATGGACCGATCTATATAGACTAGTACCGTATTTACGACAAAGTCTCAGTTGTACTGTATGTTCGAATTTGTTAATTGAGCCGCACACGCCAACTGAAACGAACTGTCAACATCATGTGTGTCGTGGTTGTAAAGGTGCTCGTAAAAAACTTAAACCCTCGTGTGGTTGGTGTAAGGATTATGAAAAATATGTTGAAAATGTTCAACTTCGGATATTACTACAATGTTATAAAAAACTCTGTGAATATTTGACTAGCACATCAATTTATCAAAGCTTGATGCTTTCTGTGTCTTCCAAAACAAGTAATGGTGCATCTATTATTGGAGCTACAAGCCTTATGGAGCTTATCCAAGAAGGTGCAGGATTCAAAGATGAATTCAAAAGTAATGCAGGCCTCTCAAAGTCTGCGTATAGTATTTTGCCTTGTGTTTATACTAGTACAACTTCTACGCAGACTCAAGGAAATACCACTGCAGCTTGTGAAAATATTCCTCGAAGTTTACCTGGTATAAGCATTACAATTAAATTATAAACATTGAGAAAATTAGATGTTTATTCTTAATTGTTAATTTTCTTTATTCTATAGAATCTCCAACAATACGTACTGTGTCAAATGGTTCATCTATATACTCTGTCATGTATGCTGGATCTGGTAACAAAATTACAATAAAACGTAAAGCTGCTACAACTGTAGAAGATCTTGAACCAAGTCAACAAGAACCTGATGGAAGTCAACTTGGTTCTGTAGGAAGTATAAAATGCATTCCATCTAATCAATTGCGGTATGGAACCACTTCTCCGAAGAAATCTTCAAAAGGAACCAAAGTAACATGATCTTTTATATTTCATTCAAATTTCTCTCAATATCAGTAAATATGGATGTAGTACATAATTTGTTATAAACAGTCCTCAGGAAGTTTCAAGAAACCAAGGTCTAGTTCTGCTCGAAGTAAGCGAAGAGGATGTAGATGTGGCAATGCCACTGCGATACCAGGAAAATTAACTTGTTGCGGTCAAAGATGTCCATGCTATGTAGAAAGTAAACCTTGTATTGAATGTAGGTGTAGAGGATGTAGAAATCCTCACACAGCAGATGGTTTAAAGGTAATATTATGAATTTTTCTACATATTCCTCATTTGAAAGATAAATAACTTTATAATTGTTTCAGATTCGTCCTCATATACCTGAACTTCAGAATCTTCAACTACAACTGTCAAATTCTTTGGAATGTGAAGGATTAAATTCTGATCCTCTATCATCAGTACCACAGTGTCTTTCAACATCACCCACGACAATTCAAGTGCTAAATGTTTATTCTACACCAAGATTGGATATCGATAATATTCCACCTAATTTACCAGCTGCCCTATTAGTGGGTGAGGATGCCATAATTAGTACGGAGAGCGAAGCAGAAGATAGCGATGTACAGATTGATGTGTGACAGTGTATATAGGTGATATCGGAAGATGTCACATATCGTACCCAATATGTATAAAAGGTAAAAAAGTCAAATTTATGTACTTGAACAATGTAATATTTGACATGCAAGATACGATGGAAAAATGGTGTTACGAAGAGTTCTTGCAGTCAATTTCAAATGACAAAATTTAATTGCTAGTTAGGACAATTTAAACAATTGAGCTATGTAATTGAGCAGTATTTGAGGAAAATAACATCATTGGAAGTTAAAGGAAATATTTTAAATAAAATGTCAAAATATTTAAATAACGGGTTAAATTTTTATCTGTAACATAAAAACATTATTATATTTACCTAATGAAATGATTACTATGTCAACTCATTCTATTAGACATGAAAAGGAGCCTAAGATATTTTCAAATTTGAGTTGGCAAATTTTCGTATTAATTCATCAAATGTATAATATAACTTCTTTTTATTCTACTTAGAATTTTAATTTACAGATAATTTGTAGGAAATTACACGCAAACAAATATCTTTACGATTCGATCGTCTAAAATTAATTCATTTGAATTTTCTATTTCATTATAATTAACATAATCATTGACATAATTGAATTAAAAACAGTTTAAAGTATTTTGCTATTGCTCTTGACGTTACTTCACAGAATAGAAATAGAATAGGCTTTGCACACATGATAATTTACCTTCTAATGGTACATAGCAGAGTGAATATCATCAATGATCAAAGAAAACAACAATCAATTGACTACCGTAAATATATACATATATTAAAAATATATATATATATACATGTATAAATACACAGCATACAAATGTATATATATATAAATATATATATATTACGTATCATAATGGAAAGAGGATTTGTGATATTAACTTTACATTTACATTATCTTTACCAGGAATATAAATTTATTGAACAATAGTTTTTTATTCTCCCTTTTTTATTTCCTAATTGTAATTTCAATACTCAATCTGTATCATACGTTTATGTGTAATTTTTAAAGATAAGCCTTACGTAGGACCTTATTGGGGATAAACTTTCGTGCACGCGCATATCGCGTACCGATGTATGTCGTGTGCAATGTGCATGTGTGTATATGTAAAAGCATATTCACGTAGATTTTATATATATACATTACAAATAAAATATATTTTCACAATAATTTATTCATTTATCGGTTAACCCAATGAAATTACTTATTTTATTTTCAGTACAAAGAATACCGAAAGTTATACGAAAATTTATTATTATTATTATTATTATTATTATTAAGATTATTCTTATTTCTATTGATAATTATAATTATTGAAAATAAATCAGCATAATGTCATTTAAGAAACGAAGATATTTTGCTATAAAAAAATGAACGTAAACGATAATAAACGTTCAACGCGAATTTATATGAAAAAAAGGAACCAACGTGCGAACGAAATATCCAGAATCCTAAACTTTCTTGTACATCGATAATTAATAGACTACGTTTGAGCGCATAATACAAGCCGAGAACTCGTGACGCCGCACGCGCGCAGACCTGAAAATTAATTCTAAAAGTTAATGATCCGGGACAGGAGTCTTACTTTTAAATTAGCGAAATCTTTTTCAAAAAAGTAAAAGCAGCCGAGAAATTAACATTTATCGTAAAATTTTTACCAAAATGCAAGGTAATTTTTGCTACGTCGAATTGTGTACCTTTGCCTTTTTTTTGATAGATTTTCGAATGAAAAATGCTGCACTGGAAATAAAAATTTGTTAAATTTACTATGTTATTCGCGTTTAAATAAATATCAAGTAGCTACAACAAATTTTTATACTCATAGAGCAATTAATCGATCGATATCGGGATCAGATTTAGGATTAACTTTTTTTCGCATAGAAGCAAAAACGTTTCAAACAATTTTTTTATTTTTCATAGATTTATATGGAATTTTTTTTCAGTAAGTAAAATAAATGCGATAGATGTAAGATTAATGTGGAAAATAAAATCGAAAGTACAGAAAACACATTTTGAGTAACGCTAAAACATATAGATGCATTACACACGCACGCACGTTTGTGTGGCTGACTTTGAAACGAGCGATGTTTAAAATGCTGGTTGTTCGAAAAAGTAAAAGGCTGTGTATATGATAACGAGCCCAGGGGACGAACGTAGCGTGCTAAAAAAACGCTTTTGACAGAGTGAGAGTCGTGAAAATCAAATAGGCTCGGGACGCGTGCACACCGCGATAAAAATTTCGCGGTGAATATTTATATCCAAAAAAATTGAAGATCCTTAATTTTTTTCCTGCGTAAACAACACGTCTAGGAATCTCTCGAACTCGTTGTATCGAGTTAGGCAAAAAATGACCATTTTTTCCACTCTTTTCGCAAAACATTATAACTCAAATCACAACAGGTGCAGCAAATCGCGTCACGCTCTTTTTTTCTCTCTCTCTCTTTCAAAAAAATATTTTCTTTTTCGAAATTGGAAATACGAAAACAGCCAGGAATACAAAAGATTCGAGAGTTTTCTAACGCAACAGGAGATTCATTATTTGAATTCCAGAATTGATCGAAGAAATCGAAAGCGTAAACACGAAACGTATAATCCTAATAAATCCTGCCTGTTTGAAAAATTATCGAGGCCCATTTGAGGTACATCGATGACCAACGGGTCTTAGGGATTTATCAAATATTAAAAGAAAAAACTGGTTTAAGGTCTTACAGGAGATGGGACGGGCCTTCTCTCGTTCTGAGAAATCAACGAGAGTCTTCCGGACAATAGTTTTGCCGCCTCGTGAGAGCCGTACGTGAATCGCAGAAGTAACGATACCGGGGGTAGGCGTGATTGTGTATAAATAGGGGTACTTGGGATGAGCGCGCTGCAGTTAACCGGTGAACGTTGATAGGTGAGCATCACCTTGTGAATCCAAGAGAGAGAGTTAAGATTCATTAATCGGTTAATCGATTGGTTCGTACATTTTAATTATTATATATATATTTAACTACAGTACTATTAATTTAATATTTTAGGGCAATAAACATTGAATGTCGTATAAAAAATTATGACAATGATACATATCGGTATAAAACGATAAATGCCCCTTAGTTTAGTATCGTTCGAATAATTTTGGTCAATGCATCGGTAAAAAAGGAAGCACTAGATTCTCCGATCGAATCTATAGTAGCCAATGCACGTAGTGGGTCATCGGTAAATCAAAACGTCATCTAACGACCCGTAACATTGAAACACATTTCAAGATTTCTCCAAAGCAATTTCCATGTAAATAACTAGCACTCCTCTTGTTACAGAACCGAAAAATGTTCCGATTCGTGATATTAGCGTGTATCGCTACCGTTTCGCTGGCGCAGTTCCAGCCTCAGCCCTCCGGCAGAATTCTGGAGCCTCCAGTTCCCGGTCTCTGCGCTCAACGTGAGTACTACATAATTATTATTTAAATTGATATTTCGCTTATTCTATTTTTGGTATTTAAAAATCTTTACATACTTTGACATCTGGGAGACGTCATTTTGTTTACTTTTTTATTTATTTATTGATTTTGTTCTAATTGACATGTCAAAGAGTTAATATTGTCAAATGAGAAATGTTAGAATCGATACAGTGGAATTTGTCACGAGAGAAACTCGAAGCTCAAAAATCGTAGGAATGCAACTTGGCCGCGTCATTTGTCGTTCTATTGACACATTAACCATATTTTCCTACCCCGATCGCGGCTGTTCCAAGCCATTATAGATTTTCGAAAGTCTATACATATATATATGCAAATCGCGGCCTTATTTGATTTATTTATCACACGTTTTCGCCAATACCGAGGGCACGTACGTCCCGAGGAAAGTATTACGATGAAATTTCGTGGCGTGCTCGCGCGTCTCGTATCGTCACACAATTTGAAATGGAAATCGACTTTGAGAAAGACGCGCATACCGTGCCGCGTGTCGATGGGCCTCTCGCGCGTACACAAAAACTTTCTCTGGCTAACGGTCCTCGCCGAGAGCGAAGGAAGGAGAGATAAGAGAGACGACAAAAGGGCCGCTCAGGATTCTCCTGACCTTTTTTTCCTCTCTTTCTCTCTCTCGCTCTCTCTCTCTCTCTCTCTCTCTCTCTCTCTCGCTTTTTTTGGAGCAACGAACTCACTCGACCCGCATCTTTACGGAAAACAAATAAAAGCTTTCCATTTCCACGCCAGTACTCATCTATGCTATGGAATGCCTCATTTGAATAACGAAGGAAGTCGTATTTGTTACGAATAACAAAATAGCTTAGCGTGAAATATTTCGGCGGTACCAGATTCGTCTCACGACCGGCATCGGTACACGTGACTACCGGCGATCGACTCGGCAATTGGGACAAATCGAATTTCGCAACTTTCCCCTCGAGGAGACATCTTCGCTCTTATCGCCAAAGAAAAGGAAACGTTTTCTCTCCTCGAATATTTTACCGATCGATTAATTAAGGGATCATTCTGCTTTGGATGTTCAACAAGAAGGTTTTTTTTCAATAAAGTACTATTTAAGATATCGATATAAAGTTTATTGAATTTAGTACATACTCTCTCGAATAAAAATTAATTTTTTTACAATACTTTTAGATAAATACACTTTCGAAAATGGCAACAAAAAAAACGATCTTTCGAACACTTTTTGAATGATTAATTACTGTTTCAGGAGTCATTCACGAGCGTTTCAACGGCAAGGGTTACTACTACTCTTGGGCCGACCAGAGAACTCGCGGACAGGAAGTCGACTGGCTCTCCGCGAGAAACTTCTGCAGACAACGTTGCATGGACCTCGTCTCTCTTGAAACTTCCGCTGAGAATGAATTCGTGAAGAGCCGCATTGTCCAAAGTAATTGAAACTATTAATCTTATTACTTTACTGTTATTCATTTATATATATATATATTTTTTTTCTTTAGACAACGTAAAATACATCTGGACCTCCGGACGCTTGTGCGACTTCAAGGGTTGCGACAGGCCCGACCTCCAGCCCCTCCACATCAACGGATGGTTCTGGACCGCCGAACTTCAGAAGCTCGCCCCGACCAACGACCGCAGCCAGAACGACTGGTCCCCAAGTGGCGGGTAAGTCAGGCGAGATCGATCCCGCAACATTTTTACTCCTACCTCCTATCTATCTTTTCACTCGAATGAAATTTTTTTTCTGCTTTTATAACAGCATCGGCAAACCGCAACCGGATAACCGTGAGGCCATCCAAGGCGGTGCTCCGGAAAATTGCTTAGCCGTTCTCAATCAATTCTACAACGACGGTGTCAACTGGCACGACGTAGCCTGCTATCACAAGAAACCGTGGGTTTGCGAAGAGAACGATTCTTTGCTGAAATACGTCAGATTCACCAACCCCAACGTCCGCGTTTGAGACGCGTTGGTAGATTTGTGACCACTCTAAGACCAAATAGCGATTGACGAGTTATCTCTTTGTGTCATTAAACTCCACAAACGAAAAGATCAAAAGTACACAATTAAATTAAAGTACAAATATATTTTTGATAATTCAGTGTAATTAATTGTGTATAGACGAAAGTGATTAATGCATACTCTTCGAAAAGCTATTTAAATGTATAATTCAGGATCAAAGAAATAATCATAGCTGATTTATTGAAACGAAAGATCACTCAGTTACGTGTTAACAAGTAGAATAGGATCAAAATATTTATTGATAGATTTAAAACTTTTAGTCTGTTGTCAACCCTCTGAATGCAACCCAATCACAAAACTTCTACAACTCCGAAAATAATTTATGATACCGAAGCGTGTATCATATCTTGTTTTCAACAAATTATAATATTTATTACAAAAATATGTACATTATCAATGTTTCAGTTTGAGCTATTTTTGTATACGTATGAGCAATATGAATAAATACAAAAAATTATAATAATTTTCGCTTTATTAACCAAACATTATACCAGAATTAGAGTTATTTAAAATTTACGACTGGAGTAGTTTAGGAATAGAACGACGTCGAATATTTTTTATATCAATATTCATTTAATATTTGCATTATTCTAAGTTACATTTGTTTTATACATAATATTTACATTTAAAGACTATCGGTATTGTCAAAAAGAAGAGCGTTTATGAGCGTTATTATTATTAATTGCACAGAAGGTACAAATATTTGCGCTTCGTAAGAGTATAAAAATAAATGAAAACGGGTTAAAAAAATTTGTTAAGCCTCGATCGTACAAATATTTACGTACCATATTTTAAAATGATAATTCGAACATACAAAATTCATTATTTCATTCAGTTATTAGTCGTGAGATGATTTTGTTTTGCATTCTATAGTGCACTAAACAAGTTCTTTTTTCGTATTTCTAGTTCTTACCATTATAAATATGATCATTATTAATATTTCGTCTAAAAATATTGCATTGCCAAAGATTATGTCTTTTGATACATTAAAAAAATCCAAACAGCGTGATACTGGCGCTTAATAAAGCTATTAACAGTCGGTGACTTACCAATAAAAAAATCTGAACTTTACCAAAACGGACACCTGTCGAATTTAAATAATTCATTAAGGTCTATAATAAATTAATGTAAAATTATGAAAGATGAAAGAAGGAAAATACATACCATCCAATATAACATTGGCAAAGGTTTTCATTAGTCGTGGCTTGTTGAATCAACAGGTCTACTTGTTTCTGAATAGTGAGAGCCTCTTCGTGTAAAAAGTCTCGACCGGTTAATTTATCTCTCACTCGGTTTATTATAGTCAAAGCTTTTTTATTGAGAGCTTCGGGTTGATTAGTATCATCTGTAAATTCATTTTTGGAGAATGATAAATATGTAACAAAATCAATATATCATTCTATATTAGATCATTATTATATTATATTATAAAACTTTCTCTATTTGCGAAAAATTACCTCCGTTTTCTACGCTGCAAGGAACTCCTTTCTTGGGTAAAGTTGCGGTCAACGAATCCAAAATATCACCTTGCTCTTGACTACTACTCGCGCTCATTCCTTGAGCATCGGAACGTTTGCCCTTCGGCGCAGCGTTATCCATCAATCTCCAGTTGAGAAGTGGATCGTGTACGAACGCTTCTAACACGGCCATTAAACTGTCTTTGTTGCGATGCAATACCGACATAACAGACTCGCACGTTCTCCTATACGTGCCCTCGATCCCCGTTACTTCCATCGCATTGATCAACATCCTCGTCAGTCTGAAAGGAATTTTCTCTGGGAATTTTTCGCGCGTCATCGCGACCTCGAAACAATCGCCGAAATCAATATGCAATATCTTTCCGCTTAGACGATCTAACATCAGGTTGGACGGATGACGATCTCCCAGTCCCAATATGTAACCGACCATTGACATTACTGCGAGTGAGCGAGTGTAATTTGTACGTCGGTCGAACCACACCTCGCTCGATGGGGATTTCAACCATAGCAATCTTGCCAGGTCATCGCCATGTGTATGCTCGAGAGCGTGCTCGAACACTTCTACTTTTTGCATAAGCATCAGATGTTCGTAATCTGGTGCCATCTATAAAAAATATAATAATATATAATATATATAATATAATGCCATTCAAAACTTGTTGTTTTTCGACTACTTACCCTTAACATTATTCTATGTTCAATATTGAGCAAAATCTTCTTCTTTTCTCGGTAATCTCGAATGAGAGTGTGCAGTGTATCACAATGAGGTACCCATCCAATGAGACCACTGTTTGTTGATAGGGGAATCACTGCATACCTCTATAAAGTGTATTCATTAGACGCATTTGCATAATTGGTTCTCTTGTACTCAAAGTTATAGCAGTTGTTTTACTTCATTTGTGCTCACCTGTATAGTTAAATTACGTCTGAAGGTGTCTGGATCGTGCAATAATAAAGTATTAACTAGACCAAATAACTGCATCACTCGTTCATCCTGTCTTAAGTCTTCGTGTCCTTTGAGGAGGAACATGTAGTCTTTACCATTACTACCTAAAAGTTACAATTAATATTGTTATTTTTCTATAAAAATATTATCATACGTATTAACAAACAAAACAATCTACCTTTTATACATAATTTTCTTGGTCTCTGTTTACTTGTTATTACTTGCATAGAGCTATGAATGCTCGCTATTCTGACTATTGGTTGTCCAGGACTGTAACTCCCTGGTACAGCTAATTCTAAATCTCTGCACAGCAGTAATTTTGGACTAACATATTGAAGTTCTAAGCTAGTTAGTTGAGGTAATTGCCTAGATATTCTTCTAAAAACGTGATAGTATAAATCCCATGCTTGATTAAGATCTCTAACATTTCTGGATGCTTTAAATCGATGACACCATTCTTGAGCTTCCATCAGGTCCCTTCCGTACGCTTGGTTAAAAGATGTTTCTTTAAGTGTTTGAGGACCCCTTTCTAACATAGCGTGTAATGGTTCTAGAGTATCGAACATTCCCCTCACATTTCTCTCACCAAAATATAACCGACTTGCTTCTTCCAAGCCTTCGTGCCACAATTCATGCCATAGAATTGCCACTCGAATCAATTCGTCGCTTATCATCATAGCTTGCTGTACCAGAACAGGACTGTGTTCGCACATACTTTTCAAAATTTTGTTAGCAGCAGTTTTCCTGGCATGACTAGCACTTTTGGATGCTACTGTAAGTGGATAAACCAATGCTTGAGGATGTGTTTTACCAATGTCTATAAGTAAATGATGAATACAACGCCCAACAAGAGCCCTATGTGTATCTATTCGAGCAATTAACTGGGGTATAACTTGTAGCCAGGTATTTATTTGTATTAATCTAATTCCTTCGACAATAGCATCATAAACCTCTGGCCATTGGCCGTAATCAAACCATAAAGTCAGTAGACGAAGTGTATCTTGCAATGAATTGCCATGCGAAAGATTAATAGATCTGAAAAATCCTTCAACAGCTGGAACTGTAAATTTGGAAATGTACTGCGAACTTGGTACATTTGAACGTGAACCATTGCCTGTTACTGCATCTAAGTTAACATCGCCTTGTTGATGTTTATAAAATAGCACTGTTTCATAATTTGTATACGCAAATGCATGCCATGCTTTATACCATGTAGGATCGTGCTCTGTTGCTGCAGCATAATACGAAAGTACAGCAGGAATGGAATGTTCATTTATACCTTTCAGGGCCTCTAACCATTCTCCCAATTTTAAGTAACATCTAGCTAATAAGCGTTTTCGCATTTCTTGTTGTTTTTCATCTTCTTGATTGATAATCGAAGTGGTTGTTGGTTGTAAAGATGTTTGTACAAATCTCTGTAGTTGACTATACGCTTCTTCTCGTTTATTCGCTACCCACATGTGCTTACAGTATGCAAAGGTAACTTGTGGATGTGTCGTTGGAAGGGGTTGATCTAGGTTCTTTGAAGGGTCTGTGCCCAATAACATTACTAGTGTTTTATGGCATAACATTAGACTTCCACTCTTCCTGCAAAGGCTTGCATATTTTAACCAAGTATACATGTCTTCCTGAGGTGAAATAACTAAAGTATGTACTTGTATTATTTTTTGCCAATCTTCTACTATTCTCTGTCCACCTTGCAATCTCTCCCACCACATGCTTTTAATGGTAGATCTTCTTTCCGGAACCAATTTGTATTGAATAACTTCTTCTAATTCAGCTAGTTTTTGAACTTCCACCATGGCGTTATAAGCTCTCTGATAACTCTCTCCAGCCATGGCAGTCAACTCTGTATCCAATAAATCTCTGGCACTGTCGATAAGTTGATGTGCGACATTGTACTGCTCGTTGTGAATAGCTAGTACCGCTCTGTAAAATGCCCCATCTTGAGTATCTTTGGGTATTAAGCAGACATATTTCTCCATACTCTCCCATTGACCTAAACCCCAAGCTGCTGCTGCTGCCATACGAGCCATCCTTTGTTTGGTTTCTTCGGTATGACTACACCAATGGGAGGTCGCTACCTCATGCAACTGACCCCATTCTCCAAGAGCTTCCAAACATCGCATCTCACCCAAAGTAGATTCCACATCGTTACAATCTACGTCTAAGCGCTCACGATATAAATGTAAAGCTTTATCCCAATTATGCAATTTTTCGTACCACCGTACTTGGACCTTTAGATCTTGTTGATTATTTTGATTCATAACATACTCCAATAGCCCCTCTGCTGCTTCTTTTTGCTGCAATTTATTGTTGATAGAGATTAGCGATTCGAATACATTGCTATTTCTGCTTTTGTGAAATTCATCCTCTTTGTAATGCAACGCTTTAGCGTACGCACGACAGTGCATAGCTCTCTCGCCTAAAATTTTATTATCTAATGGCAATGGGCCTCTATCGCAATGTTCCATAAATTCTGCAAGGTTCAAGATTGTCTGCGTTATCTCGGGAAGATCTGGGACCATCAACGCTTGTTGCAACGTCTGTATCAGCTCCGTACGATAAATATCATTGAGCTCTGTCCAGCACGAAACAAAAGCGGCATTGAATAGATCTCGCGGTAGCTGAGAATACGTTTGCGCGAGCGCCCAGCAGGATCTCAACGCCGGGGATGGCGATTCTTTCAGCAAGCCAATGGACAGACTTCTCAACCATTCGAGCCAGTCGTCTTTGGAGACTCTTCGCGTAGCAGTCCAGGCTTTTTGCAAGTTGGAAGCTGAAACATTCAGTCTCTTAATCGTGGTAGTGTCAGACGATGTCAGCGATACATCACGGTTTTTATTTCTCGAATGTCGATGACGTATTAGCAAATAATCTTCGCCTTCCACTACAGTTGACTCGGTGAGAATCTTATCGATGAGAACGTCGTAACGGGAATTTACAATTCTGTGTTTAACCATAATTTTTTGTACAAGTGGTATAAATATTTGGTACTTCTTCCCCAATTGTATTATCAAAGCGCATAGTGTATCCATGGCAGTGTTGCGTAATTCTGGACACTGATCTATCGTTCTTACAAGAGGATGAACAATTCTTGATGCAAAATCAGTGAAATCTAAAGTATCCGCGAGATGATCGACAGTTTCTAATGCAACTTTGCTTACTGCGGTTGGACAATCCGTTGCATGGAATAACTTAACTATCGGTGGTAAAACAAGGTGAAGATAATTGTCGAGATTGTTACCAAACTTTTGCAAAGCGAGCAAAAGTTTTACAGTTACAGATCGATCTTTACTATTGTCGTGTGTCAACACACGCAAAATCTGAGGCATTAACTGTGGCAAATAAATTTTAAATTCTGCACCCAAAGCTACCGCAATGTGCTCTACTAATAAAATTAGCGTGCTCTGCAATGGGCTATTGACAGTCCAGAATTCTTTAATTAAACTAAATATATCATCAAGATAATTTCTAATATGTTGCTTTACAATCGCTATGAGTATTGCGAGTTGTTGAAACAAGTATTCGCGGAAATTAACGTCAGTTGTCCGCACTACGTTTAAGAAACTCGGCATGACTTGAGAAATGTATGGCACACATTTAATCCCTAGACTTTTAAATATAAAAGTAACAGCTTGTACCACCATGGTATGATGTTGTGAGAGTGTAGGATCTCGTATTATCCGCATGAGCGTAGCTATGGCAATTGCGGGATAATATTCTTCCAAAGTAGACGAAGACATATTAACTAACATTTCACTCGTAGTTAAGTCTTGTGTGCACTCAATACTGGACTTGGTATCGACCATAGCCGTAAGTGTATCTAATTGTGAATCGATCTGACCCAAATTCATCTTGTGTTTGTAAGGATCTAAAGCACCCAAAAGTCCCAAGACTCTTATAGTCTCTCGTCTGATGATGGGCTGCTGTTCAGTTTTTAGGAAGTTCATCAAGACATCCAACAACGAAGGATACTGCATGTATGGTTTGACGACATGTCCTGTGCTACCGACTAGTTGGCCCAAAACCCACAATGCGACACCCCTTTTTTCAGGAGAACTCGCGTCCACAAGCATTTCTAGAAGTATGGATAACAATTCGGGCATTCGTTGTTGCATTTCAGTGCCACTGACTTCAGCGAGGTCCCCGATTGCGCGTAAAATTGCTAATACCACACCCGGGTTGGGGTCGGATTCTTTTAATTTGGGTACAAGCACTTTTAAAATTGATTCCATGTAAGGTCTGATGAGACGTGGAGCACTGACGACTAAATGGTCCAGCATACGTGCAGCTTGTTCCTTGTTCCTTCCCATACCCGAATGTTCCAGTTCTGTTAAGAACTGTATCAGTATTTTACGAAGGGGTGGCATAACATACGCAGGGTTCATAGTACTCAAACGGCCGATACAACGTATTGCCAATTCCCTTATCTCGAACATTTCATCGTTCAACGCGATAAACAACGCGGATAAGTTTTCAGATTGCGCTAAATGCGAATCGAAGGACTCTTCCATGGATGCTAGCACCCAAAATCGTACATCTGGATCTGTATCGGTTATACCTACAACTAATAATTTTCTCAGAACTGTTGAAACTGTTGTGGATACAGTGGGACCAGATTCCGTTACCGTCAGTCTCAATAATCTTGAGCAGGTTCTGACTGCTTCGAGTCGCACTTCGGATTGCTCGGATGTTAGGAAATGTTCGGCGCATCTTCTCACGAATTGCAATAGTGGATTTCCATCAAAGTTGAACGTTCCGAGGGTTTTCAAGGCCAAAACGGTCGATGGGACGTCGATGTCTGAGGAAGCAACGCCTATAGGGCTCGTCGTAGCCCATGGAGCTCCTGGATGTTTCAATGATTTTTGCATCAGGACTTGAGACAGCATTCTCAATAATCCATGAGATATATCCGGCTTTAAAGATGGAACACTGTGAGCCAGTTCTCTTAATGATGTAGTAAGAATCGGACTCAAGCCTGTGGCCAACATGGATTCTAGTAGTCCTCGAACATCAGAAGCTATGGTTTGTTTCACTGCTATTCCTAGTAATGTAATGCAAATAAATACGGCTGGTTCCAACGAAATCCCACGCTTCTTGTTTGGCGTTTCTTTCGAAGGCAATAAACTCTTAATACATTCCATAATTTTTGGAAGATATGGCTTAATGGAGTCTTCAACAGCTACTGCTATGAATCCAATTGTAGTAAATGCTGCATATCTATCTTTTTCACGGCCACGCAAAGTGGCGAAAAGATATTGTAACGATTCTTTCAAATAATGTTCTGTAAATTTTTCTTTGTTGAAAGCTGCTAATCTTGGTAATAACATCATTAAGGCATGCTGTATATGAGGGTTTTTAGATATTCTTTGGTTCATAACATCGTTGTATATATCGTCTAATCTTTCTTGCATCAAGCAGCGACATGCTGCAGATTCGTGTACAGGATATAAGTTATGAAAATTAGATGATGTTTGGGAGTTACTGGACCACGGAGATACGATTGTTGTTTTAAGACGCGGCATTAACGAAAGTATATCATTGTCGTTGGTGTGAGTAGAGCAGTTTAATCTTTCTGCAAGATCCTCGTAATTTCGTTCCCACTGCACATTACTGCATCTCAACAATTCATTTAAGACTAGTAAGGAACCATGTATTCTGTCATCTCTATTTACACCACGTTCTTTGGTATATACTTCTTCAAATCCAGCTACAACTTCGTCGTAACATTGCTTGTACCATTGAGATTTGTGCATCTGCTTAGCAGTTTCTCGTTGAGCTGTCACGACTAGAGCTGCTCTCAGAGCTTCTACAGCACCCTCTCGGATTAATGGCTTTGGGTCGTGTATTGCATTGAATATCAGTTCGAAGAATGGAGTGACTTGTTGAAAAAAATATGTAGGCATGGAAACAGCGAGTTCTTTCAATACAAGTACAGCTGCGTGTCTTTTTCCTTCGTGTCTATCTCCTCCTAACCATTCGAAAGCACGTTTAACTTCAAATTCTACATATTCAGCTGTGTAAGTGCCAGACACCAATGCTAATTTTCCAACAGTTTTAGCAGCCAGTTCCATTACACCAACATCATTGGATGGTAACAGATTTCTCAAGTAGTTAGCAAATCTAATTGTGCGAGTATTTATGTTTCCAACATCAGCTCCAATTAAGCATACAATAGCTAATATACCACCCTTTTTTTCATTCATGTCAGAGCCTGATACCATCTCAAAAATGTGATGATTAAATTCATCCATAAATGTTGTTATTTCTTCTTGAGATGCCTCTCGCAGCTCTGTCTTGACATAGAGACAGAGATCTCTCGCTGCCTTGTTACGTACATCTTCACTTCTTGATTTTAATCTTTGAACAAATTGTAACAATATATTCGACATCTTTTCAAATTTATATACAATCTTGTGAAAAACCAATTTGATCAGATACTTTTAGTCAAATATACAATATTAAATTTTTGAAATTACTTAACATTGATTGTTATTTCATTTGGTTTCAACTTGTCAATAAGCATGTAGAAAATTTATACTGGATATCCTGCAAAATATTACAGTTATTTTTTTTGTATTATGAGAAATTATGAAATTGTTTATCAACATAAATTTTTAATGCGCTTTTATGAAAATAATTTTGTTTTACCAATTTCTGCGGAATTATAACAGCTCGACATATTCGATTTTATTGAATGTGTAGTTATTGTTCACTTTCCTTATTACAATTGTTTACATTTCAATATTTTTTTTCAACATGAGAATAAACATTTCATTCAAATATTACCCATTAAAACAACGTAGAAAATTCATAACCTCGAAAATCCGTTTACATCAATAAAGAGGAATACAGAAGAATATAATCATAGTACCCTCCATGTTTGTAGATATAAAATTACTGTCACCGTCGGTAAATGAAGATTAAAGCCGATAATAATTTAACTCCGTTGATAAATGAGGATTTAGAATAACAAAATAGATATGTAAATATATTAATAGAGGGGTAATAATTAACAAATATATATTTTTTGTTCAACTTATAATAATACTTCAATAACAATGTCATATAAGACGCACAAAAATTAATAATACTTTTGTCTTTACACATATAGTACATACATTCAGATGAATCTTTATAAAAATATCTAAAGAAGAGATTGAAATACTTTTACGCTTGCAATAAGGTTCAAAATGTAGAGAATGGCACATATTTAATAGTTTTGACATAAATTACGTATATCAGCCTTTGAATCTGGACTCAGAGAGCTCCATTGAGTGTCAATACAGTTTGGTAACTTCAGTTTAGTCATTAATAATTTATCAGTAGTACACATTTTATCAATATCGTAGTGCTCCTGTGTTAACGCATCTACCCATTGATCCAAAACAAGATCAATATTGTTGTGCATATTTACATAATACGTATTTTGCTTATGTTGAATCACAGTTTTCAATAAATCTGACCATTTCTTGTTATCATTTTCATTAATTTGATAAGAGAGCTTACTAAAGTCGTGAATATCTCTAGCTTTGTCTGGATCGATATTTTCATTTTTCCAAAAAGATAGAGGTGTGACTAAAAAATTAAGTTTTGCAATCATTTCCATTTCAGCAGCCAGAACAACTTGCCAAGTACCGACTGCTAATCGCTCACTCAGCTGAGGTTTTACATGACCCACCTGTTAATAACAATAATAATAAATACTTAATAACAGATTGTTTTAATAAAATAATTAACAGTTGCTATTACCAATAACATTTCTTCGAGTTCGATTGAATTGATATCCGCTAAGACTCCTTGTGGATCAATCCATAATACTGATAAATTTTGAGGTGACAAAACGCTTGAATCAAATTCATAAGACAATACGGGACTCGAATATGGTCCAATACAACCCATAAAGTTTCTAAACATCTGTTCTTTCTGATCATAATCCGTATTCACGACCAGACTTTGTATCTTTCCAAGCCACGTCCGACTAGTTGAAAAATTGTATTTCGAATGTACCATAATCTCAGCAACTGATGTATGTTCACTGTTTTCATTTGTTACTGCATTAGTAAAGAATGAAGTAACTTCGACAAGTATCAGAATTCCGGTAAATTGATTCGCCTCAAAATACGCAGTCGTTTCTAACACACGCAAATCATTGTAAGCAAAATTATATTTTTGCAAGCTTATTCTTGCTAAGGAAGCAGACGTTGATAGTAATGCGTCATCGGCTAACGGACTTAAATCAGCATGATGATATAAACTTTGCCAGTAGGAGTCGTATCCTCTGGCTTTTGTTGAATTATTTGTTTTATCCGCATACAACCATTCTTCCACTCTATCTATGATTCTCTGATCTACAACAGGTTCGAATTTTCGAGCAAAAAACAAATTCCTATCGATAGTATTGCGAATCCTGCTGAAATCTTCGAGTTTGAAGTCATTTGGACTGCAGCCACACCAATCAACAACAGCCTTATATTGGCATTTACAGCCTAATTTTCTTTTCCAGTTAGTAACGTGGAGATTGTTATCCACATATGTATTACAAAATCTTGAATTACGAAGTACCGTATGAAAAAATGATTCGGCAGGTAATAAAGTATATCGAAAGACCGTTAAAAGTCCAGAAACTAGAGGGTCTGGATTTTCATTGGCAACGTATTCTACGAAATTTCGGCTTAAAGCGAGCCAGTCGCTACCACCGTCAATTTGAATACCTGGAATAAAAAATTATCGTGAGCATTAATTTATCATTTTGTGGTAAATAATTCAAATTTAAGTACCGTATGGCAGTTTTCTATCGGCGATTCGCCACATTCGAGCTTCACATTCTAAAAAAGTTTTATCCAAACCCTGTTTTGTGATAAAGCGTTGCACCTCTCTTCCGTGTGACTTAACGAAATTCATACCTCTATTCCAACTAAGGAATTCAGTCAAATGTGTATTAGTTTTTATAGGAAAATCAGACTCTGACAAGTTGACAAGGAAATCCCAATGAGGATGATGTGCGAGCATTTGTTGCGCTGATTTTAACAAAGTAGTTAGAAGACTAGCTCCGCCCCAAATGCTAGCGAAACGAAGTCCTTCTCCTCTTGCGACCATAATGTTATTCTTATCACAAGATCTTTCTATATTTAACATCTCACGGTATAAATAATCTTGTCTCTGAAAATGCATGATTGTGAGATACTGACAAAATTCATTATTATCACATCATTAAAAAATATCGAGTTACCGCGTCTACGTGAACGTAAAAAAAATGTCGAGGATGATATAGTGCTTTAATAAGCCTCTTAACTTGTCGACTAGCTCTACCATTTACCGTTAATAAGTAGGCTATTCTCACAGGTTCTTCTTTTTCACTTTTGGAACTAGAATTTTTGGCCTCCTGAGGTTTGAATCCTATTTTTCATTCATAAATCAGATCAAGTTACTCATTGGTTATATGGTGAGAATAAATATTTAATAATTTTCATACTTTGGATTCCAGTTTGAAAAATGTTAATAGTTAAATATCCTCCACAAGATTGTTTAGGATTACCAGAACATTTCATGTTGCAACTAGAATCTGGTAATCTATCAATTTGAGATGGTTTTTCTGTCCCACAGAAGCATTCAACCCTTGAATAATAGGAAACAGAGGATCAATTTGAGCAATAGATATTACTTTTTTATAAACAGAGAAATACTAACGAGTATTCTGTTCCTGCATAAGGATATCCTGACTGTAGACACATTGAAGCACAGCGTTCTGGTGTATTATCAGTTTTGAAAACATGGTAATAATTTGAAAGTACTCGTGAAGTCTTTTCATCTTTAAAACAACCTAGATTGACTGGCTTGTTATTGAAACCTAGAGAATGTGGACATAAAGACTGTAGTTTTTCTGGGTATAATAGACCCTGTTGGCTAAGGCACGTCACATTGACAATGCGTTCTTTGCATATTTGACTTTGCGCTCGTGTAATGGCACTCACTGCTTCCCTTCCTATGACATCGCAGATTGGTACAAAATTTAACAATTTATGATCTAATTTTAATCTTGCAGTGCGATTGCGATGAGAAATAAAAGACTTATTTGTACTAGCATATTTATCAGGTGGTAGTTTCAATTGACGTAACCCTTTAGGTAGGCCCTCACTTTCTTCTGCTTGCAAAGAATTAATCTGCATTGAAAAAGAATACAAATTCTCATGATATTGAATAACAAGTTTGCACAAGTGATTATACAATTTATATTTTGGCATGATATTGACAAGTAATGAGACCAAGGTTAATTAAACTCACTTCCCCAGAAGTTAACTGCGATGAATCACGATTTTTATTTTCTAACCCAAAAAACGAGTGCGCCAGGTACATTTGCAGACATAGTACAGTTACTCCAAATGCGAACAATATTCGATATTTACGAAAACAACTTGACGATCGTCCAACTAAATGATTTTTTATTACCGCCATCTTTTCAAGATCGTACAATGCGGGATTGGATTGGGGAACACTATGAAATTGTGAATGGGATATTGAAATTTATCTTGCGCGGTATTTGAGTCGTATGAGATCAATTCCTGGAAAAAAGGAAGTACGTCATCTACCGTAAAGGTAGGAAATGAGAAAGAACGAAAGCGACAGCGACGGTGCGTAACTCTTTGATACAATAGTCACAGATGGCTGTACAAAATCAACATCGGACCGGTCAGACGACGAACGCGACGAAAGCAAGTGGCTGCGAGTAGTGCCGTGATTGTAAAATTGTCGCGTTGAGCGATGAACGAACGCGTTAAATGACTGTGAAAACCATGTAAAGGATCTCGGCCGTCGAGGTAACACTGCTCATCGGCGTCTCCCATCTCTCCTAGCTGCCCCGATAATACTACTAGCGATACCCGTACACCGAGGTCCTTCACGAAGTAGATTTTGCGATCGTGACGTGCGCTTTCGTTGCGTTACAGGGGCATAAACACGAGTGCCCAGATTTTTAAAATGAGTGCAAACAACGCTCAGGCTCTTTTTGCCTGCTCCAGATGTTTTTCTAGACATCCTTTCGAAGAGTTGTCCCCTGGACAACAATTGTGCAAGGTAATTAACGTTTGATCTTGAACTTGAAAAATTATACGTGCTTTGAGTTATATCCAACCTCTCTAGCGTCACTTTGATTTTCGAGAAATCCAAAATCGTTACCATTGGTATTTTTCTTCTACAAATGAAAAATATAAATATATTCTTAAACGAATACTCACTGAAATTTTTTATAATTTTAACATTTTATCGTTACTGTCACTAAAATAACAAATTTTATGTTATAGGAGTGCAGAGGTGCATTTCCAGTTGTGAAATGTACTTATTGTAGATCAGAATTTCAGCAGACTATGTAAGTCTGAATTTTAAATATCTGGAAGTATCATGCATTCCAATAAAAAATTAAATCTGTTTCCAGCAAAGGCAATACAAGCACTATATGCAAAAAATGCGAACAAAATGTAAAATCATATGGTAAACCATCAGCATGCGAGTATTGCAATACTATAGCAGCATTTATAGGTAGTAAATGCCAGCGGTGTACAAATTCTGAGAAACGTTATGGTCCACCAGTTACGTGCGAACAATGTAAACAGAAGTGTGCCTTTGACAGACAGGATGAAGATAAAAAGGTATAATAGAAATTTTCAAACAATCATCAGATCTGTATCAATGGAAAGGAGAAATCTTGAGCTGTAAAGAAAGCATAGTTCTCAACATGAAAATTCTTTAATAATTCTTCTTTCTAATCATATTTATTTGCGCATTTTGCAATGTATACATTTTTATTTGAAATTTCAGAAAATATTTCCAAACAGAATTATACATTAAAAATCTCTCAGTTTTATGTATACTTAAAGTAATAGTTCTTGATTAGCTGTCATAACTTCTTTTCTGTTTTTAGAGAACAAATAGACAACAAGTGTAGTTTCTACAGCTAAGACCTCTCTTGTTGGTATATGGTAATAAAGAATGATGTGTCTAACGATATAAAATTTTATACATTGATGTTTCAAATTCCAGGTAGATGGAAAGTTGTTATGTTGGCTTTGTACATTATCTTATAAGAGAGCATTAGCAAAGACGAAACAATTAGATGCAGAAAGAAGAGCTCACTTAAAACTGGCCCATCAGCAGCGAGCTACTAAGCACAAAGAACAGAAGTAATATCAGCCATAAATGTTAATTATAAATTTGATTCTTGGTTCATGAACAGTTATATTACAGATTGAAGGATAATAATAAAAGACCTCACAGAGTCGATGTAGCAAAATTACCACCTCAATCGGAAGGTTCAGATTCCAATGGACCAACACCCATTAAAGCTGCAAGAATGGCTGGAGCGCTCGATTCTCATGATCCAAACAGCTCGGATCATGTAGTCGCTGTAACGCAATTGAAAGAAAAGATAGCACATCTTCAAAAACAAATCAGTATGAAAGATGGGCAATTACTTGCAAAAGACAGACAGGTCTCTAACATATTCAATTGCAAAATTTTTGAAAAAATTATTTTTTTTCTTGAATAAAAAATTTTTGTTATTTTTTTTTTAAAACTAGATTACCGAACTGAAGGCAAAGAACTTCACATCAGAAACAGAACTACGCAACAAAATGAAAGACACTGAAAAAAAGTACGAAACAAAAATAACGAATATGCAACAGAAAATATCTTCTTTGTTGAAAGAAGTCGCGTCGTTATCCAAAAGTTCCAAGCGAGGTGATAGGTTAAATGCCACAAAAACAGAAGCGGGGACCAACAGTGGAAGTGGAACGGACAGTCCTGTACCTTGATGAGGTGAGAAATATTACTTTAAAGGAATGCTTTTTACGTTCGATAGTTTTGTATTGTTAAACTTGAATTTTAGGATATTCAATTAGCTGTGACAACCATACTCAAATGTCCATACCCACATAAATTTTGTGGCATATCTAGATTATAGTTAATTGTTTCCATTAATAAGACAAAATCTGTATTATTTTTCTAATTACTATAGAGTTATCGAATATCAACTTGAATGTGTACACAAAAATCTTGTTCATATATCTCACAAGGAGATGACTGTACAAGTGCAAAAATTGTTGATAAGTTATGTATAGCATCAATTTCTCAGATTTTACAATGAAGAAGCTTGTGTGAAGCTTTTTAACTTATTGAAAAAAAAAAAAATAATTAAAGATTGTACGGTAATGAGCAAGAAAAAATCGAATTGTTTAAAAGTTAAATGATCACAAAATGAAGTACAGAACTTCTCTGATTGAACGAATGAAATTTTTTTAACGATTAAACCTTTTAAATTACTCGTCAATTTATGTTAATAGGTATCAATTTAGAAGCAATGTAACATTTTACTATTTATAAATATTGTACGACGATAAGCGCCGAAATGCGGTGGTGTAGAATTATTTACAATAAAAATTAAAAAAATGAATAATGCAAATTTTATTATCGATCATTCGTTTTTGTTCCTTCAAATAAATACCAAGAATATGAAATTTGGCAGAATAAGGGAATTCGTAGATAGTGACATTCGTATTTAAATATCCAACAGCCATATATTTATTTTTTATTTTAAGAAACAAATGCTAATTGAGCATTACCTATTCAATAATTGTAATGATAATAAATGCGTAACAATTTACTATGTACGAAGTGTAAGGATAATTAACATTTAATTTATATTCGTTTAAATACGTACGAACGTGTACACGCGTGTACAGTATAGTTGAAGTTATCATTTAATTATTAAGAGATGGTAAAAACTAAATATTGCTTGTTTTTGTTGTCGAGGCGATCAGACGTTTGCTTCCTTCGATAGTTGACTACTTTTAGCTTATTTACACAAATTCGCAGTTTTGTGACACATTATTCATTCAGCGATTTGAATCTAACAATTAGACTTCTTAATGTATTTCAGTACTTGCGCATTGTAGTTAATTCAATTTGGTGAATTCGACAATATAGATCGCCAAGGCATTCTACATATGATACATTTGAGCTTATTTCACTAAACATATATATATTTTTAAAAAACACTAAATTCATTCTGAAATGTAGTTAAAAATGATTCGACCATAAATTAGTTTTATGGATATTACGAGAAAAACCATTAGCAGAGTGCCTCGGTTACCTATGTTGTTTACGTGGCGGCAGATTCATAGAAATTGTAATTGAAATAACATTTTGAAACCTTAAACGATAATATCAATTTTTAGAAGAAGTACGTTATGTACAAAACATATTTATACTCGTCAACAAAATTATATCATCCACTCAAGACATTACTAAAATATGAATACGAATTCTTCATAAAAAATTGATATTATATAAAAGTTGGGATCATCTATTTTACATATCTAAATTTTTTCGCGAACGAAGGAAGCCGAAATATCGAAATGTGGTTGGGAAAATACCAACATTTTCCGTGTACGTGATTTTTTCATTACAATTGGTATAACTCTTATTCATTTTCTTCGTTTAAAATTCCTCATTGAAGGAATTCATATCGCAATGCACGTTATCGCTACTCTTTTTACAAATTCTTAAATGCGAAAAAGCCGTGCTTGTATCAGTCTGCGATACGTCATTTATTTATAAAATCATTACCGAACGGTGCTCCGGCAAAATTTCGTTTGATCATTTGGTATTGACGACGAGAAAACGAATCAGCAAGTCCCGAATCACCGATCGGCAATGACATGTATTTCTCGCATCACGCGGTAGACTGCGCTTACAGATTCTTAAAAATTAATGGAAGTTTCGATCGTTGAAATTTGCGATCAAATCAACGGAAGAGCCAAAATGAACGCCTGACGCGGCTTCAGACGAAAATTTATCTCAATATTCCCTAATTCGATTAATTTTCGCAATGAATATATTAAGTCGTCACGGAAAAATTATAAAGCAGTTTATTCCGAACGTTTTGACTAGAATTTTATACAATTTTCACTAATTTTAATTCGTCCAGCCGCGAATATTCGAAATTCGTTTTCGATTAACAAAATTTTTTGACCGAGAAATTCGAATTTTTGAATTTGGTTGTCGAATTTTTTGTATCGATAGTGTACGCACTACTTAAGTAAAGGAAAATGCCTTTCATCGAATACTGTTGTCGATAAATGTATTTAGCCGAGTATGTCGCGCGTTATTATTAATCTTTTCGATAATACTTTACGAGGAGTGGTCGTTTTGTGCGCGATCGAGCGAAAAGTGAAATAGAATATCATACACCGCATTTTCTGCGGCGAATCGCGAAGTGGAACGCGAAAAGTCGATTTTTTCAAACGTATCTTGTGTTTCAACTTGAAATTAACAGACTGTTCTTTTACCTTATCATAATGGAACACTAAACTCCACTCCGCGATTCGAGAGAAAGATATACCACTCGAAAGATTTAAGGGGACAATCGTCACATTCAAGCGGATGTATCTCGATTAAAAATTGATCATTTTTAGTAGAGATACAACCATTCAAAAATGACAACTGTCCCCTCAATTGTTTCAAGGAGCATAGATTGATTTCATCGTCGTTACGTGGAAAATACCGTCGCAGCGACGAGGAAACGGATATCCGATCGAACGTTCTATAAACGCAAACGCATGATCAAAATCATCATTTGCTCGCTTCCTTCTAAAAACATCACGACAAAAAGATGCTTAAAAAATATATGTATGAATATATATATAAATATAGATATAGATACACGATCGCCAAGACTATTCTTATATAGTTACATCTCATTTTTTTTTTATTCTTTTTCTCTCATATACGCGACAACGAATTACTCAACTCGTTAAAAGATACCCTCGATATCGAATTTATCGCGAAGCGCAGCCTACCGCCTATACATACAATATAATAATAATATTTATAATATAAAGATATTCATAAATTATTATAAATTACCATTCTTTCTCGTTTGTTTAAATTATCGAATAATTAGCAGTAATATTATTATGTACAGGTACAGGTCTCGTATAGTTGCAGTCATGTCGTCACTGGTTCATCCCATAAAACTCGTCATTTTGCTTAGAGTTGTGTGTTTTCCCGATCTCGAAACGTCCCGTGGCGGGTGCCGACAAAATCCGCCAAATATTACACTCAAGCGATGGGCCTGTGAAATCGCTCAGCCGACCCGAGACTCGACTGCCCATTCAGCGAAAGAATAAATCAAATGGTCCATTTTGAGCTCTGAACTGACTCTCCATAAGTACGTATAAATAGATAGAGACAAAGGGGAGAGGAGAAGTCACGTTCGCAATTTTTCTCTTCAAGGTACGGTCACCTAGACGAGCGAGTCATTCGGAGATCGTGGAACTCGAAATATCGACATTTTTCTCTCGTAGAGTAGCAGGCGACCGACTCGTACCCTCGACGATTGCACGTAAAAAATTAGAAGACCAGCAAACTTTGAGTAGACCTACGTTAAAGCCCTATCGTAAACGAAATTCGTTGCTTCTGTATAATAAAGTCTCGCGAGAAGCAACATAGCGCGAATTAACATTATTTACAATATCGAAAACTTTACAATACACTTACGAAACGAGCAACAACGTTGCGATACAAACGTTGTGATTCAACGCACGCTGTACCGCGGCCAAGGTGTACTTTTCCAACGGAACTCGCTGCTACTCTAGGATAAGAAAAATATGTTCCACGAAAGCAACGAACCAAGCCATTTCTACGGCTAGACTCTTTATGTACACTCAATTATGTGAGGCTGGGAGGTCTCTATCACGCTCGGCCGTCCTACGGAATTCTCGAGATTGTGAAGCGACGTCGAGTGCGGACCGTGAGATGACCCGTGTCTTTCGTAATTTTCGATGTGTTCCAACTCGCATTCTTTCGGCATGTTTCCTGTAAGAACGCCAATTTTTTATATTTAATTGTTTTGTTTTTCATTTTTAATTTTTGACTTTTTTGAATAAGGTAAAAACATTAACTCACCAACGCCAATGTCAGGACCGTATTCGTAATACGTCGGCGACCCGACGGCTGCGGCAAGGGCGAGCTCATCCTCGATGTTGTTCGGCCTGCAACTGGTCGTCTTCCAGTGCGTCCTTAGGCCACTCGCGCTTATGTACTTCTTGTCGCACCCTTGACAAGTGTACGGTCTCTCGTTCGTGTGCAGTCTTTTGTGTAATTTCAGGTGAACGAATTGCGTGAATTTCGCCGGACACAGGTCGCAAGCGTACGGCTTTTGACCTGAATGCAGTCTTAGGTGAGTTTTCAGATTGGAAGTCGAACTAAACCTCTTTTTGCAGATCTCACATTGATGGGGCTTTTCGCCTGTGGGTAAACAAGAAAGCGTTATTTTTCAGTAAAGTATGAAAGCGTTTGAAAACTTGAATGAATATTATAAATTAATACAAATTACACTATGCAACATTAAAAAAATAATTCTCATTTTAAGAAGTAATTTGTGTTGGGTACTTTACACCCAGTGGAAATAAAAACATTTAATTGGTTGCATAGTGTTGTTATAATCAATGAAATTTTACCTGTGTGTACTAGATGATGCTTTTGAAGGTGAGCCAGCTGTGTGAAACTCTTGGTACAGACGTTGCACTTGAAAGGTCGTTCGCCAGAGTGCGTCCTGAGGTGGACCTTTAGGTTGGACAGCTGACCGAAGGTCTTGCAACAGACGTTGCACTCGTAGTGCATCTTGCCGTCCTTCTTCTTGAGAGGATAAGGCAGCGACCTGTATCCCCTGGAACCTTGAGAGTTAGGACTGAGAGAGCCACTCTGAGAACAGCCATGATCATCCGGAGACAGTGAACTAGCTGGGGAGTATCTGTTCATCGACGAGGAGTTAGCGTGGATGGTCAGACCAGGATGATGACCCAGATGAAGATTGTGCGTGCCGGCGATCAGAGCCTGGTTGCCGTCCATCTGCATCGTCGACGAGGTGGGCAGCTGATGACTGCTCGTAGCTGGCTCGAGCCTCAGACCGTCGGGCCTCTCGTAAGCAACGTTGCTGCTCGGCGTGGGCGAGTAAGCCGAGCAGTTGATCGACAACGGTGTGTGGTGAACCGACCCGTTCTGGTGATAAATTCCGTAGGAGTACGAGGAGGGCGACTGGATCGGCGACAGCGGCGAACTGCTCGGTCCGGCGCTGCTGACCGAGTTCGGGTACGCGCTGCTGGACTCGATTTGACATCCGTTGCTGCTCGAGTAAATTATGGTTGGGCTAGAGACCCCGACGATTCCTGGATTCGGAACTGGCGAGGGACTCTTGCTGCTCCTCTTGGGCTGGCATCCGGTCGTCGTGGTTGCTGGGCTGCCGTGCATTCCGCTCGTCGAACTCAAAACTCCACTCGACGTACTCGTCAGCACTCCGGTGCTCGAATGCAGGGTGCCGCTACTCGATGAGTGGATGCTACCTGGGTGACTCTGGATGTTGCTGTTGCTACCAGAGTGAACATTGCTCGCACTGAAAAATTGGTTTGTTGATATTTACTGTATTCACTATTATTTGTGGGGAAAGTATTATTGTTTCGCCATAAAAACTAGTTTTGTATGCATACCTCGAAAGCACGCTGCTGTTGGGACTCTGCACTGGCAACGGTCCGTTCCCGCTGGTGGAATTGACGCAGGAATCAGTGTGCATGGGTAGGTTGGAGCTGGAGTCTGGGCTGCACGGTAAAATGTTACCGTAACGATGAGACTTTTTGTAGGAATAAGCCATCTCCGTGGGGCTCGATGGCGGTGGCGTGACCGAATCGACATGAGACGAATGATGAACGTGATGATGATTGTGATGAAGCTGCTGACTACCGCTGTGATGATTGTGACTGCTGTTGTTATTGTTGTTGTCCGTGCTGCTGCGCAGTAATATATTCTCGAGGATGGAGCTGCTCGGGCTGGTCATGTACGGCGGTCTCGTGGAGACTGGATGGTTACCCTTCACGTCGGCTTCGTAAAATGGTTTCTGACTCTTTTCCTGGAGCTCGTCGTCCTCGTTGACGGTCGAGAGAACCGTGCTCTTTTGCAGGACGGCAGGCGAGGAAGGTCTCTGCAATTCCGGAGTGACCGCCCTGCTCTGCGTCAATTCCTGCTCCTTGTCTTTCGGCTGACCGTCGACGCCCTTCGACTGTTGAAAGTTGCAGTAGGTTTTCGTGATTTTTATTTTCACCTTCCGATACTCGTTCTTCACGATCAGACAAGCGCTGTCTTGCTTGATCACCCCGTTGCTCGAGGCGTTGCTCTTGGAGTTTTTGCTGAAATCGAGGACGTAATTGTTCTCGGAGTCGGACTCGCTGCTCTCCTCTGGCGGGGTGAGTATCTCGTCGTGATAGCCGTTCGAGTGATAGCCTTCGTCCGATCTGACGGAGCCGTCGGTGGGTGTCATTTGGGAACGCCTCTCGTAGATCGAGGAATCCTTAAGAGGCGAGACGTCCATCGACGGTGACATCTCGACTGGTAGCGTCGATTGCTGAACTTGTTGTCCTGGTGAAAATATTACATCTTTAACAAACATCTTTAATAAAAACTAAGCTATTGAAATTTTTGAAATAGAATCTAAACTTATATTATTATTTTGGAAAGTTTGAAAATATAAGTTACTAAATTTACGCTTTGGATGACTTACGTATTCTCTGAAGCATCAGCTCTCCTGTCAGCGGATAATTGAGTCTCTCGGCGAATTCACGACAGTACCATACCAAAAGTTCTTGATTCGGTAGTATCGGTTTGATTGTGTAAAAATAAATGTTCATCTGTCGGACGTAAGAAAACTTGTGAACTCTCTGATCGGAGTGCGCGCAGAATGGAGGTTGATATAGGAAGGGGACTCACCTTGTACTGACACGCTATTAGATTCTGCGATTCGGACGAATAAGCCGGGTTCACGTAACGCATCCAATTTGACTTTTGCACATCGTAGCCGGCAATGTAATAGAACAGCTCGTTGTTTTTGTATACCTGGGCATTGGAAATGGCGAACGATTAATCACGGGCTCTGGTTCATCGTCGTTAGTCGAGTAGGCGTTATTCCCGGTTATCGGTCTTTTTCGTTTCTCGCCGCGGTGCGTTTTGTATCGTCGAGTGACAGTACGGTGGGAGCGATAAATCAAACCGATTCCGCGGCGTCCGGTGGAAATGGCGAGGGGCGAGATAGCCGCGCGGAAACTAAATTCCTTCGTAACGAATTGATAAGTTACGAGGCATCAATGGCTTCGCGGGGCTCACTTTAAGACTCGCTCGATCGGCTAAAACCAGTTTCTGGTCTTGGCAGGCTTCTCTATCTCTCTCGTTCTCTCTCTTACTCCCTCTCTCGCTATCGTTCCCTTATCTCTAATCGTCTACGCGACACGATCCACCAGATTCGTCACTCGACTTTGATACGCGACGAGGATAAATCTCGAAACTCACCCTCCAGAAGTACTTCCGGTTCGCGTCAGCCGGCACCGAATCTTTCGTGTAGACCTGACCGACGAGAGGCCCGAAGCGCGTACCCTTCGGAATGTAGCTCGTACTCCATACGCCCAGTACCTAGAAAACGAGTAATTCCTGTATTAGCATCGAAGGGCACTTGATATTTAACACCGAGTTAAATATAGAATCCGTAATCGCGTCAGCGCGGTAATCGCCTCTTGGCGATTTACCGGCGCGTTTCAGTAATTCCATTAGACTCGGTCAAGTTTGAATCGCGTGACTCGCGCAAGTCGAGTCGAAAAATAAGAAATTGTCATTTTGGGATGAAAACAGTTAATTCCAATTCGTCTAGTGTTAAAATAGGTCTCTGTAAATCTACTTATAAATCTGTTTATAGATTAAAGTATTATTGGACTCACGTAACCACCTATCTAGCAAATCTATCTTCGTTTCGAAGATACTCACATCGTTGAAGGCCTGGGAAGGTTTGAGGACCAGGTTCCGCGGCAGGGAAGCTTCGGCGCGGTTCGCATCGGACGGGGACGCGGCCACGTCCGGCACCAGGTAGACCGCGTGTTGCTCGAACTCTTCCTCTCTCAAGGTCGCGTGATCCCACTCGCTGCCCTCCATTTTTCACTGAAATAAAAAATACAACGTCTTATACAAATCGCCTCGTACGATCGATCGGATCCTAAATTTACTCTCGCGTATTTCGGTCGAGGATCCTCGAAGGCCTCCCGAATATTCATTCTCGCGAATTTCCAATCGTCCATTGAATTTTCGGCCGAAACGCTTCATGAATAAACGTACGCCGGTTAATCGCAAGGGTGAGGGAGAGACCTAGCCGAGTCTCTCCCACCCCGATTCGTCGATAGTGCAACGCTTTAACACCGCGAAAGTGAAACCCGTCCACGCATTGATCGACTGCAGAGGGGTGGGAGGGAAGGGGTCGCTTGTTCGAGCGTGCGAGCGAAAGAGAAAGAGCGGGGCATAAACTCCCGAGGTTCATCCCCGCCACCGAGAGTCCTCCCTCGAAATTTTCACTTCCTCCGAGATCACTACAAATATTTTCCCTACATCGAAAAATAAAAATGATCACCCTTCGCTCTTTTTTTTTTGCTAAATTTTCAACAATTTTTTCAAGAAATTTGTAATTCCTCGAAGAACGATACTCACGAAAATGTTCAGATTTTAGGGGTGAACGTTTCACTCCGGAAAGTTTTTTTTACGTAGCTTCGTTTCTTTACGTGATCCTGTGGTTCCTGAGCGAGACCGGCATCTCGTGCCGCTCGCGGGTGCACCGGGCTCCCATCCCCTTCGGCATTTATAAATCCTGATCGTACACAACGGACACTCTCCCCGTTCGACTTATCGATTCATCATAACACTGGGACGAAATTCGGATCGGGCGAGAGAGCTGTCGTTGCACCCGACCAGGTCGGCACTCCCCCTCCTCCCCTGGAGTCTCACCCTCTCATCGTACCGATCCGGGAAAAAGTTTGCCACTGAATCACCAAACCACCGAATCAAATTGTCCGAACGATTTCAACCAAACTGGAGTGAATTTTCGAAAAAATCTCGAGAGGGAGTTTGCGCGGACGCGTGCGTAACAACAACAAAGTTCGTGGACGACACCGAGGACGTTCGAGAACACTGAGCATACAATTTTTGCGATTGTTGGAGAACGTTTAACGCAACCGTTGATAGAAAAGTGGCGAGTCTCGCGGTGGATGGCTTTGCACAAGAAAGCCCCAAGAGTTGTGTGGAACTCGGGTAGACCTGACCTAGCCCAACGCGAGTCGGCTTGGCTCTCTACGCTGCCTCCCCCTCCCTCTTCTTCTCTCTCTCTCTCTCTCTCTCTCTCTCTCTCTCTCTCTCGCCGGTGGTGGTGCGCGCCAGCAAACTGCCAGAGCTGGAGCCTAGGTGGTGCATTTCTCCGCGCTGCGCTTTCGATCGACCCGCTGCCTCTGTAACTCCCCTCGCCCCTCCTCGCTCCCCTACTGCACCCCTCTACTCTCTACGTCCTCACCGCTCGCGCATCTAGCCTTTTCCCTCTTTTTCCACAGTCTACCCACTTCACTCTCTCTCTCTCTCTCTCTCTCCATCGTTCTCCCTCCGGTGTTCTCGTTACCCTTTTCCAATCCTTCCCCACCTCCCGCGCCACTTTCCTTCTATGCAGCCAGCCAACCCCGCGCCAGAATCGCGTTTCCCTGTCGCGTTGGAATAAAGAAACGTTCCGAACGAAAACACACTTTTTTTCTCGTTCGAAAAATCTTAGGCTCGTTTTTCAGGTCTTGGGAATAATCATTGAGAATAATTATCTCGTCATCTTCGGTTGATCCGCGAAAATTTGATCTCTAGGTGTCTCCACAGGCTGAAAGCCCGTAGTGAAAACAAAAATTTCATCTAATGTATCTAATATTTATTTTAAACCCGTAAATCGGTACGTAAAATCGAATTTCGCCCATACTATATTGAAATAGTAGTTATTTTTATATTTCCGAATAAATATTAAATCACTTCAGATTTTTATTTTCCGTGTATCTTTCGGATTTTTTTTTCATTGTTATCGAGCAGGTAGATGACCGTGAGATATCGGAGGTCGTCGAACCTCGTACATGTCACGATCCCAATCCCTAATCCGAGGACCAGCCTTCCACCAACGTCCTGAGATTACGTGAGCGAGATCCGTGTACACGTGACCTCGGAATTTTTGGGCCCGCTGAAGGACATACGAGTAGGAGAGAGATCGGAATCGAAATCTCATTTACACAAAAGAAGATAAAAACATTACACAAAGAGGCTCGAACGGATCGGGGAAACTAAAGTTCGACTTTGCCGTGTATCGATTCTCTCTCATAGGCTTGTACGCAAGGAATCGTCATAACGGTTACGATATAACCTTGCCGGGTTCGTCGACCCCGTTCAGCTCTCGAGTCCCCGAAGTGACGAAATTTCGGGCGAGGGGGGACCCACGAAAATTTCACTTTTCCCGAAACATCTCATCCATCCGATATCCCCTCCCCC
>NCVS01000553.1:0-48095 GCA_003055095.1 Goniozus legneri | reverse complement strand
CCCCCCCCCTCGCCACGGCTCTCCTTCAACAGTCGAGGGGTAACGACGGAGAATCTGATGGCCGACGACCGCCGAATGAGACTCGATTTCGTGTGACCGAATCATCAATTCCGTAACCTTGCCTACGATTATCAACGCTCACCTGCCAAACCTTCCATTCCTTTTTTTTTTATCTTGATATTAATCGCTTTTTTTCTAGCGAGAGTATTGCGATTCGATTTCGGAATTCGATTTAGATTGTTACGTCGATGACGAATTTATCTGAATTTTTAGTTCTAGTTACTATTGTCGGTAGAAAAAGGTCTGACTGATGAATCATATAAATAATAAATGAAAAAGTAATAATATCAATAATCATATATTACAGTAATAGTTCTATAAAAACCAATAATAATTTTGTGTACCAAACAGTACAATTAACGAGATTTTGGTAATTCCAGCTAATAAAATAGCTGAAAATAATGAGTTTGATTATCGGGTTGTTACGTAGCTGACAAATTTATCTCCCTTGCGAAACTTCTCGCGAATGTCTCAATTACGAGTTGAAAGATACGGCTCTAGTTTGAGAGGAAGCGGAGGCTTCTTCGCGGGCGTTGAAGTCTCTCGGATACAACGAGAGACTACACGGGACACACCCACGTGTACCTCGAAACGCGCTTTCGTTTTTCGTTTGAATTTTTTCTTTCTCGCTCTCGTCTCGATAAGATCGATTTTTTTTCTTACGCCTATCGAAACGAAAAGTATATTCGACTCGCAGTTACGAGCGTCAATGAACGCCAAATGGTAAATCGTTACGGGTTGTTCATTTAAGTGTGAATTAGCGAGCCAATTATCGTCTACAGGAGCAAATATAGAAATCGCAAAAATTGTATATGACATAAATTGTTGAATTTGCGATTATTCGTTTATTTCCTGAAGAATTTCCAAGCATATACACTGTAAACCAAAAATTTGTCGACGCTACTTGAAATTTGTTTGAAAATATAAAATTAAATATTTTATTGAATAATTTGAATACTTATTTGAACGCATGCAAATAGTAAAGTAAATCAAACAAATTTGATTGCCAGTGTAGGGTTCAATTTGGCGCCCTTTTCGATTTCTTCGGGAAGAGAAGCCGCGGAGAGGAAAGAGAGAAGACGTCGGTGCGATCGAGCATGCAGAAACGGAACGAAACGGAACGGAACGGAGGAACGGAAAGGAACGATCGCGCGTTCGCCGGGTGGTTACTGACCTCTCGCGTCGAGCACTCTTACGCTTGCACTACTTAGCTAACCCGTCGTTACCGAGCAGCTCACGCTAAATCGCCACTTTTCTTAGCGCATACAAACTCCCCCCTCTCCTTCCTCTTGTTACCTTTACCTTCACCTTGGCGCGCTGCACGGCCAGTTCGCGAACAAACGATCGGTATAATACACACAGAGACCGGAAATGCAGGAGAACCTAATTACGAGTTTTTTGATTCGATTCTACAATTGTTCATCTAACGAGAGAGAAAAAAAATTTCATTTGCTGATTTGCTCGAGCAAGTTAAGAAAAAAATACAAATATGTCGTCTCTGAAAGGGACAGAGAAGGAGGAGGAACCAAAAATGAATACAAACAGTAGAAGTGTCAGTCTAAAAGTCTGGCTGAATTTCGAGAAACGGAATATCTTCGATTCTCGAATCGACGTATTCCCGATTGAAGTAGGGCGCGCGTGCGCGTTCGGTAGACACGCGAAAAGCTACGAAAGCGATTCTTATGGGCTTAGGATGAACGCGCGCTAACGCCGGAAACGGAAAAACGAGCGATTTCCCTCGCTCCGAGGAGAATCGGAGGATGAGCTCGAGAAGTAAGACGGCGCGGTTCGTCGACCCCCGAGCGAAATACTCTCCTGGATGCACTAGTTTACTTCGCGCTTATCCCACTAGCGCTCGAATCACGGCGAAGGTCCCCGTGGACGGCGGTCGAGGCGGGGGTAAGACTCTTCTTCTGGTATCCGCGCCATTAGAAAACCCACTTCACCTACATCGCGATTTCCGCGTCGTGAGCTCGAGACTCTCTTTCTCCTTCTCCTTCTCTCTTCCTCTCTTTCTCTTTATTTCTCTCTCTTTCTCTTTATTTCTCTCTCTCTCTTTCTCTCTCTCTCTCTCTCTCTCTCTCTCTCTCTCTCGCTTTTGTCGAGTGCAATTACTCGAAGGATGTGTGCGAGCGTAAGTGTGCTTCGTCTATATCGCAGCAGACGCGTGGATTAGGCTCGCTGATTAGCGCGAATATGTTACGCGCGCGACTGTACCGTTACGCACTTTAGTGTGTCAGTAATCGCGCGATTGTTCTTGCCCAGCGTGCAAGCATTGTCAACGGTATCGCGCATTTCCGATATCACCGCTGGACCCTACCGGTCGCGTTGGATCGCCGATAAAACTGTACCTACCGGCTCTATCGATCCCGAGTCGGTCAAAACAAAAAAAAAAAAAAACAAATCAAATAAACGAAAAATACAAATTTACAAGTAACAAGAAACAAACATTAGCATTTAATAGTGCCAATAATTAATTCATTAATTTATTCTACTTGTTTAGACATCGACATGTTAATTAACAAATATAATAACGAAAGAGTATAAAAAATCGTAAAAATTTGTCGACTCGGGTTCTTCAATTTCATTCACCCCTTTCGTGAAAACGCGAGTATCGAATTCGAAATGAAAAGCGTTTTGAATTTCGGCGCGAGCTTCATATTACGTAAAAATCCCGTTTTTTCGGGGGGAAAGGTACACTGGTCGACCTACGATTAGAGGGGAATTCCGTTAGATACGGATTTGTTTATGCCAGTGTGTATATACGCGTCGGAGACGAGGTCGACGGCCCCTATGCGGAGCAGTATGACTCCGACTTTCCGTATAAAGATTCGCGTCTACGTAGAAGAGCCTTCCGCGATTCGCTTCTCAGTACAGGTGCGATAAAAACGAACATGTCACTTTGAATTTCCTTTTCAAAGTTCCTGCGAGCTTTTACGTTTATCTCCCTTCTTTACTCGAATTCAATCCGCCTAATCCGTCTCTGGGATCATTCGAACGCACGCTGAAGCAAATTTCTGCAGCTCGGCCCAATCGAATAGTAAATTATAACATACCCAAACCCAGCTTGTCATTGAAATGTCAAAATATCGTTTTGGCAGCGTGCAAATGCTCGTTTCGTTTGTTGGACCAAATTTTTTCTCAGTGTGAATCACAGAGTGCTCGCGAATAACGGTGCCAGTCGAATTTGCGAAAACGAGAAGAATCGTAGAGAAGAAGAGGAAAGGCGATCGTAGCGCGGATATCGTAGGCACGAGGAAGCAGAGCGGTCGTCGACCCTTGAAAATACTCTTACGCATTGTGTGCCACTTCACTCCTGAACGATCCCGAGCGGCTATAGCGAGTGAGAGCCGCCGTGGCCGCCACCGCAGCGTTACATTATGCGCCGACGAGAGCGCTCTTTTTATTTCTAGTCTTCTTTTCGCGTACGAGCGCGCGCATTTTCTATACCAGACCGCCCCGGCACGAATTCTCTCCGAGGGTGCGCAACTGTACTCGATTGGTCCGACTCGACACCGTCGAGAATTTTTTCCTTCTCTCGATGATCTCGTCCTTCGGTAGTTCGACGACCCTCGTACTTACCTTGGCTACTCTCGATCTATTCGCGCGTTTCGACAAGTTTAATCGTATACGGTACGCGTTATGAAACTGTCGAAAAAAGGTCCGAGTCAAGGACGGTTATTACATGCCTCATCGAAGAGAGAACGGTCTTTGGAAACGATATCGAAATTCAAACTCATTTTCTAAATTCAATAGCGGCGAGTTAAAGTCAAAAATTTCTATAAAATTTTTATACTCTCTTTTGAGGAGTCAATTACGTTCATTTAATTCTTAGTGCAGTTGAATCTGCGAAGAAAAATTAGTCGATTTAGCTAGACTACAATTTACTATTCCATGTAAACCAAGCTGTCGAAATTTCTATCGAATGTCAGAGTAGCCTCTGGACTACTCTAGAGGCTGGCCGTTGAAGCGCTTTTCATTTCGAAAGAACGTTCGCGAGATGATCCGTCATCGATAGCTGCGCGGGGCAACGTTTCGACGAAACTGGGTCAGCGTCTAGGCGCATAGACCGAAGAATGCACTGCCAAGTCCGCTTTCGCGCCACGAAAAGCGTTAATTGCCGGCGTACGGCGAGCGCGCGACAGGAATTTCGACGAATTTCCGCGAACGAGGAAGGAAGAATCGCAAAGGTGAAGGACCCCGCGGCGTCCGGAGGATGGAAGGGGGTTGGGAACGAGGGAGACCTAGTTCGTAGGTACCGGTGAACGGCACTAGATCACGCATTGCAGTTTTCCGAACCGATCGCCGTCTACGTGTACGCGCTCGCGTGAGCTCGCCGCAAATGCGCATATGCAGCACGCATACGGAGAGAGCCACTCCTCCCCCTCGCCTCCCTTCTTCCTACTTTTAGCCAGCCGCAGACGGTTTTTTCGCCGCACCGGTCCTAGAAACGTTTAACCGAGCGCACACGGCTTAATTAACTATTTCCGTCGCGATCGTCTCGTCAAATCGCTCCGATTGTGCATCTGGGACAAAGTCGAACGTCGGCGAAAAAATTTGATCGGTTTTCTAGTCGGAATTTGTATGCTCTTATTGGTTTCATTGTCCGGTCTCTGTTATCGAATTTATACGTACCAAATATTGTAAAATTACCAAAACTTTGTCTAATTAATCAACTAGCCGAAAATATTAATAGTTCTGTTACGGTTTTTTTTTTATAGTAATTAATAAAAATGTAGTTTAATCTGTATTTACTAGAAAATTTGTTGATGCGACTATACTGTGATTTATTTTCCTGTATAGTTTGACCGAACAATTAAAATTTCTCTCGGTGTACGGAATAATCGATACGAGCTTTTACAAAGGTTCAATTTTCATGATTTCTTTTCGATTACGACGATCGAGTAACGTTTTAGGAGCGTCGCGAATTGAATGAGCGGCTCGGCACAGAGGACAGCGAGCCTAAGGTACGTTACTCTTTGTCCTTGTATTACTCACGCGCGTAACCTTGTTTAATAATTCATCGTAGGCGCTCGTCGATCGCGCACGGTTACCAAGCGCGCTGTTACAGCATCCGGCCAAGGGACTCGAATATTCGCGTATAAACTCATACAGGTGTTACGGAAAATTCGAATCTCCTTCGGAGGAAGAGAGAAGAGGATTTTGCGAAAATGTACTTTCGTTCGTTCGCTCGAAAACTCGGGCGCGAGAGCGTGGAACGATACCGAAGAGGAATACCGTTAGACTCAGTGAAACGCGACTTGACGAGATGGAAAACGGGAAAAATTAAGTGCAACCTATCTCTCGGTTCTCTATGAACCCTCTCTTCTTGAATTAGAATTACTCTCGACGGAATAAAAAATTTGTATCATCGGTTCATCGACACTTTTCGACAAACCGATCCTCGAAACAAAAAATTAGATTGATTTCTTATACGAATTTCGCATTTATAAGTAACTAAAAAATAGATGTGCCCGAATCGAAAAACATAACCTTACCTTTTCTGCAAATCGAATTCTCATCGGCTGGTCCGTCAGAAAATCCGCTTTTCAAGTCCATCTCAAGCTCCAGTCTCTTAACAAATTGAGAAGCACTTTGCATTTTAGATTTTACATGGGAACACGCGATAATAAATTGTACACGAAACGATCTTAACACGACTCGCCCAATTTTTTAAAATCGTAACGGCCGTAATGCCAAAATAGTATTTTATCCGTGGTTCATATTAGTTCTCTTATGGTGGCGGCACTGCTTACGGCCATTATTGTTTACAGCGTTGATCCCAATCATAGTCAAATTACTACCCACTATGCAGTGCGGCCATTACCGCCATTACAGTTTTGAAAAATCTGTCGCTTCGTGTGTGTCGTGTACGATTCTTTTTCGCGAGTTACTGTGCAAAGTATAAAGTATTTCTAAGAGACTGAAGCTTGGCCGACCCCTTTCGGAGCAATGCAGCCACGAATTTCCTGACGGGCCTGCCGGCATGAATTTTATATGCAGAAAGGTAAGGTTATATTTTTCGATCCGGCTAGTAGTATTTATCGAAGAATACCGATATTGTACGATAAAAATATTGCTCGAAAGTTTAACGCACCAACTCGCATAGATTTGGGTAAAATTGATATTTCGTTTGACGTCTCTGGCATTGAAAATGAGCAATTCAAGGTAACTGTAAAATCGTAGGCGAATCGAGAACGAAACGAGCCCGTTGAAAATCCGCGATCCGCGTCCACGATTCGCGGTTGCATAAAAAGGTGCGTTTAAAGAGCGAGGTGAACGGCCGTCGCAGACCTAGACCCAAAAACCGCTTCACGGCGCACTAGGTTAAACCGAGTGACGCGCCGCTTGCAGTCGGTGCGCATACGCGAGTCGTTCTCCTCCTCACGCCCGAGCGAGAAAATTCCCCGTTCGCTGTAACGGCCCTGCGATCTTATCGCTCATTTCACGCAGATTTCGAACAAAGACCAAAAATGACTTTTTCCCGAGAGCGCGAAACGAACCGGTTTCGGAATTCGCAAAGATAAAAATAAATACAGTTCCAGGCGGAATCTTTATGGAACATTGAAATTCGTTGATATTTTCACCGAAGATGTGTTTACGCGAACTTGACCGAGGTGAAAAGGCGAATCATCGAATTACGTGGAGAAAAGACGTAGATCGCGAAAATATGCGGTGACTAATTCGGAACACCCCGCGGCCGGGCGAAAGTACTCGTAGGAGAGCCGAAAATGTGAATCATTTCTCTTTCGGGGAACCCAAATTGAATCGTACCTCGGTACGGGTTCTCGCTCCGGAGAGAGCAATAAACTACGAATTATCGGGCCTCTCGTCGTTACGCGATTACTTTCGGATCGCGTAACGGCATTCGAAAATTTCCTTACGAGATTTGCCCCTTCCTCGCTATTCGTTCCCCACTCGCTACCCTTCTCGTCGACGTGTCATTGACTTTATTTTCGTTCGAGATGAGACTCACAAAAATACTTTCAACTACAGTTAGTCCGGCTACGTCGGTGCTCCTTCCCTCTCTTCTCTAGCCCGGTTATTTACCGCTCGTCCTAAGAAACAACAACGAATCCGGACTATCGGATGATATTCTGGGGCCTAGACGACCCCGACTACGACAGCCTCTTCTTGCACTTTATCGAGATCAACCTCGAATCTTCGATATGATAATAAACAACGTTAATCACATATAATCGCAATATTCTTATATGTATTAACTGTTACATTTATAACTGTCGCATTTTAAGCTGCTTGTCGCTAAGGCCTCGTCGTCGACGAGACGTTAAATTAATTCTAAAAAATCCTCCACGTTAACGAGTGTCGAGCAATCTTTTTTATAATATTAGCAGCGCGATTGTGGAAAATTGCGATTCTATAGCCAGAACGTTTTCCGAACGAAGTGGTTGGCAATTGGGGCCGCGAGAACGCTACAGGAAGATACCCCCATACGCGATCGGTGTGGGAAAGGTGTGGTTGTACAGTACGTACGTACAACACGTTAGTGGATGAGGAGTCCATCCTTGATAGAGGTTACTCCGGGCCGTCGTCCCACATCTTTCTCTCGGGACGTACTTGCGTCTTCGTTCGGCACGCTGCGAGCTTCAGCCTCTCCTTCCTCGTCTCCTTCGTCCTTCCACCTCTTTCGCTCTTTCCTCGCTCGATCTCTTATTTTCTCCTTCTTCGGTATTCCTTCCACCTGGCGGCAACGACGCGAACCATACCGGACAAAAACAAACGACTGCCCAAATTCCCCCGAAGAACGAGCCCGTATTTTCGTCGTTCGATAGAAAAATTCGAATTCGTTAGATCTCGAGAAAGTCGTTGAACCGGCGTTCTTTGGGGGGACGTCCGAGGGGCACTCGAGGGGATCGAGAGGCTGGCTCGTCGAGTGTCGCAAGAGGGGCAAAGAAACGCGGGCCTCGAGGGCCCCGCGATTCGAAGGTTACGTCACTGTCCTCCGTCGGATAAACTTCCTCTCGCTCGAGCTCGCGAAAAGTCAACGCGCTCGAGGCCAGTCTCGAGCCCTTCATCTCGTCCTCTCACTCTTCTTTTCCTTCTACCCCGTTTCACGGAAGACTCTCTCATTCGCTCGCGAGAGCGTTCGGTTTTTTCCTTTCGATTCTATTTGCCCACTCACCCTCGCTCCGTCACGGAAAGAATTGAGATGAATTTTTGGTTTTTTTTTTTCACCACCGAACGTTATTTAGCGGTTGCTACCTGCTACCCGTTGTTCCGCCTTATATAACAGCGAAAAAAGGATATCAAACTGGAAACGTATTACGTAGATCAAGGTCAGTTTTCCAAACAATGATTGTCGAAAAACTACGGTTTCGTCGATCAAAGGCAACGGGATCGGAGGTTACCCGTAACGCTCTTCGATCTATCGATTCATCGAGAAATAAATACGTTCCATTTGCCGTGTTCTCTATTCATATTTTTAGCAATCTCGTATCGCGATTATATAAAAATAATCGTACGAAGAGTTTTACGTAATTACAGCGGGACGAAGAGAATCGATCGGACGATTACATGAATATTTTCAAGATCAATGCCCTCCGATTTTCACGACGAGAGTGAAGCCACTCGCGATGCTAATTCTTCATCTCCCCCCCCCCCCACCTCCGCATTATATCCTAGCCAAGGATTTTTTGGTAAAGCGGTAGTGGGAGGTGAGACAGGTAGATGTCCGGAGCGTTGAACCGAACGAATGACCTCCTACAATAACGAACCTCATCGCTCTCCACGTCGAAATCGTCATTGGAGTTAAGAATGTCTTCTCGAACAAGATTTCATAATCCGATCCCTCTTCTTTTGGCACCTGCTTCTCGCTTCAGTGTCATTCCAATGAAATTTACGTAAATTATGACTAAGGGGAACAATAAGGACAATCCAGTACCTAAAATCGAACACTATATTATAAATACTGTGACTGAAATTCCCCTAATACCGATAAACATTTGATATTCATCTCGTTTCAAAAATGAGTAGGAAAAAAAAATTTTTTCTTGTCGACCTGCGTGTTGTCGAGGATATAACGTTGCGTTCGCGCTTTAGTTACTCCGCGAGGAAGTCTAGTGGGATTTTCGCATCGAGGATACGCGCAGGGATGAGGTGCCAAGCGGATGGGCGAAAAGTAGTGGAGGAAGAATTTCCCCTCCCGAGCGCGAGGCGTCGGTCGAAGACACGAGACGCCACGGTCGCTCGTTACATAAGTAAGGGGTAAAGGATCTCTCTTCTTCTCTGCTCTCCTTAAGCGATCCACATCCGCGATTATGCCACTTTCCATCTATCCCCACTCTCCTCTTTTCCACCTCCCCTCTCTCTTTTTACAGAGTGCGTGTGCCCCTGCAGAATAGCAATTTCTCGCGCACGAGCGGCAGTAGGTGTACTTGGCATTTCATTTACTGGCACTAAATCATTTTTAAAATTTCATTTGTACCGAATTTTTTTTTATCGCTTGTGTAAGCTCTATCTGCGATCGCAAGTAATTTGCTGATCATCGGCCCTCCATTGACCTCGGTTATTCCTTAGTTTCTATCCTTGAATAATAGCAACGGGTATTTCCTGCCTATAATCGATAACGCAACTCTACAACTGAGATTTTCAAATTTCGTTGATGCGCAATCAAATATGTGATTTGATATGAGATTGTATTCAAAATTAAAGATGCTACTTTTGGTTTAACTGTTTTCTTGCAATTACGTAGCCACCTGTCGGAAGAATGACGAAACTGTCGCTTTCATGGTCGATATAGTGGAGTGCGTTACCGACTCATGGTTTTCGAGAAAAAGAAGTACTCGACATTACCGATATTTAAAATAATTTCAATTCGAAATTAATTTATTACGAATTGGTTTTTTAATACATGGCTATTATGTGGTTAGCCGATAAAAATTAGCTGGACGAGAAAAACTGTTTGGGTACCAATCAAAATATAATAAAAAAATAAATGATAATAAATCTATCGGAGTTTAAATCTCATAAAAAATAATTGGGTAATAACAAGAAGAATATTCGTTGGAAATAATTACATTTATTTATTTATCAATTGTACAGTTTAACAGAGTACGGTACGTTGGATATAGAATAATCTCTTTTGTATCGTTTACTAATTAAAGATGATTAGTATGTAAGTGATTCGTAAGAACATATAGCACGTGTAATTCATTTTCCATGACATATATATATATAATATATATATATATATATATATATATATATATGTACACACACACATATATATCATTATTTTGCGTTAAATCTCGGTATCGAACCCTATGCTTATTTCTTTCTCTCTTATAATATAATAAATTTTTTATTAAGTAATAACAATATTATGCAAGACGTTAGTTCCTTCTATGCGCTCGTGCGGATAAGGCCACAAGTATATATTTTTATTTTTCGCGTGTGCTATCGCGCGTGTTGCGTCGAACGCAACAGGCGATATGCGTATGTTGCGTGTGTTGCTTTATTTATTAATGCAAATGCCAATGAACGTTTATCGTTTATATAAATTATCGCGATTCTCGACGTACGATACGTTTCTTCGCAGAAAACAACACAAATCGAAGAACTTGGTCGTTCGTCCGAATCGCGTTACGCGTTGATTATTCGAATTTTGCACGAGTCTATGATGTACATTACGGTGAAGAGGGAAAGGTAAGAGTGCGACATTTGGGGCGCGTGTGTCTTTGTCTTTCATCACTGTGTTCGTTTTGTTCTTTATGCACTTGTGTGGTTTTTCTTTTTCTTAAATAAAAATAGAGTTATTATTTTGGGTATCAAATTTAGCTCTTTTTTCAATAAGAATATATAGGATTCTATCATTTCTCTTTATACTTCGGACCCGCTCTTTTCTATCATGTACAAAGCGAAATAACATTAATAACTTCACGGAAACACTGATTTTCGTTCGCGCTAATTAGCATATGATTTTTTTTTTTATTTTATATTTTGAAACTTTTTTTTCCTTTTTTTTTCTTTTTTCATTCAACGGTAAATTGTTACGTAAGGCGGCTCGATTCACTCTCATTCTTCAAGGCGTGATTTCGTGTTGTTCCATGGAAGCGAAAAAAACTACTCTTTCTTCGATTCAATGAAGAAACACGAGCAAGGTAGAGAACGACGAGAGAATCGAAAATGACTAAAGTATCGTTAAGACTACGAAGCTAGGAAGTATGGCCCCGGTAATCGCGAGTGGTGAATAAACGGACGACTCTAACTTACGAAAGAAGACAGAAAAAAAAAATTATTATAGCCGTTTCGTTGTCCGTCCATTCGCAAGGCTAACGGTACCCAATTATTTCGTTCGTCGTTCTCTCGATATGAACGAATCCTGACATCGGGTCCCGGATACATTCGCGATCAGGATAAATATGGCTCGTAGTTCTGTCGACGTCGAAATAAGTCGATCGTCGCGGTTCCGAATTCCTCTTACTGTTCCTCGTCCACCTAACGTACTTTTTATTATCCCTTGTATCGTTTCTGTTTACTTATTTAGCTCACTCGCTCGATTGTATCATTATCGCTATCGCGCTTTACATGAGCTTCTGTTTGGCGCACTCGGGGCAAATGATGTTGTCTTCGTCGGTGATGAAGCCGCGTCCGACAAGCGACGTTTTGCAGTGGGCGCAAATGAAGCAATCGTTGTGCCAGTGCCTGTCTTCGAACGAGATGAAGCGGGTGCCGCCAATACCTAAAAAAGGTAAACGGTCGATGAGTATGAGTCCGTTTACGAGTCGAAAAATGAGACCTTGTTTCGTTCAGTCTACAGAATGAATGAATGTCAATATGAATTTTATGTCGGGTAAAAATCAGGCTTTTTTAATGAACCGGTTTTGTCCGAAAATGACAATTTCGGGTCTTATTTGTCGACTCGGGTTATTAGAGACTAATGGGCGTTTCCGGTTTGGCAATTACCGGTGATGGGTTTGGTGCAGGAAGTACATCTCTTGGCGAAGAGCTCCCCGAAGCACTCGGCGCAGTAGGGCTTGTCTTCACGGGATGTAAATCGTTGTCCAGCCAGTGATTGGTTGCAGTTACTGCAGGTGAAGCAATCCCTATGCCATGGGTCGTTTTTGTATGTTACGCCGCCGCTGGTGATAATCTTTGCGAAACAAAACGGAACGATTAAGTCATATATTATTATTATTATTGCTATTTTATTATTTTTGGCGATGAATTTTCCCTCTAACAACTCACCTTGCTGCACTTAACGCATCGAGTCGCGAACTTGTCCTCGTAACATCCAGCGCAGTAGATTTCCTGCTCGCGCGGGATGAAACTCTTCGTGCCGATTGGGTTCTTACATACGCAGCAGCAGAAGCACTTCTCGTGCCACTGTCGGGTCTTGTATTCCATCTTCTTGGTACCTGAAATGGACATCGTTAAAATTCAATAACGCTATTTCGAATTTGTCCAAATGCGGTTATCGCTTTTTTACATCGGCGCGTGATACGAAAAAAAAAACGAGTCGATAATAAAAACTCGTTATCGATATCGTCGCCTTAATCCTTGTTTTGCTCGTGACTAATCCCGCGGCTGACCATATAAGACTCGCTCGCGCGGATCCTCGAGCGGGGATTTCGAATGAGCGCCGAGTACGCGACATTGGTCGCGCTTAAAAAAAAAAAACGCCGTCTTCGTGATTCACAGTTTTAACATCGCGCGTTCCACTTAAAACCCTCTCGTTTGCGAAAGAGTGCTCCGTTATCGTCGATATCGGCGAAACATTTTTTCCAATTTTCCACGGCCCGATCGACGAAACCAAGAACATGCGGGCAATCGAGAGATTAGACAAACCAACGATTGTTTTTAATTCGATGCGAATCGCGGTAACGAACTGCTGGAAAAATGGCTTATCGCGGTTTCGCGTTATTGGATTGAGTCGCCGTGATCCAATTGTTGAAACTCTTTGTCCCTTTTGTTGATTTAATGGTAACTGAGAGAGCTCAAGTGCCAGAAAAATACAGAGAAAGGCCATTTCAACTGGAGATCGATCAGATTTTCTGACTCAGATATTCTGGAAAAATGGCTTATCTCGTTTTCTCGCTATTAGATTGAGTCATTGTGATCCAATTGTTGAAGTTCTTTTGTTGATTTAATGACGATCGAGAGAGCTTACGAGGATTCAAAGAAAACGGGCGTCAAGACTAAAAGTTGAAAATTGTTTTCAATTATTGGAAAATTAATTTTTCATATTCAATCGTTGCTAAATTTGATCCATTTTTAGTCGTAAGTTTTACAAATAGGACAAGACCGATTTTTTCACGTATAAATGCTACCTCAGGCAGCGGGACTCTTGGGCTGGCGAGCGAAGATGCGTCATCGGCGATTTATCGCTCGACACCTATAAGCTTCGTCGCCCGTTTTTCGGTACGCGAGCCGCGCTCATGGTCCTTCTCGCGTTTCGCGTGACGTCAGCCAGTCCGCGAGCCAATACCTCCGTATATGTATAAAGTCTGATGGTCCAAGGCTGAAGAGCGCGTGTTGTAATCGTGTGGCCATAACGCGCGAGTTTCGTTCAACCGTGAAGAAGTCTCGATTTCGTTTCGTCTTCGAGAGGAAAAATGACCGGTTTCAAGGGGTTGTTGCACTCCGAACGGTTCATTTTCAGCGAGGAATTTACAGGAGTTTCAGATTTGGAAAAAAATCGTTTTTCCGGACTTGACAAATTAATATTAATATTAATTTTCTCCAAATTCTTTCCAAATTTGTCTCGATGTACTTGTTTGAATAACAAGTCTCATTGCATATATTCAGAAAAATTCGTGGAAATACGCATTTTTCTGTCTCTGAAACCCAAGCAATTTTTCAAAGCTGACAATGTAAATATCGGAATTGTCCAGCGGGAGAATTGGCATCGTAAAATCCGAGACGCGGAAGTTGCGTCCGGAGACTGAAATAGAATTAAATACCGAGACTCGCGCGAGTCTCCCGACCTGTGGCAATCCGATATCGAAACCCTCGAGATCCTCTCGACCCAAGTAAACATTTCGCGAGCGAATTTCGGCGAGCGATTTTTACGACTCGGAGATAAGAATACAGTACCGCTCACGGACTCGCCGACTCTTAATGACGTATAAACCGAGCGGAGGTGAGATCATATTTATTTACGTACGCCGCTATCAAAACGGTCGCGTCGAGTCGCCCAACGAGAGAAAGAGAAAACGATTTTGACGGATCACGAGGAAGGTTACGCCGTTTATCGATCGCGAACGAGCGCGATAAAAACCGGTAATTTTCGCCTCGGTGGCGTTTTAGCGCGAATCCTCACCGGCTGGCTAACCAGCTTTTATAAACGCCTCGAAACAATTAGAGGAACGTTAAAAAAAAACTTTCAAACTACCAAAGTTATCGCTAAAACAGCTTTTAAAACAGTCTACGAACCCTCTAATATCGAGGAGTGTATAAAAAAACAGCCTGACCTTTTTCCCTGCGCGTGATAATTTTTCGGTTACTCATCCAAATTTTCCGCCGCGAGTTTCGAATCCGTTGCTCTAACGAGAGTTTACGTCGATGAGCCATTTAAAGAGCGCGCGATTTTCATCGCGAGCGAGTCTGACGCCCACGCGCTCGCTCTAAGGAAACTCTCGAAACGGTTCCTTATGTGTCGCCCCCGCTCGCCTTCCCCGTACGTCGGTATTACTCGAAGCGAGCGAGAGAGAGAGAGAGAGAGAGAGAGAGAGAAAGAGAAAGATTGGGAAACCAGAGAGAGAGAGAGAGAGAGAGAGAGTAGGAGCCTGAAAGGCTGGAACGTCAGACGGGCCGAGTTCTACGCCGTTTTTCGTCACCTGGATCGGCCTTCTTGGCATCTCCTAGCAAACAATCCTTGCCTAGACAGCATTTGAACTTGGTGTCACCCTCGAGCGGTATCATGCTGAATATCGCGACGTCCTCGTCCTTCTCCTTGGCCCTTCTGATCCTCTCCTCGCCCACCGTCTTCGTCTGCAGGTGCAGCTTGCTCGAGAGCCTCTCGCTCAAATCTTCCGTCATTTTTTTTTTCTTCTTTTTTTACGTCCAAGATTAATCACAGAATAGAAAATTCGATCTCCTTAGCTCCGTGGATCCTCGTGGAGCATCCTGAGACGGCGAAGGAGGAGTCGGTTCGGAGGGGCCGAGAAGCAGCGACGTGACACTCGAAAAATCGGCGCGAATAGCGACGCGACGAGTAAACGGGCAGCGGTGTTTGTGGCCCGGAGGCTTGCGAGTCACTGAGCGAACGGGGAGCTGGAGTCACGAAGCGCGCGCGAGCAGCGAGCGCCTTCCCCGCGGCCGCGTTTTACGACTGATAAACTCGAGCGACGATACCGCGAGCGGGGATACCGATCGGACACGAGGTCCTTTTTCAGCTGTGAAAGTGTCGAGGTGAAACTTTTTTTTTTCCTTTACAGCGCCTATCCTCGGATTCTCGTATACCCAAAATCGCTACACTGAGAATTGGAATTTGTCGAGGCTACTTAATATTTATTTGGAAATATAGAAATGTAGTTTCTCTCACGCACTTGTGACATAATGTTCTATCATTGAATGAAATTAAGTATTGTTTGAAATGATCGAATATCAAAATAATAAATACAAACAATTCTTTCAACGTATGAAAAAAAATATTGAGTACATAAGACCAATTCCTTCTCGTGTATGGTTTACTATTTATAGTTTGTCGAGATTTTCGACGAGCTTCATGAATTTCCGCGAAATGCGCAATGCGGATTCGAAGCTATTCACCGAGATTCTTGGATAGTTTCGGGACGCGAAAGGAGATATTAATTTGGGCAGTGCGTCATAATCGAACGGGCGATAAGTACACGAATAATTATCGACGAGAGGAAAAGAGATAGAGAGCTCGCGATGTCTTCAACTTCTCTCGGTCCAAGTGTTTACGAACGTCTACGAGGCCCACGTAAACGCTCGCGCGGATTTCCGCGCGCGAAAATTCCAACCTGCGCTCGAGAGGAAATATCGCCGATGTATGCAAATATCGCGCGTGCAAACAGAGGAAATTTTTTACTTCTCTCTCTCTCTCTCTCTCTCTCTCTCTCTCTCTCTCACAGTGCGAACCTTCGATTCCGTAAACAGCCATAGACGAATTGTATTTTTCAAAGCGAATATCGAGAAACTCGGTATAAACTTTTTCGACGAATTTAAAAGATACGCCGCTCAAGTTCGCAATTCGGCGAGTATCGATTTTTCCTCGGATGTAGGTACGATATCGTTTGGAAAGGTCGAGACGATGCCGACAGACACGCGTTGGTACCATCGAGTCATTATCGCTCGCTGGAGAGACCGAGATAGCGAATCCGACGAAAATGCACCACGAATTCGGAATTATGAAACTCCGCCCTACGGGTGACCTTAGTCGCGATTTCGCGTGACTCGCGAAAATTCCGATTCACGGCCGCGAAAATGCGAGCGATATGTAACGAGTAACGAGCGAAAAGCGTGAATCACACGCGGGAGAGGTCGATCCAAGTAAAAGAGAAGAAAAAATGGAAAAGGTCGACCGGCCATTTCGACCCACTTTCGATCGTTCAGGGTGAAGTTCTCTCTTTCGAGCTCGCGTTACGATTATACGAACGAGTGTAATTCAACCGATTGATCGTTTCGGATATAGACGAGCGGGAGTGCGAATATGTACGTACACTCGAACGTACTCTTGTGTCCGTGTGTACTACGTATTTGGCACGAAACTTCGAGTCCCGTGTCAGAATTTTAATTTTGGTTTAAATCTACAATTTTTCTACGCTTCACAGCGTAGTAGTTATAGTAAGTTATTGCGAAGTCGTATTTGAGAATTTTTTTTTTTTTTTTGAGAAAGTCATTTTAACGTACCAGCGCGGAAGATGTCGCCGCATCCGTCGCAGCGGCTTGCGAATTGGGCGTCATAGCAATTGCCGCAGTAGATCTTGTCAACCTTGCTGCCGAATTGCTTGTCCACCAGGGACACGCGGCACCTGTTGCAGAGGAAGCAGGCCTCGTGCCAGTGCTTGTCCTTGTACGAGAGGTCCTAGAAAGAGAAGGAGAGGAAAAATGAAAGAACATTGTTTTTCATATCGGATCGTAAACTTCAGTCTCGGTCACGTTTCGATTTTACGTGATTTTTCATGCAGCGATGGGCACGCGTAGTATTGAAAAGCTTCGCCGCGATAGCCGTTCGCGGAAATTCGATTATTCGGCCATGAAAAATCACTCGGTACCTTCCGCCGCGGGAACCAAGTTACGCGTAGAGACGCGAGGACGAGATCGTTGGTCGAAAATTCGATTTCGCGCGATTTACATTCCAATCGCGTTTCGTTCCTCCTCCAACGCCTCTCTCCGCGCGAGCGGAGAGTACAATTCCTCGCGCGTAGGCGTCGACGAAATGATCGCGGCCGCGAGAGAGCGCGAAGAAGAGAATACGGAAATAAGCACTAGAAAACGTATATGGCAGAGGCACCTGCATCATCGCTTCTATTTCTAGGAATGAGCAAAGTCAACGCCCATGGACTCCTTCAACTCTGACCATTTGTTACTTTTTTTTTTATCATACGAGAACCTTTTGCTATCGTTAACGAACTAATTATCGATGCAATTTTAACCGTTTAATAGCGCCAACGGGAAAAACAAACTTGAATACATCAATTTAGGGATAAATAAAAAGTCGATTGGTATGAAAATTTTCTCGTCCTTTGATTATAAAAAAATATACTCTGTGTGAATTTCTGGCCCACCTTCGAGTCGATTCCGATGATTTTGTTGCATTCTTCGCATCCGTTAGCGAATACGCTCTCGTAGCACTTGATGCAGTAGGGGTGCTCGTCCCTCAGTACGTAGCGCTGTCCGGTCAGGGACTCGTCGCACTGCCAGCAGCAGAAGTGACCGCTGTGCCAGTCCTTGTTCATCGCCTTCGTGTACTCGCCACTGAAAATCAACTGCAACACGAAAAAACAGGATTCTCGCATCACTCCGCACAATTCCTGTAATAATCGAGGTCTCTCTCTCATCCGTCGCAAAAATCTCACACGCACGAAAATCTCATTTCAATACAAATAGAAATTTTTTTATTCGTATAACATCCGTGTATGTCCCATGAAGGTTGTAGTCGTGCCTTGTTATATGTACCTTGGATGAGTGCTGTTGTATGTGCTGGCTGAGTATCTATGTTCGAAAAAAATTGCGAAATTTGCGAATTTTTTTTTTTTTTAATTTGATAATGACAATGAAAGGGCTTGTGAAAGAGTGTCTTGAGAATCGTTAAAGGCTCGGAAGTTCGCCGGAAACACCGTCCCGTTGGGGCGAAATGTCAGGGCCGAGTCGCGATCGATTTGGTGGGACGGTGTTTCCGGCGAAGGACCGGAAAAGCCTCTCGGGAAAGCGAAAAGAAAACGGCCGACGGTGGAGGACCGTCGGTTTCTCGATACTGGCGTTAGTCATCATCAGCCAGCACATACTCTTCGATGGCGTGGTGGTTGTTCTGCGTGCTGTCGACCTCGGTGATCGTGACCTCGGCGTTTTGGTCGTGACTCTCCCTGCGCTGTTTCGTCGTCTTCTTCACTTTGCGAACCTTGCGCTCGGTGGTCGTGTACACTACACTGTCTACGTCCGCCATCGCGATATCGGATCAGATAAACGGTCGACTACTGAACCTGTCGCTCGCCGGTAAGCGAGAGTTTGAACGTGCAAAAAAAAAAATACGCGAAAGAACGTAAAAGTCGGAAGAATTCCCTCGAGCCGATCGAATGGATGCCCCCAGCAGCTTTCGAGCTTGCGAACTGACTGAAATCTAGGAACGGAGAGCTCCGGGCGTCATCATATTCGGGACGCTATTTTCGGCTTCCCGACGACTCCAGAAACGCGCGCGCGTGTATCTTTGTCTCTCTCTCGCTAGAGAGAGGCCTCGCTCTCTCCTCCCTCTCGGTGCAGTGTGTGTGCCGGGTGCAACTAGCCGAGTACCCTCTTCGCCCTCTCGCTCCTCCGTCTGACCATCCCGCCCCCTCTTCCCCTTTCGCAACTATTTTCGGAATGGCCGTTTATCTCTCTCTCCCCCTCTTTCTCTCTCGCTCTCTCTCTCTCTCTCTCTCTCTCTCACGAACCCATCCTGCGAAAGAGAAAGAGATACGGGGAAAAGTGGATCGGAGATCTCGATTGCGACACAATTTTTTCCCAACCGTGTGGAAATTTCGTATATTAAGAATGAAACACAGAGAGGAAAAATTCTTTGAACCAAATATACATTCCACATTGCCAGAATATTTTGCAAGATGTGTGAAAAAGAAAATCTTCATCTAATATATTTAACAACTATTTTATTGGAATGGACCTTTTGTTGTTTCAATAAAGTTTTTTTTTCTCAGAACAAAAATGAACGAGGAAAAATTGTGAAATCGCGAGATGTTCCAAATATCGTAACCCGAATCCTCGAGAAAGAGCGTGGAATGCCTCGAGGTCGCGTGCCTCGATTTACCGGCGACCCCGGCGTAAACCATAAATGTAATCATTCGGCGAGTGCGCGTGACCATTATTAATAGACTCGCTTGAGCGGCCAGGTGCGATAATCCGGCATGATTTACCTCGACAGGGCGCTATTGTCTCACTTGGTGTTGTTTTCATAATCGGTGAGACGGTGACTTCGACGCAGTCGGTCGGCATCCGAGTCCCGAACTCGTTTCGCTTCTTGCGGTAAGAATAACAACGAAACCCAAGTAAAAAAATCGATCGGTCATTTGTCCAAATTCGAACGGTTTCTCGGTCGCAATGTTCGCTGCTCGTACTCGAATTTTCCATACATCAGAGCGGATTTAGACGAAAATTATTAATACGATTTCTCAATATTTTCCGGCCGACAGAATTCGACACGCGCGTCGATAGCGAACAGGTGGTTGCCCGAAAGCGCCGCGATCGCTCGAAAAATAGACTCGCGCGACGGAAAATAGAGAGAAAAGAAATGCGAGCGAGGGGGTGTAATTGGGTCGGAATGTTTTTCACACATCACCAATAGAGACGAGAGCACGACCCACACGTTACATCCGAGAAAATTTATCGGAAGCCTTATCCTTTCGAGTGAATCACCTTTGACGGGATGCCAATATTGCGAGAGAGAAACGTTTAGCGAGCGATATCGGAGGAATTATGTCATTCGTACGTCGTTGGAGACTTTGGAATTACGTGTGGAACGTTCCAACGAAACTTGATACAAAATACAACAGTGGCTGTATTGAAGAAAACTCGCGTACCTCGAGAATACACGATGTTTTAAGCGAGTTAAAAATTAGACGTACAGAAGAGTTGACTCGAGTAAAAAAATTTCATCGCACCGAGTGTTTAATCTTGTCCAGTGTTTGTACTCGAGTTTTACATTTATAAGTAAAATCTTATCGTATTCGTGAAAAATAATAACGATAACAATAATAACAATAATTTTTTGACTTGGGAGCATCCTTGAATTGAAATATCTTTTCATAGAATATAAAACGAAAATTTTCGACTCGGCAAACGGAGCAAAATATGCGAAATATTCGATATCTCGTGAGATAGTTATTGTAACATAACACCGGACGAGCGAATGCAAATCCGGAGGCCGGAAGAGGGCCAGGAAGGATCCGAAATAAACGGCGCGGTCATCCGAGAATAATGAAAATAGAATGAAAAAGCGAAAGAAAAACAACTACAGAAGAGTATCGATAAATCACGTGAGTAAGGGCACCGTCGCGTAAGAACGAGAGAGAGAGAGAGAGAGAAAGCGAAGCTCGCGCAAATGTCATACCGAACGCGATGTTATATAGGCACATTATTTGCAGAGCGCGGGTATGAGAGAGATTGATATTTTTGGAGACCCCACGCGAGTCACACGGCACCAAGGATAGAGCGAGAGGGGAGAGAAGGGGCGCGGCGTTATAGAAGCGGCGCGAGTTCGCGATCCCCTCGTTCGCGCAATACTCCAGCCGTGGATCGTTCACGACGCTCGAACGAATATAATCCGCCTCTCAAGTTCACGATTGCGCGCCTCGGCCGATTACGAAACACCGAACGCGCTGTTTTCTACTCCGATTGTCGCTCTCCCACCGATTTGTTATTCGACGATTCTCGCCTAGGAAGGCTGGGCTACGGTTCCGTATTATCTTCTTAATTTTTAACGAATCAAAGAATTTGTACTTTTTTTATTTTTTTGAGTAGTTAATTCTTCATTGTTCAATTCTATCGGTTTTTGATCGCGTGACTTTTTAATTAAAAAATTTAAATAATTACAAAGTATATATTTATATTTAAATGACCTGGCCTGTGGGCCCTAGATTGCTCTCGTTGCCTAGAACTCAATAAAATGCAATTAACTGCGGTATATACAATTTTGAAAAATTTTCTCGCAAGTTCCAACGGGACTCGAATCCTCGAGAGGAGCAAAAAGAAGGAGGGGGATCACTGCGGTGGAGTTATACATATAGTATCCGAGTCCCGTGAGGACTTGCGAGAAAATTTTTCAAAATTTACTTTATCGAGCCCAAGGCAACATTACACGCATGTTATTGAGTACACATCCGGACAGACTGAGAAACCATTCGGAGAAGAAGTTGATCAAATTTTTCGACTTGGGTTATTAATATTTTTTCACGAAGAAAGATAATCGCGGGCTTCTTGAACAAGGATTACCCAATCGCGCGGAGAGAGAGAGAGAGAGAGAGCGACAATATCCGAGAATACCTGCGCCGGTTTGGTAGATCGCCAGGATCGGGCAATGAGCCGTCGTATTTATCAATGTAAATTCTCGCGTTTGGAATACATCGCAGACGAGGATTAAAAGCGCTAAATTCGCACCGGGATTGGAGGAATTTTTTCTGTTCTCTAATTTTTATCAAAATTACCCAGAAGGCGTTCCTCTCATCGGAATCCGGTATCGAGAACTGTATGGGTCCCCCGTTGCTCTCGGCATCGACGAACTCGTCGTTGCTCGAGGACTCGATGGACAACTCGTCCTTCCTCCAGCCGTTCCTACTCGACTCTTCATTCGTTGTTTCTTCGGATTTCGACGTTTTCGTTCGACCTTCGTGACTCCCGAACCGCTTGACTTTGAAAGAAGCCCGTCCATCTCGAGCTGGACGATCTCTCCCAGCGGTGCGATCGAAATCCGTCCACGATTCGTCAAAACTCGTTTGCACTTCGACCGAGACGCTTCCGAGCGAAACCTTGCTGTCCGCTCTCGACAATTCGTCAGGCGGTGTGGTATTGGTAGACTCGTCTCTGTACAAACTCTTCTCGTTTGTCTGCACCGAGATGTCCGACTTCCTCCTCTCCGGATCCCTCTGTCTCTTCGTCTTCCTGGGAGCAGACGAGCTGAGATTCTCAGCGGATTTGCTGATTTCCGCGTTTCTGGATTTCAGTCTAGTCGGTTTACGTAAAACCGTAGAGCTGGATTTCGAAGTTTTTATTCTTTTGGTAGTATCGACGAGTTTTCTAGCAGCGGCCTCGAGAGTCGAGTCCACCCTCACGTCCGGGGACCTGGACCTCGAGGCTGAACGTCTCAGGGCTTTCCTGGCGACTGTCTTTACCGCGTGATCGGACTCGTCGCCTGACGACGCCTCCAGGGATTCTTTGTAGGGTCTGACTATGACGGGAACCTTCTGGTCGAAGGTCTGGGTAGTCGGCAGCTCGTTACCGGAGTCGTTCCCGAAGGAGATGGCGCTCGAGGAGTTGGACCTTGAGAGCCGATCGCCGAGCCCGGTGGGGATGGGAGTGGGAATTCTCACGTAGCGGTCGGGCTCGGCGAGTGGCACGAAGCATTTCGGGGTGACGGGTGTCGCGGACGCGGTTATCCTGATGATCTCCGAGGAAAAACTGTCGACGGATCTCTCGCGCTCGTCCCGACGATCGTCGAGGAGGAGGCTGAGTCTCGAGGAGCCGAGGAGGTCCCTACTGCTGCACTCGGACAACGTACAACCTTCGTAGGTCGGGTCGAGCGATCTCAACTCGCTCCTGACTCGTAAACTGTACTCGTGGAGGTTTTCGAGTTTTCGTTTGGCTCCGTTGGGCAGATTCACGGCGTCCGAGTGGCTGAGCGTGCAGAGGGAGTCGTGATAGGTGACGATTTCGGAGGAGTCGTGATAGGAGAGGCACGGAGGGCTCGTCTCTATCGGCAGGGTTCCGACGCGATCGGAGACCTGGCGGAGGCAGGCGAGGAGCTCGAGCACCCCCACGCAGCCCACCAGCACCGAGAGCAACAGTCCCATGTTTTCATGTATCCACCACGGCGAGTGTTCGATGCGAATAAGTTGGAATTGCCGTATATCCACAACCAAAAGTCCGAGTGTCGAGGGTTGACATATCACTCACTCACACTCTGTTCGATCTTTACGATCTATTTCTCTATTTATTTTTCTGCGTTCGCGTGATTTGCTCCCACGCCTGCTAGAGCGAAGAAAAATCAATGTTGCGACGAAAGAGAGGGTCGCGAGAGCCTCTCCAGGGAGACCTAGACCGTTCTCGCGATTGGCCCGGGGCCAGTCCTTCTCCTACTCCCTGGAATCGCCGACGCGCCAACCGTGACGTCATGAAGCGATAGACAGAGTACCGTCAACGGGACGCCCCCGCCTCGCGATAACGGAGCGCGCCGTTTGTTTGGTCTCGCGCGCGCGACGGTCACGCCGATCTCGCGGGATCATCGGCTCCTCGAACGCCACCCAGTGGACTGCCTTATCTCATCGGGCTAAACCGATGAGGTTCGCACGGGCGCGCGACGAGCGGAGGCTAGCCGACCACCAGGGAGATTGACAAAGCCCCGACGGGCCTGCCGAATGGCTAAACTTAGACGTCGAATGTCCCTGGACGTCGCGTGTCCTTAATGCGCTGCCTCTCTCGTCTCCGCTCGTCGCGGAGGGATCGATCGAGACGCGCCGATAATTAAGACCTCGCCAGCGCTGGCGCGTGCCGCTCGCGGATTCCCCTGTGGACGGGCGCGTTTTTCGCTCCGAGCGAGTCCGACTAAATCGAGTTTTGCGAGTAAATAAACTATTTGAGTCGATGCCACAACGTCCGAGTAACTCGTCATCGATTGCGTCTTCGAGTTGCGTCTTTTTCCGAAGATCTCGTTACAAACGACTATCTTTTTTTTGAGTAACTAACGACGAGGCCATTAGCGACGAGCGACCAAAGGTACGAACAATTATTAATATAACGTAGATGCGGTAAATCTCGTACATACGAACGTATACGTATGTATTGCGATTATTTATAGGCTCTCGTATTTCCAAATCTACCGGCGAATCGGCCGTTTTTACTCGAACGATTCTCTTTGATTTCGCGTGTGACGTCTATTATTTACGGCATGGGTGGATAGCGCAAAAAGGGGGTTAAGAGCTCAGCCTTGGTAGCCACGTGATCGGGCCAGACGCGGTCTCGGGTCTTCGGCTCCGCGGCTATTTCTCACAAGGGACGTATTTTTGTCCTTCGTTTTCCTTTTTACTTTTTCTCGAAATTCTGTTATTCGATAGCCGAGAAGACGCAGAGATTTGGAATTCTCTGACGTCGATGCCGAATTTATTTTCATGGTTATCTCATCGGTTGCGAATCGACGTCACGGTGAGTGTTCTTCGAGGGGGGTAGTGGAGGCTGGGCGAGGAAAGAGAGACGCTTTGCGCGCGGTACGAATGTCTGGCTGGCTTCCAGTGGCCTCTTCGCTATCGAACTCTCGGTGATTTACGTCCAGCGCGAAAAACGCGTCAATCTCGATCTCGCGATGGAACTCGCGAGACTCGAACGTTCGATCGGTCGAGGCCTCGAGCGAATAAAGAGGCCATTCATTAAAAAATTTCATACAAGCCTATCCGTCGATTAAAAATAGCCGGGGAGTTTACTACACGATAGTAAATTTTAGAGAAAAAGCTCGCGCGCCGGAGGCCGAAAATAAATCCGAGCCAGTCAAAGACCCGCGGATACGAAGAACCGCGGGGAATGTATTCCTTCGGATTTATCGGAAAAGCACCCTCGCAAGGTCCTAAGGGTCGAAATTAGTCGAGACGAGATAGAAAACGGAACAATGCCAAGGCGCTATTTGCGTCGATGATTGGCCACTGTCGGAGGAAATCATGCCACGAAACTCTCTCTCTCTCTCTCTCTCTCTCTCTCTCTCTCTTCTCTCTCGAACAAAATTAGCGTGGATCCTCGTTTTCGTCGAAAATAGAGTATATTCGAGATTTCTCCCGTCTTCGTAGGGATTTTTCGCGAGTACGCGACTCGCGGGACGACGCGAATAGAGAGCCGAACCAAAAATGGGTCGTCGGGGCTGGTGACACGTGTATCGGGTGTCGCTCGCGCAGCCGCTCCACCTCGCGGCTGCATCGGCTCGCGAAATTATCGCGGAGGCTCCGAATGGGGTGTCGAATTTCTAAATAAACAACTCGTTCCTCGAAATTTTCTTCTTCGATTCGATTTTTTTCTTCATACGGATCGCGGGAGCTGAGAATTTTCGGTGGTTATCGGTGCAACGGCGATGTCGCTGGCAGAAAAGCAGGAAGCCAGCGAGCTTTGGTCAAGTGCAAAGACCCGGACAGAATGCACGGCTCGCGCGCGCGCGCGCGCGCTCCTACGGCCGAATGCCGATTCCCTTTGGCTTCTACCCCCGCCATCGCTCGGCTTTCCTCGTCTAGCCGATTATTTCCGCTGCGATGGCCGACCCACTTTCGAACACGCGACGAGTTTCATTCATTCGAGCCAATCGATTCTCTCTCGAAGGATCTCGTTTTTCTTCTTCCATTCAGATCTGATAATTCACAGACTCGCTGTCGAGTGTTACTTCTTTCGTTTGTTTTTCCGAGCGCGGTAGCGTTGCCGATGAAGATTTATCACTCGGATTATTGATAAATCTCACGGTGCGTCAACAAACAATAAGAGTCGCGATAAATCAGTCGTACGACAATGCGGATAATTCTCCCGATAATTTGCGTAATTTTATTAGTCGACGAAAACTCGAATTCAAGGATTTTCATTTATAAATCTAACAATTTTTCTACTGGAGATATCAACGGGTTTTAGTAGTGTATTTGCATAGTTTTTGTACTTTATTAGGACTCTTGTACAGGTAAAAGTATAAACGCCTGTGAGTGTCGGCCGAACGGTGGAGCGTTGACTCGGACAACGAGACTTTTCCAGGTTCTTTGGCGGGGCTCTCGTAAACACCTTTCTCTTCGTGTTTCTGTGTGGGTGTACAAAGTGTGCGTACAGGTATAGCACTCGGTGATGGAACTTACCGAAAATCGCTAACCAATCGCGTTATCGGCTCGACGGTACGGTCGATAAGCCAGCGGACTCTCGCTCTCCTATCCGATGACTGACTCTCTAATAAAAGCCGGCTTCTGGACACGAGGGTCGCGTGCACCGTCATCGGAAATCGTGGTGGGAGCGTTCGACAGGAGTGGACGAGTGAAAATAGATTACCGATGCGATTAGCGTACGTCGAGATTTCCGTTTGGATGAAAACCAAGCGAAAATGCGATCGAACGAGGGAAACTATCGAGGAGCCAGCTGACGAGCTTCCCGCGCTCGCGGAGCCACGCAAATGCCACCGGTTAACGGATCGCTTTTCGGATTTGAAAGAGCGATCCTGTCTCGGCCCAATAAGCTGCGCACTCTCGGAATTATGACGATCGGTGAGTTACGCGCCGCGGAGTATTCCAAACTCTATTTTTGGCCAGCTAAATAAAGAGCGGCCCAGTTTTTCCTTGCGAAAAGCGCTAAACCGCGTAATTGCCTTCTCGCACTAACGTCAAATACTTCCAGAACGATCGTTAAATTGAAAAATTCGTCCGTTTGGAATTCCTTCTTCCACTCGTCCTGCAGGTTATTTATATCGGGTGGTCGGTGCTTTCGTGCCGCGAACTCGTTATTTTGATTTTTCGCGGCGGCGATCGCAGCGCGAGTACTCAGCGGCTGGTTGAACCAGAATGTGTATTTTGTGGGTAAAGTAGGTTTGATTTTACAAACTTAAAATTTTAAAATTTGTACGACTAAAAATTGTCTGTCCACCTCTTTGAATTTTCATATCGATCACACGATCTCGAGTGACATCCTTGTCACATGAAATATAAACATGGATAGATTTAAGAACAGAAACGTTAGATTCCTAAACAGTAACAAATATATCTTCCAGAAGTCCAGTGTTTTTGTTCTTAAACCTACTTATTCTTACACTTAGGGTGACGAAGATGTCAGACCAATAAATTTTCGCTTTTAATACACGGTTTACTCTTTTAGTACTCACTCCAATAACCATGCCCGCAATGCAAAATGTGCTACGCAGAGAATGCTGTCAAACTGCAGTCCAGTTGACTGAAAAACATGATTTTTTAGACTTTGCTGTCACATTGACATCAAAACTACTGACGCAGTTTGTTGTCAATCTGCACCGCAAAGTTAGATACTAGTTGGCGTTAAAATATTTTTATCGTTAGATGTCGGTAAAAAGGTCTGAAAATCGCTGCAGATCGACAACAATTTCGGCATTGCATATTTTGGAGCCAATCTGACACCAATCTGCGGTGCAGATTGACAACAAACTGCGTCGATAGATTGACGTCAATCTGCTGGCAACTGGCTATTGGAGCAGTTACTATATCCAGCGCGAACACTCATTCTGTACATCTCGCGGGTAAGGTAGGTTTCGTTCGGTCGAAGAGTTCGCCCTTACCGATGAACGAACAAGAACGAAACTTGCCACAATTCTACGGGAGGACGTTGCTAAACGATTAAAGACTCACCTCGTCGCAAGCCGCGCATCTGGGCTTCAATTGCTCGGCGTAGTGTCTCTCGCAGTAGAGCGCGTCCTCGTGCACGCAGTAGGCGAGATCGACCAGCAACTCGTGGCAGTCTGTGCACCGGAAGCAGGCCGGATGATAATGAGTGCCCAACTTGCTCGCGGACACTACCAGACTTCCTTGTTTCATGATTTTTTGACAAGCGGCACACTCCTGGGAAACGGAGAACATTTTCTATATCCGTCACTGCATATTTCACGATTTTTATTTATTACTCTTGGTGAGCTAAATGTATAATTCACGTGTATACTCAGCTACTATTGTTATTATCGTTAGGATCGAAATTGTGTAACGATAGCACAGAGTATAATACGCAATTGATATTTTTGATACTTTTTGGTATCGGTAAACTTTTACGAACAAAGGAAGAAAAACGTACAACGTCCTTATCGGCTGCCTCCTGGACGCTACCAATGTCCAGGGCTATTTCGTTCCTAGCGGCCATAAAGTCGTCTGCGCTCGCGGAGTGTTTTGGGTCCAGGTGACGACAATACGCCCTCGCCAAGTCCTGCTTGGGCAACTGATACGCCAATTGTCGATCCCTGTGCTGCTCGCCGGGTGTGCCGAGCCTCGGCACCGATATCTCCGGCAGCATCGAGAAGTACTCCTCCACCTGTGAGAGGTTTTTATCGTTACTTTCTTTTTTATCGGACGATAGGAGCGAAAGGAGAGGAGAGTAAACTCCTCCGCTTGTCGTACTCTCGAAACGAAAACATCGTAAAGTGCATCGGGCCGGTGCCAGTGATTGACCGCTAGTCGACGAGCGTAGCCCTAAAAGCGTTTATAATAAAGCGCGCCCCTCGCCTCCCCTCCTACAAACTCCGCGGTGATAAAGACCAGCGTCTCTCGGTGAGCGGTGAGTTACGAGCCGGCCCGATGCCTTAGGAAAATATCGATGCGATCTGGACCACGGCCAAACGCATACACGACAACGAGCTAATAGAGTCTCTAGTGGCCGCGCGATTTCGCACACGTGTTGCGCTCGCGCGTGCGCTTCGCCCACCAATATACCCGAGTCGAAAAATTTGATCGGTTTCTTGTCGAGATTTATACGATTTTCTAGCCGTATTGTCAGCTGTTCATACTCGAATTTTAATTTCGATCCGATCGTTTTAATCGGTATATCGAGATACCAATAGTTATGGCTTCTTTTCGAATAAACATCCGACTGCATTTATAAATACAAAAATCATACAAATTTTTTAATTCGAGAAATTTTCCTTAATCGACCATCGAACGCGAAAGAATAAAAGAGTAGTAATGTAGGGTATAGGATATCAAAAGTTCGTAAGATCGGAAAAACGGGGAAAAGGCGGTGATTATGAGTTTTCTCGTTATCCTGGATTACGAAGAAGACGAGAGACGGATAGAGAAACGCGAATACCTTGTGCGGTGGTAATCCGGGTGGCGCCCACGCCAAGCCCCTTTCCCGTGGATCGGTCCCGATCGGCCCGTTCGTTTCATCGTCCTTGAGGCCGAGACGCGACCTGACGGACACCCACTCCTCGTGGCACACGTCGTGCGCCTCCCTCGAGCATTTGCAGCTCGTGCAGTTTTTCCTGTAAGGCAAAAACAACAAGGACGATAATTGAAAAGGCACCCCAATGATCCAAATGAGAAAATCTCGCCGGGCGTTAAAACGGGGCGTGGAGGTCGTTAAATATTTGCCGCTCGGTTTTTATTAAGAGGCGAGAGCGCGCGGGCCCCAATAAAATCCCTTTACGACGCTCTCGCGTCGTACCAGACCCGATCGAAAAATAAACAGCGTCGGAAGGAGGCATGAAAATTAGATCGATCCGACGACGCACATCCTACGGGGGGAGGGAGAGAAAAAAGTGTGGCAATCGAGTTCGGGGTTGCATTTGCGTCGACTGTAATATCGCGTTACTCTCCGGGAGCCGCACCCCTTCCGGATCCGCGGAATACCAAGGTCGACGACGCTCCTCGATAGCACTGCGAGGGTGTTTCTCCGCGAAAGGAAAAAAAGGCCAACGTTGAATATAACGCAAAGTGCGAGAAGGCGAATGAAAAAAAAAGGAGGAGTAGAAAGAGGAAAATCGATTTTCCGCGTCATTGGCACGCGGCCGTAGGGAGAATCCATTTCCTCGATAAGCCGCACCGTCGACGAGTCCGCGTGGACGGCCGTGACGCAATCGCGAGCTCGAAAATCGTATATTACGATACAAGTGCGACAATAGATTTTCTTCTCGCACGAGCGGAGTTTATCGCAGATCGCCTATCGTTAAGAGAAGCGCAATCGGCTTTTCGGTTAAGAAGAGGCGACTCGTTTCGAGCCGGTGATTTAAAAAAGGCGGCTCGCGAGTGAATTACCTAACGATGAGCTCGAAGAGCGCGAACTGGTCGAAGACCTTGCAGTAAAGGTGCAAGACCCTCACGCAGACCCACTTCATGCCGGGCCACGGGGCCAGGCTCAGGTTGAGGCCCTCCTCGTTGCCGCTCTCCACGCTCGACAGGGTCTTGTAGCGATCTCGGTTTCGATCGAGAGCCACGCTCTTCCGGTAAAAGTCCTTCTCGGATATCGTCGGGCATCTCGCCCTCATAGCCGCCTTCCTCGAGCTCTGATTCGGCGCCTCCTGCTGCCGCTTACGCGGCTCCGGTATCTTGACGCGCAGGACACGCGGCTCGCCACCCGGCTCGGACACGCACGAGACCGACCTGACCTCCGATCTCGGGGTGCTCGGAGGCTCGGCCTCCCGGCCCGGTCCCTTCGGGCTCATCCTCGACGAGCCGGGCGCCGGCCGCGAACGCCTCGGGATCTCGCTCAGGATTGGGCGATACTACTCATCTCCGCTATCTCTCTTTTTTCTATCTTCGTTGTTTCACCGATTCTTCATTTTCTAAAACGCGTTTTCCAATTCTAACTATTGACGTCAAGAATACTCTCCTCTCTCTCTCTCTCTCTCTCTCTCTCGCTCTCGTTCCAACCAATATAATCGGAGTGCCGTACGCTGTTCCGAATTATTATCAACGATAAATCCGATATCGAGACGATAACCCGAACTTTTTCGTGAAAAAAAAAAAAAAAGGAAAGAAACTGTATCGAGTGTACGCCGTGCGTGTGCTTCTGATGAAAAACGCAATTAGCGACGAGTCTCGCGTGCGTTCTCAATTGGCAGGTGTCGAGAGTCTTCGGGACGTCAACCCGGCTTATCTCGACTAGTTTCGCCTAGCCGGATAATGACGCTCGATTAAAAGGAACGAGAGACGTGCACTCGTCCGAGTTTATTAATCATCGTACTCGGGAACGGGCCGGAGGGGGTTTCCAGGAGGCCGCAAATGAAATTACCCCTCCCCCCCTTCCCGCGAGACACCTCGTACCAGTTACTACGAACGCGCGAGCCGGTAAACGCTTCGCAAATGAGATTCGTGACGCAACTATTCTTCTTTTTTTTTTTCTATATCTCTTCTCACCCCCCACTAGGAAATCCGTTGATGAACGGGCGCTCACATACGCACTTTCCCGATTATTCAAAAATCGCGTAGTATTACGACGAGGGTATCGTACGTATATTTATTTACAAACAGAGGACCGGTTTACGAATCGAACGAACGCGTCCGGCGACAGGAGAGCGTGCGCTCCTAACTGGCGCCATGAGCGGTGCGCGAGTTAGGTGAGAGCGCGTCGACTGGCTATACAGCCCCCGATTCACCCCACGCGCACGCGCAATCTCTCCCGAAGAGGAGAGCGATATCTCGTAGCAACTTTTCGCCTCTTCCGTCTCCGCGAGACTCGTAAATCTCGCGAGCCTGGAGGGGGATAGAGAGGAATCGTCTCTCTCGCGCGCGCGATCGACCGCGCGAAATTAATCGTCTCGTTAAGAAGGAGAAAATAAAATCAAAGAGTCTTATTTCCGTCCCTCGTTTTTTCCGCTCTCCCTCCGATACGAATCGCGTTTATGACAGCGCGACGATTTTAGGATCGACGTTTACGTCACGCGTAATTCGCTTCCGTTCGAATCTCTGGCTTGTTTTCTTTCCCATCTCTCTTTTTTTTTTCTATTTGGGTTATTAGCTCGAGACGTCGAGACGTCAAACGTTACGTGCCATTGGCTGGCCGAAATTCAGCGCCTTGGCAATGAAACTATGAATTATTCTCGGTAGGATTTATCCATCCGGGAGGGAGGGGAGGGCTTTGGCGAGCGTTCTTTGATGTACAAGAAAACGGAATATATAAACCCGGAGCACTCGCGGGGCTCGCTTGCGACACGCGCTTCCGCGAAATTTATTCTCGCCGTTTCGATAAATTTCGCGAGTAAATTGGACGATGCCGATAACGAGCCCGAGAGTCGCTCCCCAGTGCACGCGACTTAATATATCCGGACGTGTCGTAAACGTCCGGGGAATGACGAAGATCCTCCGCGAGATCGATAATCGCAAGATAATGAGATTCTGGAACGATTTTTCTTACGGCGCGAGTGTGTCCTCGGGCTCCTCCTCGTCGAGGGTGGGGGGAGGAGCGCCTATCGGCGACGCGCCACCGAGCAACAGGGACGCCGATGACGATCCCCGAGGCGCGCGTCGTCTCACCGCGAAATTGCGCTCGCGCGACGGGAACCGAGGCGTCTTCTTCTTCATCTCGGTCAGTTCTTTCACCGACAGCCGATCGTCTCGGACCATTTTTTTGCTTGCGCTCTATCGCGCGAGTACTCGACACACACGCGCACACACAGACGCACGCAAGCACGCACGTACTCACTTGGAACCGAAATATCGCAAAACCTTCGAACGACTGAATACCAACGACGAGAAACCGAACGGTCTTACAACGCCAAATCGAATTAAGATAACGTAATTAAGCCGAGTTAACGTTCTGCGCGCGACTGTTCGTTCGAGTGCGCGTTTTTCGCTCGTCGAGTATCCGCGCGCTCGCTCGCTTAGCGTACGCGGGGCCAGACTGGAGAGTCGTGGACTTTGGGCCCCGAGCTCGATGCGGATGACGTCATCCGTTAATCCATCCAGCCGTCGAACGAAAATTCCACGATAATGCATCACGTGCGGCACAAAGAACCGATCGAGTAGGACAAATTGTTCGCTTCCTCTCTCTCGCTCTCTCGTTGCTGCGCAAACATCGAGCGTCCGAGAAGCGAGCCTTCCGCCTCGGCTTCTACATTCCTGTTTATTGCAATTCTCTTTCGTTATTTTCCTATCCGTGCTCTTAAAATTGAATTCTAGCGGTGCACGCGAGCCACGTGGACCGGCGAGGTCGTTCGACGAAGCCGAAGGCTCGCTCGATACTCGCGCGAGCACCGCGAGCGACTAATGCGACCGAGTCGCGCGAGAAAGAAAGACCGGCATCCCCGGTCGATAAGGATTATCATCGCGAGAGAGCGGGGCAGAGTGGCGTCGAGTGTTATCTCTCGCACCACTCGCAGCTGCATTCTCATCTCGTTCAATTTAGTTTATTTCTTTCTTTTTTTAATTCCCGAGCAAACGCGTGATTTTCTTTTCCGGCGCAACTCACCGAGACGATTCTTCGCCCAGACGCTTGCCGTCTTCCGATCTCGCTCCCATTTCGATACCACTCTCGAGAAAATCTATTCTCGATCGGAGCGCGCGCTGTCACACGTGGAGACCTCGGCTCGTCCGTTTTTTAATGTCATTCGTCGCACGGCCCGACGAACGATCGCCCGATGACTGACGTTTCGGTAGGACCCACGTTCTTTCTTTCTCTCTCTCTCTCTCTCTCTCTCTGTCCCGTCTCCCCCTCTCGCTCATAAGAGAAGAGAGCAAGACACAATCGAAAAGTATCGAATCGCAGGCAGAAAGAGGTGGGGTTCCACTTTCGAGTCGCACTCGAGCGCGAATGACTTTATCGCCCGGTTATTTGTCCCGATAGCGCGAACAACCGGTCGATCATACTCTAAATTTAGCACAAGCGAACGAACGCAAAGGAGAGAGAGAGAGAGAGAGAGGGCTACGCGATGCGCACTCACGCATGCACATCCAGAGAAGCGTTGACGATCGCGGACGAGAAGGAGAGATTCGCGATCGTTGCCATTCTTTCCCAGCATTTTTTTTCTCGAATTCCACAATCGTATTGCTCAAGTTCGAATTGTATCGGGTTTCGTCATCGATTGCGTCACCGATCGCGCATTTCGGTTCGATCGGCCGCGAAATTAATTCGCTCGCTCTTTTTCCAACTGCCGGTGTAGTACTCGAGTTCGCGTACCAAATCAAAAAGAGAGAAGTTATGCAAGAACCCTAATCGGTCGTTTGCCATGCCGACAGACATGTAGGTGTTGTATTATCTACCCGGAAAATATTTAATTTCTTTTTTTCTGTCATGTTGGTTTAATATGGGTTTCAGTACAGCCCCTAAAACCCGTGTACTCCCTTAAATCGACATCGGTTATCCTTGATAGCCCTCTCTCTCTCTCCTTTCTCTCTCCCCTTCTTCGCCGTCACGCATTGTTTACACACGCTCGCCGGGAATCGAAACTTCGTCGCGCGTAATGGAGCGAGCTTTGTTTTCGTTTCACCTCCTCGGCCTTCGGGAGCCACGATTTTTGACTAACCGATTATTTTCGTCGCGACGCGTCTCTCTCTCTCTCTCTCTCTTCTTGTCCATCGTTCTCTCCGTCTTATTGTCTCCTTCGCGAATCTACGTGACGCGTCAATCAACGAAACCCGATGTAAACGAAGACACGTGCGGCTCTCGGAATCGAAAGATTATGCCGTCGACGCGCAACTGACGCAACTACGTCACGTATAAACTGCCGTTCCCCGTTACGAAAAATATGATCCACGTCGGATATCGGTGTTGGCCCACATTGCGCGGAAAGAAAATCAAGAGACCGTGGCATCGATCGAGGCGTTTTGTAGATACGAAAGGTCTCGCGAGCGACTCGGTTGTGTTTGTCAAAGGTCTTACGGGCCGCTAAATGATTTAGCCGGCCGTTAATGGATCCCCGCCGGATCGCGCGATATTTACCGGAAAAATGTCACTCTTCCCCCCTTCCAGCTACCTCTCGTACTGTTATTTCGATGAAATTACCGAGTCGCGAGATGCGCCCAGCGGTCGATGCCAGCCGATCGATAATCCGCGTTTCACCAGGGCGAAGCCACTCCCGCGAGACTTTTAAAATTCAATAACGGCCCTAATCTTCTTATCTCTCGAATGATTTATTTTTATCGCTACAAGTATTTCTCGCGACGCAATGTGTTACGCGTAGCGAGATCGGATCGTCTCGAGTCGGAAATTTGTACGACTTTATCCGGAGAATTGGTCAATCTCGGCTCGTCTTTGCGACATTCGTAGGACGAAATTTTCCTCGAGCGCGCGCGCGGCCGTTAACCGCGAGGAGTCGATTCGTTAAAGCGCGCTTTGTTCGCTGAAAAAATTTCTCGAGCGTTGACGACGAACGACGAGGAAGACTCGCGATTTCCCATTCGCGCGTTAATTATCGCGCGTCCGGGGTGCGCGAGAGCGAGGACGCGTATCGTCCAGCGAGATACGAATCACCCACGCGCGCGTCAGGGTGAGATCACCTTCGTACATTTAACTCCTTAGTCACGACGATGCCGCGCCGTGTCGCCTGTCCTCGTCGAGTGAGGAAAAAATGAAGAACGAGACGAAGAGATATTCGCTCCTCGACAGCGGAAAAAAACTAGAATAAAAAAAGACGAGATTCCACAAGACTCGAGTCAGAAAAATCGATCGGTTCTACGTCAGAATTTGCGTGCGAAAAGTGATTTTTTGAAATCGAACAAAATTCTCGGCTCGATATTCCTAAAGACACTCCGACGAACTCTCCGAATAAAGCGGAGAATATTCCGATCGTCGGATTATACGTGAGCGTAATTATTCACTAAAAGCGGAGGAAAGCCGGTTTTATATTTACGTAGCATCTATCAAAGGATTACGAAAGCGCGACGCGTGACAGATGGGGAACCCCATGGACCGAAAATAACCGGCGCAGTCACGAATTGTTATTTCCCTCGAATCTCGTGCTACCGAGGCGAGCAACTTGTTGCGCCAGACGAGCGGGAGGCCCGGAGAGGCTCCTCTCGTCGTCGCGGGGGGGACGTCGCCGATGGCCGTCTCCCTTCGGTGATATTCGGTCCACGAAAATAACCGTATGAGAACCTTTAGAGCGGACGGGAGAGCGAGAGACCTCGATCTGGGTCACGAGGATAGATCCCGCGCGAAAATAGTCGAACGCGCGAGGCTGCTTCTCGGTGCGCGGAGCGCTAATGCGCCGGACGTTACGTGAAATTGCCGCGAAACGAGCGTAAAAACGATTAGAAGGGAGGACGAGAAAGACCGAGCTACAATCTTCCTCGAAAGCGCACCGACGGGAATGATCGAACCGTAACTCGCTCATTGATCGACTTCCGAGAAGTCGCGGCCGCGTGCGAACCGGTAAGGCCGCGTTCACACCGCCCCAAAGAATTCCGAGTCGTTTGTTTACAACCTCGGCCGACAAAATTTTTGCGTCCATTCGCGACTACCTCACCTGCGCATTCTAAATTCGAGAATTTTTATCGAAGCGTTGGAGAACAATGACAATACATCGTCTACGTCATAGCGTTGTCAGACTCGCTACGACTGTGAAACGCTCGCGAGACGTAAATACACTCGGGTCATTTTTTCGCTTAGATCGGAGACGAGAGGAGATAAAACGTACGACTCGCGCGAAAGATGGCGAACGGATCGGTAACGGTACACTCGATCCGCGGATTAACGGAGATAACGAGGAGCGCACTCTCGCGACGATCGGTCCACCGCGAGAGTCGGGACGCTCCGCTGTGTACTACTCACCAACCTCCCGGTCGACGTTTTAATTACGTACGGTACACAATAAATTCCGAAGCGAGCCGGTTAGATCCGCGAACTCGCACTGAGTCACCCACCGAGACGATCCAAGTTCGTACTTCACTCTTATCTCGAGATAGCCTCTTATCTCGATCCCAGGAACTCGATTATAAAGAGCGAACCAGGTGGAACTCGCGTCGAGCGTCGAGCGTCGCGACGCCGCGCGAGTCGCTCGCGTATTGCCGCGAGAGCACGTGCGCGCTCTCGGCCACGCTCGTGTCCTCTCTCTCTCTCTCTCTCTCTCTCCTGTTTCTCTCCGCACCTCGACCCCTTGAGAGCACGGGAATGACTCACCTTCTTCGGGAAATGAGAGAGAGAGAGAGAGAGAATCGCGTGTCGCGTGAATTTCACCGCGCGAACCCTCGAGATATACGCGAGTGGATCGAGCAAATTACTTGGCCGCTAAACGATCGCGCGTTAATCGTATTAACAGATCTGACATTGAGCGAGAACGATAATCGACGGGAGGAACGGAGCCGGAGTGGATTGACGTGGACGAGAGACGCTCGATTCCGCGCTCCGAAATAGCGAAAATCCGGGAACGGGACGAATTCCGGAATTTTTGCGCACGGAAGGGATTAATCACTCTCGAGAACGGCGCCTGGCGGGGTGGTGGGGGAGGGGTAGCGAAATTGTCTAAAATTGCTCGCGACACACGTACACGTAAACACGGCGACTGGTGCGAGAGAACGAGAGCGACTTTATTTTTACGTTGCGCGCGCGCGCGCGCTAGTGATGAGCCATCGCGCTCGGCCTCGAGGAAACGTAATTGCGTCGATCCGGCTTTTTCCTACGACGCACCGACAGCTGTTCCCTTTCGGCGGGGGTGTTGCCCCCTTCGGCTCTCTTCCTCTCCTCTCTTTTTTGCATCTTCTCGATCGTAAAAATTGTAAGAATATTTTTTGGCCTACCTACACCTTGAATTTTCGTTTCAAAACCTCGAAATTCGTAAATTCTCGAACGATATCGTTGACCAAGGGAGGGTTACCAGGCGCGTTCTAGCGGCTATAAATCAGCGATAATTGGATGAGTCCTAGATATATACAATTCCCTCGAGATATTACCGACGAACGACTTTCCCGAACGCGGTTTTGCAACGCGACACCCACCGAAGTCGTCCGCGGAATCGACACCGATTTCCGAACTCTCCAAGACTCACCTCCAGGTGTGCGACGAGAATCCGGAACACGTCTCGCCGCAGTGCAAGCAGGGCTGACCGTCGTCCACGTCGGTAATCAAGACGCCCTTGAACACAAAAATAACATTTTTCCATTTACAGTTTGCACCGCTACGGATGTTCTTATATTTCCTCTCTCGAGAATTTTTTTTTTTTCTCTTCATCGCGAACGCAAATGCAAACGCTAATAGGCGCGCGCGAGCTCGCGATGTGGGACAAGGCCTCGGAAATGGAGAGTCGCGTGCGTAATTGGGAAAAATTTCGCGTTTCTTTTCGTTTAAGAGACACGGCGATGCGTGACCGAAAACAAAACGTCTTTACCCGCGTTTTCGTTCCTTAATAACTCATTTTCTTCCCTCTTTTTTGCTTCGCTTACACCGGAGGAGAGAAGAAAGCATCGCGCGAGGAACCTTCCGCGAGCTTAATATGGTCGGTACCGCCCACGTGGAACGAACGAGCGTTCGCCGGTCTCTCTCTCTCTCTCTCTTCTCTCTCTCTCTCTCTCTCTCTCTCTCTCTCTCCCGGCATCGCCAAATATCGGTGAGTATCCCGATGTGTCTCTAGCTTACTATATATAGTAATCCTGAATAACGATCTCGACCGGAACGAGTCAGCTTGTCTACTTAACATACTTTTCGTCCTGAGTCACAGGTGAAAGGACCCTGTTCACCGTCTCGCTCTTTTTATATTTTCTTTCGCAAAAAAATAAAAGAAGGCGAACGCCGTCCCGCGTGTCCTTGCGCGTATACGAAAACAATGGCCGTTTCGGAGTCGAATTATTATTTTCAGAGCGTAATGATCGGAGTGGCATCCTATTAGCGGGACTCGATGCGTTTTACCTACGCTCGGTTTCGGTCGCGTGGGCGAGATTTGCTGACATTTGCGTGACGCGTTTGCCAATATGGACGCGCGGCGAAATTGCGCAAAAAAGAGAGACACAGCGAGCATCGGCGAAAGAGAAAAAGAGACGAAGGATAATTGCGTATGTCCAGAGGCGTTGTGTATCCGTACGTGGGGCGGGGGATATGTAAATAATTTAGTCCAGTTTTGCCATTTAACGTTTTAATACAGAAAGAAAATGAATCGCTACAATGTCGTACCACACTGAAAATGTTTTCCGGTCGAAGGTTCTGCCTATAAAGAGTATAGTTGAAAAGAATCGACGAGCGCGTCGATATCAGCGGAGAAACTATTTATCCGTCACAGTATATTTTACTCTCGGCTGTTTCCCCGAGTCAAAAAATGTGTCGTTGCTAATTCCGATCGGTTTTCAGCCGCGATTTATAAATACAGTATTTTTATCGGTATGAGTATTCTCTCGGTAAAAAAAGAAAATCGTTATTTTGTATCCAATCGTTGCTAAATTCGAGTAGGTACAGACACGAGCAAATAACCATTGGAACGAAATTCTTTGACTCGGGGCGATTTCGCGAATAGCGCAGAACCGCACTTGGGCGTAAATTCGGTCACTCGGAATCGCGCGGGAACATCACCAGAGTAGGAACTGAAAAATCGCACAGTTATTCCGCCTAGGTGTCGTCACCTTCTCCAGCGATTAACGAAAAACGCTTCGCGCCTCTGTACCACACCGGAATCGTTGAACGCGATTGATTCATGAAAGTGCCATACCCCTTCGCGATAGTTCCAGTTTCTCCTGGTGGGAGCGAGATCGCTACCGTCCTCCTGCTCCTGCTCGGACTTTCGTCGATGACGCTTCGGACGCTCGGCGACGACGTTCCTCGCCGGCGAGCGGCTCTCGGGACTGCCCGCGGATATTCGGATGACCGTGGCGCCGTTCCTCTCCGTGCCCGCCCGATCTCTGCCGTTATCCTTGAGGTAAGCGGCGGAGAAGGCTCGATTGCTCTCGTGCCAGGGGTCCTTCGGAGGAGTCAAGGCCCGCGAGTGTCTCTCCGATCGTCCCCGGTGCTGGTGGTAGTGGCGATGCCGATTGTGTTGCTCCTGCTGATGCTGCTCTTGGTGAACTTGATGGACCTGTTGCTGATGATCGGCACCCTTGCCCAGAAGAATCTTCTCTCGTTCGGTGATGTCGAGGTTCTCGACCAGATTCTCCAGGTCGTTGACGTCCTCCTCGTACGAGGGCCTCGGCTGGGAGCGTCTCTGACTCCTCTCGTTCTCGTCGTCGATCTTGAACGACACTCTCGTCACTTCGTGATCCTGGCCCTTCGAGCTCTTGCGCTCTCCGTTCTGGTGTCTGATCGCGATCCTCATGACCTCCGGTCCCTTCTCCCGTTGATGATGTTGCTGCGAGTCCTCGCGGTTCTTGAACAGCTTTCTCGACGCGCTATTCTCTCGTTTCACCTTGCTCGGCTGAGCTCGCTCGTACCTCTCGATTCGGACGTCGAAGTCTCTCGGATGAACTTGATCTTGCTCGCCGTCTCGCTTGCCTCGCCTCCTCGCCGAGTTCTTGCTCTCCTCTCTGGTCTTGGACCTCTCGATCATCGCCTGGATCCTGCGATCGGGCGAGCCGAGGTCGTCGTCGACGAGTGTCTCGATCTCTCGAGGATGAGCATCGACGTGGTCCTCGATGATCCCCAGATCGTCCTCCCGGTCGACAATCTCCGCCGACCAGCCGTCTCTCCTCTTGACGTCGTACTTTCTCCGATCGTCTCTGGGCAAGGAGCCCACGTAACCCTCGTCCTTGTAATCCAGCCTCTTGTCCCTCTTGGAGACGTCCTCGCTGGATTTGCCGTTCTCGTCGCGATTGCTCGACCTGGAGCGTCTTCTCGGGTCCTCCACGACGTCCTTGATGTTCCACGTGGCGAACTGCTCCCGGCTCTTGCGATAGAGCAGATCGGCGTCCTCGGTGTCGGTCCTGTTCATGCCGAACAGGTACCTATTGTCTTTTTTGGGCTCCTCGGTAAAGGCGACTCGGAGCCGCGACGTCATCCTTATTCTTGTCTTATAAGGCTGCGATTGGTCCTTCGAAGACGAGCTCGCCGTTTCACATTATACTCCACTACTCGGTTACTACATCCGGCACGAAACTACCGAGTTTCCTTACTCCTATATATCTCTCTCTCTCTCTCTCTCTCTCTCTCTCTCTCTCTCTTCCTCCCTTTTCCGTCCTGGAGGCGAGTGTTGATGCACGAAACGCGGCGCACGGTACGCGAACGCGGTTTTGCTCGCTGTACACGCTCTCTTGGTGTCCCGCGAACGAGCAGACGACCCTGAAAGTCGTCTGTGGACTTTCACGAACGCGAGCACTTTGCCGGGCGAAGTCACCACGCGCGAGTGTGCAACGGAGGAGAGCGTGTTCCTCCTCCTCTCCTTTTCTCCTTCTCCGATCGTTCTCTCCCCACCCTCCGCAACTCTCTTTCTTTCTCCTATCTCGTCCTGCGTGTCCTCCTCGCGAGAGGTGAGCCGGACACCGCGCCGCGCTCTCCCGTTAATTCGACCAAACATCGCCAAATTCGGAGGAAGTCCTCTCCTCCGCTCCTCTCGCGCTCGCCCGGAGAAATACGCGGAAAAAAGGAATCGACGATAATTCTTTCCTTGGCTTAGTCACGGGATTTCTCGCTCTCTCGCGGTTTTTCGCTCGTCTTCCTCGAATCTCTCGTCGAAAAATTTTCGGCCAAGTCATCAGGTATAATTTCTATTTTCGTCGGGGGGATTTTTCGCTTCTAATTAGCGGATGCTCGCGGTGCAAATGCTCTCCCGTTAGCCGAGGTGGGAGGGAGGCGAGGGAGGGGAATGGAGACGGCGAGCACGTCGTTTCTCGTGACGGGATAAGAAGAGGATACGCGTACGCGCGTGTGTTACGTGTGTACGTGTACGGGTATGTACACACGTACACGATCGACTCTCGGAGAGTCCAACGACCGTGACACGCGAGAAGTACTCGCGAGTAATCGCGAAGGTGGGACCTCGGCTTGCGAACCGCGAAACAAACTCGTTCGCTTTTGTTTTTTCTTCCCCCCTCTTCTCGGGGTTTCCCCTTATCGCGTGAAAAGTTGCAGCCGAGCGGGGTTGCGATCGCGATACGCCGAATAAGTCTTCGAATCTCCTCTCTCTCTCTCTCTTTCTCTCTTCGCAACTCGATTCGCCAAAACGTGAATCATGCGAATCGAGAAACGTAACCCGAGGTCGATGCACTTGCCCGGGGAAAAAAAGAGCCACGTAGTTGGGAAGTTAGGTGGGTTTCGAATTTGCAATAAAATCGACTTTTGGCTCGTTAAATCATACAATATGTTCGAAATATTGTCCCGAGACTATAAATCGCAGTAATATTTTAAAAGATACTTCGAAAGTGCCTCGATGTACTTAACTGTTTGTACAACAAATCTCTTTGTACATATCGAAAGAAAACAGCCAACTACTCGAGATAAAGGAGCCCTCGCGCTCGCCAGGTGATACGTTTCGGTCCGCGGTGCATTAAAATATACGAAGTCGGTTTCGAGAGCGAGCGTGCGTTTATTAATCGCGCCCCTGGACCAACTTTCACCTCGTTGCGCCACCGCGCCCGTTCGACAATCGCCTCGGCGCGATTAACCGCGCTTGACCAGGGCTCGCGCTCGTACGCGCGCGAACATTCGGCTAGACAATATGCAACGCTGTGTCCGATAGATCGAAATAAATCGGCGTTGCGGGGGAGATATCGAGATTAGAGTACCGTTTTCTCGATACCGAACGTGAGTCAGCCGATAGCGCAAGGTCGAGCGTTTCCTTCGCTCGCGATAAGAAAAAAAAATCTCCCCCCTGCTGGTTGTCCAGTTGAACGCGACTATCGCGAAACTCGGGATACGGTAACACAATTGAGTTCCGCTTTGCGCATCGCTCGTCCTTCTAATTGCCCCTCCCAACGCTGAATTAAACTTACGCGCCGCGCGAGTACCGCGCTCGCTCTCGTCACGGATCGATTCTATTTCGCGCAATTATTACTTTCTAAATAACGACGACGTGACGAGCACCGATGAAAATGTCGATGAGAGGAAATTCTTTTCGTTTTTTGCGGTTTTCCGCGAGGTTGAAAACTTTGAACGTTCGAAGATACCTTCCGTTCGTTGAACTGGTCGATATCTCCTAGAGATTAAGAGAAATAGTGCGAGGAAGTGAAAAACAAATTTTCAGGGAGAATTCGAGAACTTTTGGTGAAATCTTGAATACGGCCCTGCGTGTAGGCCGAGCGGCAAGGTCCCGTCGCAGCGGACGCCCCCGCTTCTTCTCTCTTTCTCGGCGGACTCGCGCGCGCGCGCGCGTACGAGGCGAACCTTTTTGCCCGAAATGGCGCTGAGGCGATTTTTACGTTAAAGGCGAGACAACTCGAAGAACTCGGCTACCGACGATCGAAATGGAAAAGATTACCGAATCGATAGAGTTCACTGGACTCTTTGAAATTCGATCTTCGAACCAAACGCAGGTTCCCACGAATGTCGCTGAGAGCGTCGAAATTAATTTCTTAAAAATTGCTATTATTTTTGGCAAAAAATCCGAAAGCGGCATCTCGGAACGAACCTAAAAATATTAGCGTCGAGGTACGAGTATCGTTGGTGGGTAAAGCAGGAATCCACGGAAGGGAAATCCCACTCATCGAAGGATCGATACGCGATCGTTAATTTTCTTTTCAATCGAGGTCCTCGAGAGTAAGTAACGATATCGAGCGGGGACGAAATACACCGGCTTAGTTTCATTTTTCGCTTGCATTCGAGAAACGAGATACGCGGAAGAAAGGGATCATCGTCGTTGACTCGACTCCGAATTCACCGATTTGCGTGGCGAGCTGCCAAAAACTACATCGTTTGCCCTCCTCCAATCGGCTAATTAGAATCGCCAGGCGAATCGATTTCCAATGCGAAAAGAATAAAAAAGAGAGCGAGATGGAGATGGAGAAACCTCGAACTCCGGCGTTTATTTTTCCCCTGTTTTACGAGCTCCCCGCTCGACGTCGACCGTCGAAATCAACGAGTTTCTTCTTTCGTCGAATCTAATACGTCACGCGATACCCGTGAAAGCGCCTCCTTATGCTTACCAAGTCAATTTCACGCCCATTTTGTCTCGGGACGTTTCCCGCTCGACGAGCCACTGAAAAATAACAGAGGAGGGGAAGGAGGAGGAAAATCATCCACAAATCGAGAGTTTACGAAATTCCTTTCGCTTCCCATGAGCAAAACTTCCACGAAACTCTTCCCTCCGAGTTTCGCTATCTTCGCGAGAGTCGGCTCGGTCCTCCCAGTCGCGATCTTCACATCCGGATTGTAATTCGTTAAATCAAATTTTGTTCGTTAAATGGCGAAGAGAGTAAGACATGTAACCGAGTGAAAAAGAATTAATCTGATTTGTACTGAAAATTTCCATTTTTTAGCAAGTAAATCGATCTTTTTACGAAAGAGTATAAAAAACTATAAATTTTCGACTAAGGTTAGCCTTTTTGTTTAATTAATCGAATTTACAATCCGATCGTTCGGGTCTGTCGGGTTAACCAATAACTGGGAGCGTTTCTTTCCGCTTTCGAACCGATCGAAACTGTGATTTACTTAGGGCTTCGCTAATTCGACGCGTGCTAACGACGAAAGGTAGTATGCGCGGAACAAAATGATCGTTCCGAGATAACTGTTCTTGACGTAAAATAGTTTTAGGAGTAGGTTTGGAGAATTAAAATTTTCTTGTGAGTAGAAAAATGGTTGAAATTTCGAAATGAGGAGAAAAAAAGTGGAAGGGTTAACTCGTGCGGATTTCCGATTCTGGGTCGAAATCGCGACAGCTCGCGTGTCTAAAGTCACTGTCACTGTTACGAGAGAATACGGGAACAAGGTCGCTCCCCGTGGCTATAGCCGAGTAACGCGCGAGCTATTGGATAGAAGACCGATTCCGAGGTTTGTCTCGATCGTGGAAAAGGCGCGATGTTGCCCATGCCGTTCGATAAAGACCTTCCTACGGTCGCACTTCGCGCATAAATAGCTCGCGTCTTTTGTGCGCTCTTTTTTTTCACGAGAATCGAACAAAGCGCGCTAGCTGTGTGCATTCGTTCTGAATTATCGAAGACGCGACTATGCGCGTAAATAACAATGAGCGTGTTATTTTTTTTTTTTTTTTTCAAATGTCGTAGGACGAACGCGACTGGTTCGACGGCGGACAGAAATGAAAATTTATAAAAAAAAAAAAAAACCCGGGTGGCGATAAAACTCAGCCGATTCGGACCGTAGAAGCTGGTATGCGAGCGAGGAAGGAATATTAATCGCTCGTCCTCTCTATCCCACTCTGTCTCTCCCTAGAAACGACGATAAGTCGCGATACATTCGAGCTAAAAATACCGGATTCTCGATAAGAGCACAACCGGTGCAATTTAATCCGTTCTGCTCCTTTTCCATCTCGTTCCGTGCGCGGACGGCGTCTTTTCGAATCATCGCGCCACTTCATTATCGTCTCGATTGACCGGCGTCTTCTACCTTTCGACGACGCGAGGTTTCAATTTTCTCGCCTCGCCTCGAAAAACCATAATAAAAAGGTGGAATCGCCTATTTCTCGATTGGAACGAGCTTTATCTAGACCCACTTTCGCTTATCGCCGATAATTCGGATTATACTTGGAAAGATCCTTGCGCCGAAAAAGCGAAAAACGCGATAATCGCGCTGCCATTTAGCGGCGTATAGCGCGGCTAGAACCTCGCGTATAAATAAACACAGGGAGGGAAGGGTGCAGCCTAGATAAGGTTTGAGGGGTGCGGTCGAGTACGAGCGAGAATAATAAAATATTCACGAGACCAATGAAATCTATCGTCGAAAAAGAGAAAAGATAATGGAGGAAACGAACTCGCACAGGCGCGCATCTCCGAATACTCGGGATAGTACACGGAGAGAAAAAATAGTAATATTTACCATTCTACATAGTAACCAATCTCATACTTTGCAAAACTCATGTATAATATTATGTGAAATGGTAATTGTTACAATTTTCATGGCAATATTTACTATGTTACATACTACCAAAGTAAATGGTAAATATTGCTGTGCTACATAGGAATGAAAGTTACGAAGAATGATACTGAGTATCTTGTAACGTAGCAGTCGTCAGAATAAGTGATTTGCTAATTATATTCTAATTTGACAAGCCGTTTTTTAACCAAATTCGTTATTGCTGCTAATAGTAAAAACTATTTACCAAAACGTTGGATCTAGAAAAATTTAATTTTTCATCTTCTGTGAAAAATAAAAAAATCATTTTGTCAAGCGATTCTCATCGATTAAAAATCATCGTTACTATATAACGTAGTTATGATTACTATGTCGCACGGTGAATATTACTTTTTTTTTTCTCTCCGTATACATTTCGCTACGAGTGCAGAAAGTTTGACATTCCTGCACCGCGCGCCACGCTGCAGAAAAGGAGGAATATATTTTCTTATTGTCCGAACGCGCTGGGTAGGCGTGAAAACCGTGTGGGTACTAGTCGCGGTGACGATCGTTAGTCGTAACGCTTCCCGCGAGTTGCGTTCGATAGCGCATATATAGCGCGTATTTATTCGCCACAGAAGAGTACGGGTATCGGAAAAAGTCGCGTCCCGCGAGGTGAAGAATTTCACGCGAGTCTGTCACGATTCCTCGATTTTCTCGTTACAAAATTGTTATACAAAAACGTTAATTTTTCTTCGGAAACTCTGCTGTTCTTTTTCGAGATGTGCCGATTAAATTTTTGTTTTGTAAATGTTTTTTCTTTCTTTTTGACGCTAATTTTAACATTATTTTTGTTTTTTTTTTCAGTATTTTGGGAGTGACCTCGCATCAGCTATGAACTTGTTTCATAAAAAAAAAATTTGTCCGAATTTTCGCTGGACTCCGATGCAAACTCCAGGCTCATACATTTCGAACAGGACCCAATTCGGATCTATTTAATTTTGTGTTAATGAACACTTCGACTCTTCCCTCCCCGCGACAATGTCCTACCTTAATTGCATAAAATAACTGAAACTGTTACACAATATATTTTCTTTGATTGGTTGATTAAACCCATACCTATTCAACACATATCAATTTGCGAATTTATTCGAAAGGAAGAGAAAAAAATAAATAAATCGATCGGAATTTAATAGAGTTTTCGAACCCGTACAACGAAATTATACGGAATTGTTTCGGTCGAATCGAGCGCGCGATAGGCGACACGTAACCTCGCTAAAAGGTTGCTCCTTGGAAGGTCCCGGTACGCGAAACCGCAAACCAGCGTTCGAGATAACACAGGAAGAAAAGAGTCAAACGGCGAAGTCAAATCGACGCCGCAGAAGCGAAAATTCAACGCGTTTGCGTAATCGACTGACTTTGAAAAACGCTGACGGCGCGTAATTAGTAAACTCGTTTTACCTTATAAACGCGTATCGCGAGGTCTCAACATTGGCACGATTCTATTCGTTTCAAGATTAACTTCTCCTTCGTAACGTAAAAATTCGTCGAGAATTATCGCGACGAATATTATTACAGTCTCGAATCTCTGCTTTTTTCGATCCTCTCGACCGGGGACGAGTAAAAAAAAAAAACAAGAAGAACAAATACGAAGAAACGAGAATCGGGTTTTCGAGAGTCACACGTGTTCCTCCCCTCCCACCCGCGCCACCTGTTCACCGATCGCGATAATGCCAGTAAAACTGTCTCACCTTAGCGTCGAAAGCCTCGATCGGCGTTCGTTGTACGCCGTTCATCCTCCTCGCGATGTAAAATTCGCTGGAGCCAAAGTTTTCACCCTTGAAATCCGATTTGGAGCGAATTGCATAGAGGCGACACTGCTCAGCTGTATCGGTTGCACTTACGTTCCTGCACACGTGTGAGGACGTGCTCTTGTACGAGCGACGGCATGTCCTTCGATGCACCGTACCGGCGCTCCGTATCGCGACTGCCGTGCCGGTTAAAAGCTGCTGAACCCGAACATCGCCGTTCGCCGTCGCGATCCTACCAACCGAGCGAAAAACATCGTCCCAGAAACGGATTACTCCACGCTAGCGAATAATTTTCAGCAACGCGATCGAAAACTTCATCGGATATCGAAGAGCCACACGCGATCGAAATTCGTACGTCGTATTCACGGAAAAAAATTGATGAAGATTTCGATCGGGAGGATTTTTGAATTCTTTACGTTGCGCGCCATTTGACATTGAATGGTCACGGAGCCATTTTTCCCAACCTAACCTCATCCGGATTGAAAACACTCGTTGTGACTTGTGACTGCATTCATCGACTGGACGGTTCAGGGATGTTAATACTGAGTCAAGTTTTCTGAAATGGACCACCTAAAAACGACTTTT
>NCVS01000551.1:0-14823 GCA_003055095.1 Goniozus legneri | reverse complement strand
GAAAATTAGATTTCATATATAATAGGGTTCATGAGAGGACCATCATTTCGGGATGCAAGAATTATTATTAACCAAAACCGGTCCCCATAATGTACATTACATTACGATGTTGCAACCGACATGTACCGATACATTTGAATTACTGATTTCTGGAATTCCACGATTAATTTTAATAGTAAAACAATTCCGATGCATATTTTGTGTTCTGAATATATGAATAAGTTGAAACTACCAAGATATAAGGCAGACTACATATATCCTATGATTGTTAAAGTGAAGTTAAAACCAGTTTAATAGACCGAATGTGCAAACTAGCTCCTGTAATGCATTTGGTCGACATTGCAACATAGAAATCGGTTTCAGATCAAAAATTATTTTCAACCGGAATGAATCATCATTCTGGAGTGTTAAAAGGATTCTATCTCACAAAAATCAAGCTGAAATATTCATCAAAAACGTAAAAAACCGTTGGAATGTTCAAATATTATGTACTACGCATTGGAGTTTGTATGGGTATATATCAATACCATTGTTACATTGTAATGTACATTGCGGGGACCGAGTTCGTTGTGAACAAAGAACGGTCCCCGCAATGTACATTACACTGCAATTTTGGTACCGATATGTACCTATCCATCCAAATTAACACTCCAATGGATTTCGTGATTATTTTGAACAATAAATTAATTCTGATTCATGTAACATGTTCTGAATGAATGTAATTATTGTTATTACGCAGTAATTTTGCCGAAAGATTCCTATGATTTGTAAGGTACAGATGAAGTCCATTATATAAATAGATACAATGCATAGGTTAACATTTTCACCGTACTTGGTTGTAATCGCAATAGAAAAAACGAGTTCGAATTAAAAATTATCTTCAATTGAAATGAATCATCATTCTGGTGTGATAAATGTGTGGATTATATCTCGGAAAAATCAAGGTCAAATACTCATCAGGAACATAGAAAGCGGTTGGAATACTCAAAAATAATGTACTACGCATTAGAATTTCTATGGGTACATATCGGTATCAAAATCGAAATGTAATGTACATTACGGGGACCGTGTTCGCTGTCGACAAAGAACGGTCCCCGTAATGCACATTACATTTCGATTTTGGTACCGATATGTACCTATACAAACTGTAATGCGTTGTACATTAATTTTTCAGTATTTTCACGGTAAGATTTCACGGTAAGTATTTCACGGTAAGATTCTCAATGTATTCTCAATTTTCAATCATTTTTCTAACATTTTTTTATGTGTTTTAAAGTATTTATTAAACAACATTCATGAAAGAAGAATTCAAGATGAAATATTAAATACAAAATTTTGTTTAAATTCAAAAAACGTGAATAAATAGGAATTTTGAACATAAAATCAACTTCTGTATTACATTTTTTTAATTTGGTTCCAGACCCAAGTTTTCAGTAACGCTATATTTTTTGTAAAAATGCCAGGATTTCTATCTACAACTTCTTGGATTTTTTTAAACGGCGGTAGCTTCTTTGCAGTTATATATGCCTCAAATGCTTCGTGAGCAATCTTCTTTTCTTCTACTGTCCAGCGCGAACAATTACATTTCCCACGTGGAGAAACTGAAAAATAATAAAGTTTATTACTTTTAGAATTCCTGCATCCTTTAAAATTGTATGATTGTGATTATACCTGAGCGTGTTTTTCGGCGTTTCTTAGACATCGGCATTCCATCATTTGAATGATTTTGAGTATCGTCAGCGTTACTTGTGCCCTAAGATACTTATAGTCTTCTCTGGATTGGCCAGCTATTCCAAATACATACGGATTATTTTTATCCACTTTGGGTTCAGTTCTAAGTTCCAATAACAGCTTAATGGAAACTAAGAGTTCACGGTGCAATAAAACCGGAACTGTGCGATTTAATTTCCCTCTCACTTCAAATTTGACATACTTTCTTGCTGCTTGTTTTTCTTCAGTAGTAAAATTATTATATTCTTCACCAATATTAGATTCATCGATAACTTTATAGTTTTGAAAATCGTCTATTAAAATTCTCTCAGTTTCACCTGCACGACGTCCATTAAACAATTGCAGAGTCACTAATGTTGACGACGCTAGTTCCACCCAAGCTTTATACGAGAATTTTTGTTTCAAATTTTGAAAATTACGATGCACTTCATTACGAAGGTGTACTTGTAATTTAGTTACATCATTATTTGATGGCAATTCAGTTTTTTTCTGTCTCTTTTTTCTCGATAACGTTTCTACTGCAGTTCGTGCAATACTGGTGTTGTAATCCACCGTCAACAATTTTAAAAAGTCTTCAGCGTAGGCTTGTCTCTCTTTATCTTCTCGTTTTATGCATTCGGAAATGCATAATTTTCCCACTTGCTTCAACAAAGTTCCGATCGCTGTAGCATACGAAGGTTTTTTAAACCCAGTTTCAGTTTGATTTATTCCCGCAATTGACGGTTTTATCGTTGCTTCGTTATTTTTACGTTCCAATGGATGTAAATTTTGTCGCAGTAAATTGTTTTGCAGAATGATAATTCCTACGAATCATTAACATTATTAATAACAAGAAACAACGAATGAATTTTAAAACATTACAGATTTTATAAATGAAATGTTAGTTAATTTTGTATTCTCACAAGTAAATACAGAAATTATTGTTTAATAGTGTTAACTTCAGTATAGTTTCACTTTTATTTGCTCCTTTTTAAATTGTACAGTAGCTCTACACGGTACCGCTCCGCTTGACGTCGCCACTACGGTGCTCCGTGCCACACTGACGCCTTCGCCGCTCTTCGGCGAACCCGTCGTTTTTTCTCCTCGTTTTTGTCACCCGCCTTTGTTGACGTCCTGGGCCTCGCTGTATTCTGTTTATAATTCCTCGCACCAGTCCACCACACACGATCGGAGCACGCACCCGTCGCCCATCTCTCACAATAGGTACATACAAATTTAAACGTATTATAACATGAACAATACCTGAGTTTCTTTCATCGGTGTACATAATATTTTCAGAACCGCTTAGCTGAACGAGAGCGATAACGTCATAAGTGCCATAAGTTGCTGACGTTAGAATCTGATTTCCTATCTCATTTGAGCTTACTATTAACTGGTGTGGATTATTCATTTCATTTTCGGTTTCTTGTCTCTTTTCAATCTCATGTAAATTCACTAGAAAGAAGAACAGTTCGTTAATATTAGTAAGAAGTATTCAGAATACAAAACTTCTATATTACGGTAGTACAGAAATGGTACCTGTGTTTATTTCTTGATAGTCAAAATTATTTTTTGAAATGTTTAGTTCATTTACATTGATTGCATTATTAGTAACATTGATGGTCTCGAGTGGAATAATAGTTTGATTTTGATCCGTACAACTAATGGGTACTTGCGGTACATTAGTTTGCAAATTATGAATTCCTACGACATGAACAATATATATAATTTTTTGTAGAACGAAGGAAATATTTTTTATAGTTTAAAACATTTACCAGTCTTTTTTGTTTCAGTTATAAATAAATCCTGGTTCTGATTTTCAGTCTCATCATTTTTTGTTTCGTGTCCTATTTGCTCTTTATTCACTTTGAATGTTACTGAAAAGTAAAACAGTTCGTTAATTTTGATATTAAGTATGGAAAATGCACATTTTTTCATTACGATAGTACAGAAATGTTACCTGTGCTCATATCTTGTTGGACCAAACTATTATTTGAAACAGTTTTTCTAACTATTTTCTTTGAATGTTACTAGAAATAATGATTTATTAATTTTGGTGAAAAGCATTAGAAACACAAATTTCGAGAATACAATAATACGGAAATATTGTAATAAAAAAAATTAGATGAAATAGAGTGAAAATAGAATAATTAAATAATAGGCAAATATAAATTTGAATTACCTGACTTTTTTTTTGGAGCGTTCCTTCTTCCAACAATGATAGAGTCTCCAGTCGCAATGTTTGGTGTCATTGGAAGGTCACGTAAAGATACATTTTTTTGAGGCGCAGCATTCCGCGGTACGCTCATTACTTAATTTTCGACATCGTTTTCTAATTTATTTTTAACACTGTTTAGAACTTCTTTATTTTCTAAAATAAATTTTCGTGATATTATTTTACATATTGGAAATTAATACCGAAATGAAGCACCAATCACACAAATTATATGAAAACTGATTGTATTAGTCACTCACCATTAGTACTTATGACGCGAACCGAAAATCGACCACCTTTGTATTTTAATGAATAATCATTGTTCTTATGCATTAATTTTTTACTTTCACATATGTGATACACACCATCATCAAACACCACGAGTAAAAACATCGTGAAATCCTATGCACTACACTAAGTCACTGCCAGTGAATGATTGATACTAAACTTCCCGCTGAGAAATTATGACTAACATTATGTATCTAGATTGCAAACACACGATGAAAAGTTATTCGTACGTTCAAATTATGACATCTAGTGGTAAATTTCACAATTAGGTCATTAGTTAAAAATTATTATTATCCTCGTAAATTTGTTGGGACGTGGTAATTTCGATAGTAAATGAATATGATGATGATAAAGACAACAGTAACAAAAAATATATCATATTAGAAACAATCATAAAATTTACTATTAGATATTGAAATTGCTTCTTCTTGTGAAAAATATCAATTCAATCAAAAACTGGAATATCTTGTTCCTAACAATAGTCCTGATAAAATTCAATTAAATTCAAAGTCTTTGTATTGACCCAAGAATATAAGGAGAGCTAGTTTTCTTTTAATACACTTCAAAAAGAACAATACATTTTCCAACCATAACTATATATTTTTACAACAATAACATTGTAATGTTCAGTATGGCGACCGAGTTTATTGTAAACGAAGAACGGTCCCCGTATTGTCTATTACATTGACAATTTGGTACCGATATGTACCCATACATTTAAATTGACTCTACAGGAAATTTAACAATTATTTTGGATACTGAAATGATTCCGATGTATACTTGATGTTCTGAATGGATAAAATAGTGATTGTAACCGAAGAATCACAACGCGAATATTCTATGATTACTAAACTAAAGTTATAATCAATTTTTCAGAGAGAATGTGTAAGCTAGCTCTCGTACCGTACTTGGTCGAGATTGTAACATAGAAGTCGGTTTCAGATTAAAAATTATTTTCAATTGAAATGAACTATCATTCCGGAATATTAAAGGGATTCTATGTCACGAAAATCAAGCTGAAATATTCATCAAAAACGTAAAAAACCGTTGGAATGTTCAAATATTATGTACTACGCATTAGAATTTGTATGGGTACATATCGGTACCAAAATTGCAGTGTAATGTACATTGCGGGGACCGTTCTTTGTTCACAACGAACTCGGTCCCCGCAATGTACATTAGACTGCAATTTTTGTACCGATATGTGCCCGTACAAATTCTAATGCGTAGTACATAATATTTGAACATTCCAACGATTTTTTAAGTTTCTGATGAATACAAAAATTGCAGTGTAATGTACATTGCGGGGACCATTCTTTGTTCACAACGAACTTGGTTCCCGTAATGTATATTCAAAAGTAGAAGTGGTACCGATATGTACTCATATAAACTCCATTATTTAATATAGTATATTTTAGTATTCCGACGGGTTTTTGAGTTTCTGATGAATATTTCTGCTTGATTTGTGGAAAATGTAGTCTATTTAACACCCTAGAATGATAATTCATTTTAATTGACAGTAATCCGTAATTTAAAACTAATTTTTATGTTACAATCTCGACCAAGCGGTTCAAAGCAAAACGGTTCAACAGCAAGCATGCACGTTCTGTCTGTGAAATTGATTTGAACTTCATTTTAATAATCATAGGGCTTTCTCTCTGTGATTTCTTGGTTATATCAACTATTTCATTCATTCGAAACATGAAGTATGCATCGGAATTTTTTTACTGTTCGAAATATTCGTAAAATTCTTCGGCGTTAATTCAGACTTAAATAACTTTAATAGCGATACGTATTGAATTTTCGGGACATTCCGATTCGTTACATTTCCTATTAGGTCACGAAAAGTAATATCACCTTGAACGATGGTGGTCCTAATACCTTTTACTTACCTTTTGCCGATGAATTGCAGGTCATAATAAGTACCATTGACTATTAAATGTTAGTCCTGATATTTATCGTTTGAAAAAATTAGGACCGGTTCTAGGAACTACCGGTTGATATAGAAAAATATGAGGACCGTCCCGATATGTGCCAAATGTCCCGGTTTGTACCATTCGGTGTCCGAATTGGTCCCGGAAAGTACCCCCTTTATATATATATATATATTGAATATATATATCTATTGAGTGAATATGTTATTTATTTTACACAAAAACATGAATGAACTAAAATAAAAAGATTATTTTTTTCGGGTTTTACATGCACTGGCCCCCTTAATGCTTTTACGTTTTCATAAGAATCTTCAAAATTATTGTTTGCGATATAATGTTAAGCTTAAAATAGAAATTTAAATATTTATCTTCTATACCTTGCTTAAAATCATCGAAATTGTTGTTCGTAGTAATGAAAATCTTAAAAATGAATATTTATAGTTATTTTGAAACTAATAATTAATGTTTTAAATATTGACATTAAAAGATAAAAAATTATTTTTCAAAATTCTATGTCTCATTTATATCACACTTCGAACAACAATTTTAGAGATTTTTATCAAGGCGTAGAAGATAAATTGAGAAAATTTTAGTTTTTCAGTTTCAAATTACATTGCGAATAATAATTTAGAAGATTTGTATAAAAACATAGCAAATAATCTTTTATGTTCTGATAAAAATCTTTGAAATTATTGTTCGCTATGTAATTTGAAACTGGAAAACTGAAATTTTCTCAATTTATCTTCTACGCTTTGATAAAAATCTTTAAAATTGTTGTTTGAAGTGTGATATAAATGAGACATAGAATTCTAAAAAATAATTTTTTATCTTTTAATGTCAATATTTAAAACATTAATTATTAGTTTTGAAATAACTATGAATATTCATTTTTAACATTTTCAGCAAAACATACCCAAGCGGCACACTGCCAACATATAGACATCAAAAAGTTACCTAATAAAAGTTGGAGGTTAACAATTACGACTTTCAAAAAGTTGTCTAATTTCCTACCAAAATGTATTCCTAATGTCTCGACAAGAAGTTATCTCGAAAAGTAACGAATTGTTAACATATTTTTGTTGGAAATATGTTAACTAAAAATTACTAGAAAAAATACTATCTTTAAGATAACAATAAGGTCACTTTTAGAAAACCAAGTGTTATCTTTCCGGTACGAAAATGAGTAAATTTTTGTTAGTATTTGATTGACCAAATGTCAACTATTATTTCAACATTATGATATAGTAATGTGGAAAAAATGATAACTTTTAGTTACGAAAAAGTTACTAAATTCATGATTATTGGTTGGCATTATGGGGCGGGTTCTATGAATGCATTTAAAAAATTTATGATATGAATACAAACAAATTGTACCGTAAATTTCGTATCGGGTATAAATACTTATGATTTATTTCATTTATGTTTTTGTGTTGAAGATTTCATAATAAAAAACATAAATGAAATAAATCATAAGTATTTATACCTGATACGAAATTTACGGTACAAATTTGTTTGTATTCATATCATAAATTTTTTAAATACATTCGATCAGTAATAATATATAATAATACTCTTACAAAATGAATAATCTTAGCTGAATTTTTAATGAACATCAATAGAAAAATAATAATGGTACATACAGAACTAATTTATTATTATTAAGACACTAATTGTAATTAAATGTTTTTAAAGTTATCACAGTTTAATTAAGACAAGTATTTAAATTATAAATAAAATAATGATAACACTAAAACTTAATTTTCATACCTTACATATGCTTAAAGTTCTCACAGTTCAATTAAGACAAATATTTAAATTATAATCGAAGCATCACATTAAATTATTAAAATCTTTGTTTTATCATACTACAGCTATCACAGATATATCATTAAGGAGTTACATACAGTTAAAAGGCCGAAAAAACAGCAAATTTTCCAGAATTTTTTATGAAAAAACTTTTAAATTTATTGATCTGCAAATTTGTACACATATTATGGTACCTTTTAACTGTATTTTAAGACTTAGTATCAGTAAAAATATTTATTTGGAAAGGAGCTTCAGCAGATCTCCGGGAGCTCCTTTCAAAAAAAGACGTTTTGCGGTGACCACTATATCTCTGAACTGGATCCTCCGAAATTAAAAAACTAAACAGATTTCGTTAAAGTAATGTTAAATCTAAGGAATTTAATCGAAGGAATAAGCAAAATAAATTTTTTGACAAAATGGCGGTTTCTCAAAAAGAAAAATCGATTTTTGACAAAAATTTTGGACATTAAATTGCTTATAAAAAGAAAAATATTTATTGCTGTGAAAAAATCTTCGATTAATTACTAGATTTAACATTACTTTAACGAAATCTGTTTAGTTTTTTAATTTCGGAGGATCCAGTTCAGAGATATAGTGGTCACCGCAAAACGTCTTTTTTTGAGAGGAGCTCCCGGAGATCTGCTGAAGCTCCTTTCCAAATAAATATTTTTATTGATACTAAGTCTTAAAATACAGTTAAAAGGTACCATAATATATGTACAAATTTGCAGATCAATAAATTTAAAAGTTTTTTCATAAAAAATTCTGGAAAATTTGCTGTTTTTTCGGCCTTTTAACTGTATGTAACCCCTTAAATCTCAATTTTTATACTTTAGATTCCTTTCTTGAGTTCTTTATGTTTCGTTATTTTTTTTCTCGTTTCGCTCGCTCTTTTTCTTCTGATTTCATCCGCTCGCTTCCTCTTTGGAACCAATCTTTTATTTTACTTTCTATGTTATGTTTTGTCTCAAGATGACTGGCTCCATATACTCCAATCAAGAATTCTTTAAAAATAATGTAGAAAAAAACGATTAAAATCATAATTCATTTAAATATATATTTTTTAAAACTTACTTACCAGTTAATACCTTCACTAACTCAGTGTCTCTGATTTTTACTCCTCCGTGTATACCGGTCCATGAAGAAGTCGCAGCAAATTTATTTGTGAAGAGGTAACCTAATATGGCTTTTGTTGCTTTCTGGGGGTTTTTTCCTCCCAATTTTCCAATATCAGTTTTCTGAAATTATTACTACAATAATTAAAGGTTGTAATTATATTGAAATAATCGAAGTAACTTCAATCATTAACATTAATCTTTGATATTAATCATCTATATATATAGTATTCAAAATTTCTTTAAAGCGGAAAACTTACAAAAACAACTTTAAAATCGTCACACTTCTTGAGTTTTTCGTCAAGCTTGTTAAAATCTTCAACGCTGTTTATTGGATATTTTGGCAATATGGTTTTGCTACTGGTGGAAGCTTTTTGAGGTTGATAGCCCATCAAGGCTGGAGCACTATTCATCCTTTCTTTCAGTTCAGTGACTGTGTGCAAAATTAAAGACAACGTAACTCTGCACGTTTCTAAAAATTTTCAATAATTGCAAATTTTAATCAGTAAAATATATTAGAATATTAAGTAACGGTCTTATGACTTACCACAAAACAGCCCTGAATGAGGTTGTTCAGAAATCAGTAATTCGTGAGTTAGATCTGATTTTGTTTGTGGAAGCTCCGAATTATTTCCTTCGTCAGTTATGGATGATGCAGAAGGATTCTGCTCACGAACCTGTGATTTTTGTGATAAAGTCAAGTCATCTTGACCACTCTGGTCTTGAGGTGATTCTGTTGTCATTCCATCTATTTGACTATCACTTTCAGTAACCTCATCATATTTCATAGTCATAGGATCATCAGCGGATGTATTGTCACTTTGGTTGAAGTCATCAAAATTAATATCTATAAATATTACATGTTATACATCTATTTGTAACTTTCAACATGTAGTGAAAGGAGCATAATATTCCAAGTTAACATACCTTCGGATATCAAATTAGCCGTTTGAAGTTGGGCCAACAACTCATGGTTGATAACCGGAATCACAAGAGGCTTTCCTGTTGATGGATGCAATAGAGTCATATTTTTTGGCAAACCATCAGACTCTCTAGCATTTTTCACGAAATTACTTGGTGGTGTACGTATAAGTGATGGTTCACCTGATAAAGATAATACACAGTGAAAAATCGGAATGAATTGATAAGAAATTTTCTATAATTTTATTTTTGCATAGTATATACCTGCTTTTGCCTGATTTTTCAATGATTTAACAATCTTCGTCTGAGACATATTTGTTAATTTTAATTAAATAATATAAATAATGAGGAATCTAAAATAGCGTTATAATTAAATTAGAATATAATACAATAACATTAAAATTTTACATTATAGTTATTAAGTAATAACAACGTAGTCAATAAGTATATAATAAGTAAGTAATAAGTAATAGTATTAAGTAAGTTAGAAGTTATACAGTATTTTAGTTATTAGTTATTACATTACAGTAATTACACAAAATTAAACTTATGTAAACAATTAAATTTGTCGAAACTAAATTAAATCTTATTTAATTTGCAATTATTATCCGCAGGCACTAGAAAAATATATTAATTAAGAATCGCTGTGTAAAATAGGAAAAACATAGCAAGAATCATAATTTATTACAGCAAATCCTTTGCGAGTAATTTCTGTAATAGACCAAATTTTTAAGTTAGAAATTTCCTCGACTTTATAAATGCCAAGACTACGAGAATCACAAGGATAATTCTCCAAGCCAGCAGGATTTATAACTGTACGCCCAACAATTACGGGTTCATTTTTATTATGACAAATAGCTGTTATGAAAACGACTGTATTATCTCGGATGTAACAACAATTATTTGGAGTCGTGTTGGTTAATTTAAAAGTGGTAAAGTCAATTGATTGATACTCATTACTGCAGCCATTCGGAAGACTAGATTGTTTAGTAACTTGTTTTAATAACTTAAATGGATGAGAAAGATCATTTTTAATTGTAAAGCTTTTAGATTTTTCAATAATTCGATTCATAACTTGCTGTAAAGGTAAATTTCCAGTTTTAATCATTTTTTTTAATGATTGCAAAAAATTTTCAAAACAAAAGACACTAAATTCATCAAGGTGACCATGATCTAAAACATATTTTGTAATATGGATAAGATTATGGACGTTATAAATTAATGATACATCACCATATAAAATCTGCATATTTTCAACAAAGTTAGTTAGTAAGTCATTTGCATAATTACAGTTTTTTCGATATTCTTTAGGATCGCATAAAATTCTTATTGCACAACTTAATGTATTAAAATGAATCAACAATGTTTCAGGTAATATTGAACGCAGTACAACTGGACCAAGATATAATAAAAATAAACGAAATTCAGTAGCTTTCCACCGATGAACTTCTTTTAAACAACGTGGCTTACGTACAAAATCGGAAGGAATGTAACAAGACAAGCTTTTAAAAAAATTATTAAACTTAGTAAATTCTTTGTTTTCATTTTGATCTGAACCTTTTAATAATTGTACATATATTAAAAGCAGTTTTTTTTGTGCGCCTAAACATACTAAATGCATATAATCTAAAGGGAAATCTTTTGTCATGCTAATTCCGATGTCTTCTAAGGGTGATTTTGAATTTTCATATTTGTCACTAATATCATATCTAAAATTATCATCCATACGCAGAGGTGAATTTATTTCTAAAAAAACACGACAGTGATTTATGGTTTTTCCTTTTTGGATACATTCACCACAGCGACTGGTGTGACTACAGAAGGAACGAAGAAAATTTTTAGCAGGAATATCAGCAAGAAAACCTTTAATATTTATTTTAAAGGTGTGGTTTTTGTAATTAAATCCGTTTAAATGCAATAGTTTGTATTCTTCACAAAAATCGTGAAGATATTGATCAAGAGAAGGAGGTTTGCCAATTCCATGGTAAATTGCTATAACGAATGGTTCAGAAAAACTAAGAATATGAAGAACTTTACCCAATATGGACCAGAATTCACTCTTGGAGCTTTTGGAAATCGGTAACCCATCTACATTAATATATAGATCTAAAGTAGAAGGTATTTTTGAAACATCTATGTGAATGAAGTGATCTAATAGCGCTTTTTTAATACCATAATAAATAAATTTGCCTCACTCGTGATCAACTATATTTTTATTGTTACGCGGGGTTTCTATAATTGATCTAATAGTCAAGGGAATATTATAGCCGGTGATTGAATTTAACCCATGTAATAAATCATCAGAAGCCTCTCTAGTGGTTCTGTGTTTCACATGCCATTTTCTCAAAAAAGAAGTAAGTAAATGGGTTTGGTCGATTTCTTTACTTTGAACGATCGCACTCATAGACTGTGACTGTATTAATGTTAAATGAGAATTAGGATAAATCAAATTATTAGCTACGGTATCATTAAGATGATCATCAACATTATCATCATCATCATCGCTATCGATTTCAATATTATTATCAATAATAGGATTAACTATTTGCTCCAATCTATAGTTGGATTGCACATCTGAATTATTCAAATTATTGTTAACAATAATCGCACTACCATATCTAATATTTTCTTCAATATTGACTTCAATATTTGAATTAGAATTTTTTTAATCGATTGTACTACTTAAACTTCGATTCATCAGATCAGAAATGCTTTTTTTTACACGGCGTCGTTGCTGACGCTTAGACAAGTTATTAAAATTTTTTTGTTTTCTCGTACTCATTTTGACTCCACCAATACTGTCTTAATACACTGTTTAAAACACGAAACACTGTTAATAAACACGAAATTAAGTAAATTAAGATATGGGTATATTTACTAACCTTATACAGATGACACTTTGCTAAATTTTCAGGAATAAAACGACACAGTGAGTATTCCGGAGGTATTCAATATAAAATGGTCAGTATACGTATGGTCGTTAAGTACTTGTTCTTGTACTTGTTACAAGTACTTGTCAACTTTTCGTTGACATTTGGTTGACATTTCGTTGCGCATGCGCGTTGGGAAACTTAACGGATAAGAATACCGATTTGCTAACTCAAAGTTAACCATCATCAGTCATTTCTCGTAAAATGATGTTAATTTGGTAAATTTTTACATTAAAAAATTCAACGAGAAGTTGAATTTTTACATATGAACATTATATACTCTACTTTCGATGTTATATTTTACATTCATCTGAAAGTTAACATTTTGAGTGTCGGTTCAAAATTAAATGTAGGTAACCATAACATAACATAATGCCTGATTCTAAATGCTAACATTTATACGTTGACTTTTAGGAGCTCAATTTAGGTGACCGTAAAGGCATATTTTTTCTTATCCAAAATGTCAACATTTATATTTTAACTTATAGGAGTTCAATTTAAGTTATCATTTAGTGATTTTTAAATGTCACCAATATTTTAACATATAAAGGACTTGTGATGATGCTCAAAAAGTTAGCCAAAGAATGTTAACTATTTGTCGTACTTATATTGTCATCTGTTAGAGTAACATTATTCACAACCTATGGCTGACTATTTGAGTACTATAGATTATAAACCATTTTTCGCTATCAATATGCCGTAATTGAGTTAACATTTCTTGTTGTTGATTTTGTTTGCTTTATGTCAACATTTGTAATTTCCGAAAAGTTAACTCAATATTGTTATCTTAATTTTACCAAAAAGTTACGTGTGCCGCTTGGGTAGCAGTTAATTTCATAAATTATAATAAGAAATTTTAAATCACACTACGAACATAATTTCAAAAATTTAAATTCCTATTTTAAGTTTAACATTATATTGCAAACAATAATGTTGAAGATTCTCATCAAAACACAACAAATAATTCTTAACATTATTGTTCGCAATGTAATTTAAAACTTAAAATTTAAATCTAAATAACTTATTTTACGTCTCAAAAAATTTTTAAAATTGTTGTTCGCGATGGGATTTAAAACTTAAATTATTCGTTTTAGAAAATAAAATCGATGACACTGCAATGGCTAATTTATACAAATGTCTTATCTCCGAATTAATACCTGAAATCGGTCTATGAGCAATATTTCTGAAACATTTTGAAATATTTTCATCGCAGTCGGTCAACGAAATTACAACACATTCTTGCTCCGAAACTACTGAAGAAGTAATAAGACTAATAAATTTTTTTTTCTTAAAAATTATAACATTCGATAAATAATAATATATTATTTTCTAGATTGATGATCCTGGTGATAGTGATTCAGACTGTTCATCCAATAATCCAATAAGGCAATCAAGAAAAGAGTTAAGTGATTCCGAAAATACCGAAATAGTACAAAAACGTGTCATTGCTGAAAAAGAATTCAGACGAATTCAACGCGTAAATATTTTGTAACTATTGCAAAGAACTACTCAAGGGCGATTGATTTTGAATTCATATGAAAAGAATAAAACAATTTCAAGGACTGTGAGAATTATTCTTGTTGATGTCATTATTTCTGAAGCATTGCACATTTCCAATGGGTAAGTTATTTTGTTTTGAATATCTAAGATATAAAGAATACTTGTATATTTTCATTTGTTTTCTTTTCAGACGATTATACAATGAAGACTTTGTATACTCCTCAAAAGAAATTCTGAAACTTTTTCCTAGCGAAGAAGCTGATACGTAGGGGAGACCGAGGGGAGTTGGAACAATTTTTACGTTTTGCTTCATATACAAAAAACTATAAACACAAATGATTCGAAGTTAACACCAATGATAGTTCATTTCTTGTACTTTCAGATAATCAACTCAAAAAAAATTT
>NCVS01000550.1:92153-119087 GCA_003055095.1 Goniozus legneri | reverse complement strand
TGCCATTCTCCAATGATTTCCCCTAACTCCGTTCGCTGACTGGACTAGGGTCATTCAAAGTAGAGTATGTTATGTATAAAAAAATGACAAGAAAAAATCACAAAAAAAATAAAACGATCGCGAAATTATACCGACCGGCGTAACTCGACTTTGAGGTGTATATTCATGTATGTATTATGAAAAAGAAAAAATATTATGGAAACGTTACCCGATATTGTACCATATGACGTATTATATATGTATAATTGAACGAAAGAACGAAATGTTGATTGTAAATGTTAAAAATAAACGGTGTATAAAAAACCAAACCAGGTCTCCGCTTTATTTTGCGTATTCCCTGGCCGAGTATTTCTCTTTCTATTTCAAGAGAAGAACAGCAGCGATTTTTCCGAGTTATTATCGGGCACCGAGGGGGTGGCGCTTATCGAAAAGTGTCAACAAAGACGTACGAAGGGAAACTCGGCGCTCGTTCGCCGGCTTCCGCGTATAATCGAATCGTTACGAGTGACCATAGTTGCGCACATCGATACGAGTTTTTAGTTATAACGTCGAGAATAGAAAGACCTCTCAGTAATTCATGCGTTCCCGGCATTCGAGTGCGCGGAATCGATAAATCGATCGGCCGCGAGTTCTCGCTCGCACCGCGTCCGACTAACCTTAGCGCGAGGACGTGCTTTACACGAGGCACCGAAATGAAAATTCTTATCTCTCATCGGATACCGAACGAATCGAAACGCCGAACGAGATATTGACAAATATTCTCGAATAAGACTTCGTTTGAATTCTCGTCGGGATGAATTCAATGAGGTATTGTATTCTCGCGGATGAAATAATAAAAGATTTTTTTTCATGAGTTTTTTTAATGAACTTTATTTTACTTATGAAATTTTAAAACAGTGAAATGGAATCTCTGAACAATAATATGAATCATCGTTTCATTCATGTAACCTCCTTCGTTAAAATTGAATGAAAATAAAATCATTGTACTATTCAAAAACGTCTGGTTTTTACAGTATCAGTATGAAATACTCAAAATTATCAAAAATATTCAGAAATAGTATTATACATACACGAAGGGCGAAATTTATTCCCAAGTTGAATTCTACCTTTTATATGTATAAAAAATGATAATTATTGTCACGAAAAGTGCATACACATAACGACGATGAAGAGTTATAAGCAAGTTGAATTCTCGCAGATGTGATAACAAAAGAACGAAAACTTTTCAGCATAGCAGCTTTATTAGTACAAAAAGCGTCTTTACAAAAAATAAATAAGTTACAGGTTCAGAACGAGGGTGAGGCGTTTTCCTTAAAGTTCTAACTGGTTCTTTGCACGCGGGGGATTTTCGATCGATGGGAATCGCGTTGGTTGTTCGTCACCTCCCACTTCACGGCCCACCTTGTCCACATTTGTTCTCAAACCTGTGTGTTTGCGATCCACAATCGCCTCGCGAGTACGTCGATTATCGCGCGTTTCGTTGTTAAACATTCTGAGGTTGTCTCGTGATCATTGTTTCGATGCTCCATCTTACTGGTCTTCTGGGTGAGGTCTTCTCCTCGAGAAATGAGGTATCGCACTCCCGAAGGGGGAGGGAGAATCGCTGGGGTTGGAAGCCGATTTATATCGCGTGATAACACGTAACGAAGATATTCCAGCGAAGGTCAACAGAGTGGAGGCGAATCGAGGTCAATGTTCGCGAGAAGAACACGAGGCTAGATTAATATTGGTAACCACCGTTACTGGCGTAGCCCTGTCCGCCGCCGCCACCGCCACCGCCGCCTCCGCTTCCGAAGCTCGGAGCGCCGTAACTGGAGGATGGTCGACCACCTCCACCACCACCGCCGGAGTAACCACCGCCGGAGCTGCGAAACAGAAATATCAGCTTTTATTTTTCCTCTCTCGAAACTACACTCGGTAAAATTTTTCATAATCTCGTGGGCGGTTTGTTCAATTAAACTGTTCCCATTGGAAATGCAATACCTTACGGGGTCGTGGTAGCTCGTCTATTGTTTCGGCGAAAGTACAAATTGTAACAAAATAGATGGAACCGTTCATGATATTATCTCTACAAGCACGGATGGGGTTTACGAATTCAGAAGAAAGTACAAAAAAATATTACGTTTTTCTTCTTTCGCTCGAGTTAACGTTGAGTATTTTAATTTTAATTATCCGCAAACAAGCGGAATTAAAACGAACGATCTCATCTGTCCTTGTCGCGGCTTATTTAATTGTGATAAATACACACCCGCCGCCGAAACCACCTCCGCCAAATCCACCACCGCCAGAGCTGGGCGCTCCGTACGACGACGAGGGTCTGCCACCTCCGAAACCGCCACTACCGCCAGCCGATGGGGCTCCGTAGCTCGAGGAGGGCGCTCCACCTCCGAAACCGCCACCTCCGAATCCACCGCCTCCAGAGGAAGGTGCTCCGTAAGAGGACGAGGGCCTGCCACCGCCGAAACCGGATCCACCGGAGCTGGGTGCTCCATAACTAGACGAGGGGCGTCCACCTCCACTCGATGGGGCACCGTAAGAGGATGAAGGTGCGCCACCTCCGAATCCACCACCTCCGAATCCGCCACCTCCTCCGAAACCACCGCCTCCAGAGGAAGGTGCTCCATAAGAGGACGAAGGTCGTCCACCACCACTCGATGGGGCGCCGTAAGAGGACGATGGTCTGCCGCTGCTGTAACCGCCACTGCTGCCTCCACCTCCGCTGTATCCTCCACCGCCGCCTCCGCTGTAACCTCCGCCGCCGCCTCCACTGTATCCTCCGCCGCCACCTCCGCTGTATCCTCCACTGCCACCGCCGCTGTATCCTCCACTTCCGCCGCCGCCGCTGTAGCCGCCTCCACCGCCTCCGCTGTAACCGCCACCGCCACCGCCGCTGTATCCACCACCTCCGCTATATCCACCACCGCCTCCACCGGACGATGGAGCTCCGTAGCTAGTCGACGGTCTGCCTCCACTGTAACCTCCGCTGCCGCCGCCGCCTCCGCTGTAACCTCCACCACCACCGCCTCCGCTGTATCCACCGCCGCCACCTCCGCTTGATGGTGCTCCGTAACTGGACGATGGTCTACCTCCTCCTCCTCCTCCTCCTATGCTCGGAGTTCCATAACTAAGAGGACAGATTTTATAAAAAATCGACTCAAATATAGAAATAGAAAAAAAAAATATCGAACGTACCTGCTGGACGGGGCTCCGCCACCGAAACTGCCTCCACCGGTCGATGGAGCGCCATAGCTTGTCGATGGGGGACCGCCACTTGGATATCCACCACCACCACCGCCTCCGCCTCCGACGTTGGGTGCTCCGTAACTCGATGACGGTCTACCTCCACCGAAGCTACCGCCACCTCCAGAGGATGGGGCTCCATAGCTCGAGGATGGAGCACCTCCTCCGAAGCTGCCTCCACCAGAGCTCGGTGCACCGTAGCTCGATGATGGAGCACCGCCGCCGAAACTGCCTCCACCGCTGCTAGGGGCTCCGTAGCTTGATGACGGTGCTCCGCCGCCAAAGCTACCACCACCCCCGCCTCCACCACCGAAACTGCCACCTCCTAAATTCGGCGTGCCGTAGCTCGTCGACGGAGGTAAGTAGCTACCCGTGAGCGGCGCTGTAACGTTCGTTTGTTTTTCAGAATTAATCGAGAACTCGCAGAACAAGTGGATGACATGATTTTTGAATACTTTTTCGAACAACAACTTCATCGAAAGTTCGATCTTGCGTACCGTGCGAGGCGCGTAAAATGGATCAAATGTCTTTATCGTGCGGTCAAGTGATTACGTCGTTATTTTACCGCACGTGTGTGGTAAGGAAAAATTTATGCACACTCCAAAATATACAATAAAATGTTATTCCTTCGTTTTCTGCATAAAACGACATAAAAAATGTTTAATTATTATTTATGATTTAATGATGCTTTTTTATTACCAAATGATCACACTTTGCGCACTTGTTTGTACAATCTACAATTTCACTGATGAGTTTTGTTCTGTTCTTAAACAGTTCGCTTAGAATTATCGTGCACTCGTCAACCGAGTTTCTACTTGTCGTTACTGTCTTCCGTACACAGTCTTTACGGCGGAAATCTCGCAAGTGGAAGGCTTCTTATTTTATCATTACGAATTTTCAGTACCGAGAGGTCACTCGGAATGTCGCGGATCGGTACCATCTTCGATATCTCGCGGGTGAAAGTGCGCTCGACTCTTTCCGCTCGTTTTCTCCCACGCGATCACGCGACTCCTCGCGGATTGACTGTCACTCTTGAATCGTATCGGCTTTGTGAAATTGAAGGATTACACTACAAACGGTTAATTACGTAGCCCTCGATTATTACGGCGGAAGAATTTTTCTTATCGAAATTTTGTATTTTCTAACAACCCACGAGCGAAGTTTCTTCTCTTTGATTTTCCCTGTTGTCATTTGAATGAAAGAAGCCCCTTTCCGTATAATGACTCGAGTTTGGTTAATTATCTCGGAGGGTTAATTAAAAAAAAATATCCGGAGGAAGAGATAATTGGGGACGAAAGAAGAGAAAGTGAACTGTCAAAAAATTGCGCGTAATTAGGCACGCAGCGAGGTTTTTATCTCGAGCGTGTATCCCGTTCGCTCCGTTAACGCGACGCGAGTTCCGCGGAAGCTAGGAGATTCACGGTCGACCCCGCGACCTATCCCCCACTCGGCTTCCTCTCTCTTTCCAACGTCGTGCGCACGATACGCTCTAGACGAGATGTACATCAGCAGACGTGCGACAGACGGGGAGAAAGGGATCTCGCGAGTCGAACGCACGCAAGAGGCTCGTGAGAAATCTCACTTCGATCGTTGAGCTTGTTTTCTTTGTTTTTCGAAAAATAATATTCTCCCGCTCTTATCGATGAATTCCACAAACGGTCGATTGTTTCCTAATATACTCCGCATATAATGGTGCCGCAATTGGATACAATTTCATCGAGCGCGAATAATTAATGAACTGCGCGAACGCGCGAGTTAGTTGTCAATTAACGTTGAATGCGTCGTGTTTATACGTGCTCAAAACGGGAATTCAATCTCGCGTCAGTCTCGCTCGTTTCTGAATGACGAGTGCGCGTAACGGTCGCGAATCCGTTACGAGTGTGAGTCACGTTGTCACTCTCGAATATGATAATGCATCTAGCTTGCCTAGCTGCCGCGTGACATCTCAATAATTCTTTGCAGAAAAAAAAAGCAGTACAAAACGAAATTTATTCCACGCGAGAAAGACATCTGATGTAATTTTCATTTTTAACACGAAAAAATCTCTTCCTACTTTCTTAGGATTCGAAAAACTCGCTTCTCGGTACCTCGAGCGAGTCTAGTTTTCTATTTTTGAGACGAGAATTTCTCGACTTAACGCATTAACCCATATTTCGCGGGCAATTAGGTCCCGACGTATTCTCACAGCGTAACACTCGTGTTTTTTCCTTTATCGCCGTCGATCGCAGACCGTGGCGGTTACCTAGCACGATACAGATTGCTCCCGAGCGGAACGAATATATCGCGAGAGATGGGCGATTTTTGATTTACGGCTCGCTTACTCCGCGCGCAATTTATGCAAACCGAAGACTCGCACGTCCATCTGAATTATTCCGTATGTTTTGCATCCCAACCTGATTTGAATACTTTGCGTTCCTACGCGATCTGTCGAAATTTTGCCGATTCTTCTCTTGTTTTTATTCATACTTGTCGAGCTTTGACGCATCACGTTTTCTGCCATGCTCCCAATACATTTTTTTCTCGTTTTATGCAATATCGAGCGCGCACGAACATGCGTACCGAATGTTGTCATTTTTTTTCTTCCTTTTTCGAGCAAATAACACACCCACCCGCGTAACTTTCTAAACAATCGCGATCGCGATCGCACGGAATTTCAAGTCGGTCTTCGATCGCTACGCGAAAAAAAAGAGGAAAAGAAAAAACGGACTGATACGTAATTGAGTCACGAAGCACCGGGAGCACGCGCAAAACGCGAGCTCGTTGTTTTCCGCTCTCTCGGTCCGAGAGAGGGCTTTATCGAAAAGTCGAAATCGCGAGACAAAGTTTACGCAGCGTGACATCTCGGTGAAAATGGGAAGTCGAGTGGATACGTGCTTGGCTTACCCTCGGCGTGTATTGGCGTGAGAAGGAGCGCCGTGGCCAGCAGGCTAGCCGCTATGGGGCCCCATGACTTGAAGAGCCTCATGGTCCCCGGATTTGAGATCGACGATTGATCGTCGATGCCGGATCACATCCACCAACTACCACCCAGCTCAACTTTCCAACTCTGTGAAACTCAACGCGAGAACGAAACAAACTCTTCGACTCCGACGAGGCAAAGTCGAGAAAACGCGCTCTGGTACCCGGCGACGAGCGGACCTGTTCGTCGCTCACGTACGATTTCGTCTAACGTGCTTCAAACAGCGTGGTACCCGCTTTATATATAGGCCCCGGCACATACCGCGGCGGTTGTCTTTCGGAGAAAGTCCTGCGCGGCGCGGGAGGCGCGAGCAAGGATGATGATGCTACCGCCGAGTCTCGTGGATGCTCTAGCCTCCGAGTGGGGGGCTAGGGAGTTCAGACGACCCCGTCTTGACCCTGCTCATCTTTTTCACTCGCACTTTCGATGGTACCTACTTGCTCGTCCTGTCATTTTTATCTTACGGATTTGACAATTTTCTACACATTTCAAAAAATTAGGGGACATTTGTCATTTTCGAAAGGTTGTACTTTGGCTAAAAATCATCAAATCCAACCGTCCTCTTTAACATGATCACCTGCTCGATTCAATTTAATCATTTCTAGTTGAATTATATTCATTTGGAAATGACGAATATATACTTTTAATTTTTTTAGGGTGGTATACTTTCGTATACAAAAATTTGTTGATAAGAGTTTTTGTCTTCGCGTTTTACTGTGGATAAAACAGAAATTGCAATCCAAGTCAAGCCAAGTAGTTAACATAAAAGAATTAACATAGAATACTTTTTGATTCAAAATGAAAGTTATAATTTGCTAGAGTCAGCTCAGTAATAACGACCCTGCTCATCTTTTTCATTCGCTGTTTCAGTAGTATCCACTTGCCTGTACTGTCATTTATATTCTACGGTTTCGACAATATTTCATTTTCGTAGACAGAGAAAAGTAAGAGCTAGATGGCTTCTTTTTATTTATGTTTTATTTATTTGATTAAAAACTCTTAATCGATACAAACATTCATAATAAAAAATGAATCATATTAGATTTTAGTTAGAATTTACAGACTAGAAATATGTGAAAACAACAAGTTAGGTTAATGAACTCGATAGCTACATCATTGATAACTTTACAAAGTAGTCTTATTTGTTGCGACTATTCATTTGATAGGCATTAAATATTTATGATAGTTTGCGAAAGTAATTAAAATGCTGTTTGAAATCACCATTTTTTTCTTCCGGTATGTACAAATTTTTGTTAGTTGCAGTTCTGTTTTAATACTTTACTAAAGATACAACAGAAGTTGCAATAACCAGAACAATTCCGAGCCAAGTAACTTTCCGAATTAACACACAATTCTTTCTGATTCAAAACGAAAATTATAATTCTTTGCTAGAGTCGACTTTACAATAACGCAGTACCGAGGGGCTCATCGTACATTGATTATATTGATAAAAAAATTTTAGCCAACCGTTCCAACTAATTTGTATTTAATTTAAAGAGTATTCAAATAATTTCGCAGAATTTCGCATTTTTCATATTAAGTTTTTTTACGGCGTGGTAATTTGTTTTTCTCGCGCCTAGATCGCTTCGCGATCTCGTTGCGGTCGAGTGGCCTTGACGTCACTCGGATGAAGAGTTGGTACCCTAGGGGGCCCTAGACGCACTCGCGCGCTTCGCGGTTCCGTTTCTCGCTCGTTCTTCCAGGAACTAAGCGAGGACGATGATCGCTCTACGCGGCAACTCGCTCTTTAATCACAACCGAAAGACACGAAAAGCGAATCGATTGACACATGATTATTTGAACTCGCGATTACGCTCCAACCGAAAAACGAAAGACGTTCCATTGTCTGTAATAACGAGATTAGGTTGCATAACATTCGCCGGGCGGTGTACGCGCGCTATCGATCCGCGTCTCGCGGGGAGCGCCAAATTAGGATGGACGTGCAGACTGCGGACGGTATTCCCTCCGAGGGAACGAAAAAGAGAACAGATCGCGTGATATTCGCCAAGGAGCGACGTACGTTTTATCGTTGCGATATTTCGTCCGAGTAATTTGCCTCCGTATTTTTTCATCTCTCCCTGAATTTGATAGCTCGCCCGATCGTGGGCTCGGTCTATAACGCTTTGCGAAAGACCGTGTCTCGACCCGAAAGGAGGGTCTGTCAAAATTATCAAGCTTTCTTTCTTGCATCGCGCAATTAACTTCGGGAAGACGTGCTGTGCCGCGTACGTTTTCATATCTCGCGTGACGCGAAATCGTCCGAAACTGCGCGCTCGCTCCGCGAGATAAAGGTTAGCGATAAATATGCGAGGATCGCAAGAGAGGCCACCGTGCGCCGTGAAATTCGAAATTTTTATTATTCTCGTTCCGATGATATAATCCGTGAATTTGGCCACGTGCGAATTATCGCTTGGCAATATATCGTCTTTTTGTCCTTTCCTCTTTTTACAATCGCTGCGTAATCAGCCTCGATGGCATTGTTTTTTTTATGGCTGCGAGTATTCTTTTTTTAGCGATTCAAGAAAAACGGTACTCTTTTGGATGCAGCCGACTGAATTCATTCCCGCGTGCTGTCGATCTGGCATTTTAATGCCATAATATTTATCTCTGCGTTTTTCGCGATTATTTTTTTTTCTCGCAAACGAGGCAGAGGGAGTCGATGCGTATTTCAATGAGGACGAAACCAACTGTTCGGTGTCCTTCGACGATTCATTCGTTTCGTTGAGAGAGAAAAAAGTAAAAATAAAAAGAGTACCTACATAGCGGATGCGCCAATCCCGGCACCTCTCGACCGCCATAAGGATTGATTGCCGTAGAAGCATTGCTAAATCGTCGATTCGCCCATTACTACTCGCTTTGTGTAGTCCGAGAATACGGTACGAGCTCGTTCCAAAGTAAAAACGACAACGTTGCGGTAATGCGAAATAGTTTTGGCCCAGTTACGTAGGCGTTCGAGATCAGAGAGGACTCATCGATCGGTTGCGTTTCACGTTAGGCCAATAGACTCGTAAGAGAAGATGGAAAAGGTACGGGATCGATGGAATAAATTGCCAATCGGATCGTCAATAAACCGCAACGCCATTCCGACCTTCGCTTTGATAACCACGTTGAGTAATCTTTGGCTTTTCGAAATTTCAATTAAAATCTTTCGCGCTGAATGTCCCGAATTGAAGTTTTCAAGATTTTTCTGTATTTATGATTCAATTTTCAGCGACGAAGCGGGGTGATATATTCAAATTAGTACAAGTGGTATTGTTGCTGAAAATAGAGCAAGTTTTTATTTTCGATAGTAGATTTCCCAACAATACGCACATGCTAATCGCAAACCGCCCACTCAAAGCAACCGACGATCGAAACAAAAGCGGCGTAAGAAGATTAATAGACTGCCTCTTCCATTTTAATGAAGAAAAATCAATGTTTTATAACGACTCTCCGCTTGAGTCAAGGGAACTCCTAATTAATGTCGAATTTTTTTAAAAATTCAAATCTACTTCAATTTTATTTGCATACATTCAAATAAATATCACATACGTTAAACAAAATATTTGTTTCAATAAAAGATACTATTTTTAAAAAATATTCCACGAATGTAATCATCAATTTAATCACACAAAATTTTATTTCTATATTTACAAATAGTAAGTAGCTTCGATAAATTGTTATTTTTAATGTACGTTATTAAAAATAAATTGTTTAATTGAGTACTGAGGTATTCTATGCCGAGTCTCCAGCTGCGAAATACACAAATAAGGAAGATTCGAGGCAAAACAGTATCGAATGGCTGAAAAGCGAAAGTCGGCTCGAGCGCGTGGAAGGTGGAAGGCTCATTGTGCGCGCATCGTCGTGCCCCAGATAATTAATATCGCGGAGCGTGCGCGGTGTGTTATACATTCCGCGGTACGGCAGCCGTAATAAAACGCCGGATGATCGGCCGAGCCGCGCCTGCGATATTGTGCTAGCTCGCGCCGACCGATCTCGATTGCTACACTTTTTCAGCGTGTTCTAGTCCGGCGAGTGTTAATCGATCGGCGAGCGATCCCGCGAGCCGGCTTTTGTTCTCTCGCGCTAATTTCGCGACGAGAGAATCGTCATTATGAAATTTCATATTCGCTTCTCTTCTCTCGGCGCGGATCGAAAAGAGAATCCACCGATCGAAGGTCAACCGGGAGACTTATAGCGCCTCGCGATTGATTTATACGACGGAAAAAGTACAAATTGTGGTTAATTAAATTACGTCGGAACGGTAATTACCGATCGCGAATCGTTCAATTACGGGCAAAGAAACGTGCGCGTCGTTGTACCGCAATTACCAGTGCGCGCAACGGTGATTCCACGATTTTTCTTCCCCTTTGCAATATACGTGCCCGCAGGGCGGCTTGATTGACATTTTATCAATCGCCTCGATTACTCCTCCGACTTCTTTTTTTTCTCCTCATTCCGCCACTTGGAAGATAAATCTCGCGCGCGCGCGCGCGAGCCGATGTCATATTCCACTTGTGTGCGCGGGCGGTCCGTTGAAAATGTGGGTGAAGGTACGGAGGACGCGAGAGCCCCGCGGGGTTGAAATTGCGCAGTTTCATCAATCTCTCATAGTTCACGTCACGGCGCGCATCCGTATCGCATATTCAGAAATATCGAGAGATTTATCGCGAAAATCGATAAATTTCCGTTCCGATTCGATTTTCGAGAGACTCGTGCAGTGAAAAAAGTAGGAGCTGTCTAAGTAGCATTTTCTTTTAGCGATATTGATTATAATAAATCAAACTACATTTTTGTTAGAATGTACAGATTAAAAATATACAACAGTATGCTCAACAACATGTTAGGTTGATGAACACTTTTAATATATAAAATACACTTTACACTTTATACTTTACACAATTTCATTCGTTACTACTTATTCGATAGGCTCATAAATGTTCATGACTCTCTGTAAAAATGATCAAAATGTTTGAATTTTTTTCTCTCGGTGCACGGAACGATGAATTTGCGTATATTCGAATCTTCCACGAGCACTCGTATGGCTTTTTCGTTACATCGTTAATTAGCCGAGTAGTTGTGCCGAGAGTACCGCGATAAGTGCCGTGTCGTCCATATATGTATGAAGAAAAGAGCTAAATTGCGGCTTCGCTCGGCACGAGTTTCCTTCGCGTTTTAACGCGAACGTTTCTCACTTGACACCATTATGCGCCATTCGGGGTGTGATACTCTTCTGGATTAATTCCTATTCCACTATAAGGCCGCGCGGTTCGCTCTCCGCGATCGGACGCGCTCCGTTACGAAACTAATTTATCGCCGCGTTGGATTTTCGTATTTTAACGATTTTTGACATTTGTTCGTGAGATTTAACGAGAGAATCCTCGCAATTGCGGGGAGAAAAATCGCGCAACACAACGGCTCCTTTTCTCTTGTCGTGTAAATACTACGGGGCGCGTGGAAGGTGATTCGGATAATTACCGACGTACCTTCCGCGTACCTAATTGCTGTGATTAGTCTTTGATCCCTCGCGTAACGACGGCTTTCTCACGATCGGTGCATCGGATAGATTGTACACCCGCACGTGTCTCCATATTCGTTGACATTTAAAAAGCCGTTAATTTTTCATTTTTCGAACTACGAAATATCGTATTCGCCGCTTCTCGTCTTCTTTCCTTATTTCAAATCGTCGGATTCCTCTCGAGGAAGCGTATCGCTATTCCACGTCGAGATATGAAAGATAATTCCTGCGCCTTTCATCCAGTTAATTATCATTACCAACGTGCTGTTTAACTTGGACCATAGGTATCGTCTCGAAACCTAATTACCCAAGGTAATTAATGGATTTTACTTGTTTACTCGAGAAATCTCGTTTAAATTCGTTCTCTTTTATTCATACGGCCGGATTCATATTTATAAATTGTAATACGGAATGGAGTTGAAAATCTGTATCGCGTTTCCCCGCAACGAATCCATCGAGTGTCCAAAGAAGTCAAGCGAGTTGGAAATATTGAAATAGCAATCGCAATCGGAGAGCTTATCGTAAAGCTTTGTATCGCTTCCCAGCCAACCTTCGTTATCCTGACGTTTTTCATTCGCGAGTTGACAAGGAAGTGCGTGAAACCACGGCAGCGTGCTAAATTAATCACTCAGGCTCTCCGTGACGTGAATGTATTATTCATCGGTGAGCGTTTTTCTCAAATAAAAGGCAAGAGGTGAAGGGGTTGCGAAGGTATCGCGGTCCTTGAAAGTTGTATTCTCTATACTCTGAAATAAAGACTCTGGCGATATCGCGCTTCCTGGATCGTACGAAATTTTGTTACGTGCTCAAGGATCTGTTGTGTCCTCCAATCGTGTTCTTCTTGTCTATAGGGTGTCGAGAAACAGTATTTCAAATGGTAAATACTACCCACCAAACCTACCAAATCCAGATTTGAAGTTGAATACATCATCAAATTGTGAATTTTCATGAAAAATATTTTTAAACCTTATATCACATTAAATCCTATAATTTTGGATAAAAATGCAATTATTTAGAGAGATAGAAACAAAAATGCATGAAAAATTGATGGGCATAAAGCATTGGTAGGTTTAGCGGTGAACATAGATTCGAAATGAGAATGTGGTTTCGACTTATGTTTATAGGACCTTTTCAAATCAGTACAGTGAATACCGTTCACTACATGAATACCGAATGCTTTTCTCTGAACACCCAGTATAGCTCATTTCGCGATCGAAATGATACAACCGCGATTGGACGAGCCGAGCTCTTTTGAACGATGAACTTACATTTAGTCAAAACTCTATTTAGAGTGGAGCATGCGCTCATCAAGGTCGCCAGAACGGAGCTATAAATTCCGTTCCCGGCTCGAAGTAATTACAGAGCATCGTGGACTCCGTGGGCGCTCGACTTATCGATACCTCCAGTCCTACCCGTCGCAATTGCGTCAGCACCTCGCGGGACGTCATCGGCGAGAGTTCAAAAAAACGCTCCAACAATTCGCGCACACGTGCGGGGCAACGAACAGTCGATGTACTATATCGCTATTAAAATCGTCATTTCGCCTCTTGCGATATTTTCCCTCCCCTCCCCGATCGAGCTCCTCCATCGCTCGATGATTAACAGTCCCGCGGGTTACGCAAGGGAACGCGAGCGACTCGACGACGCGAAAATAGCATATACGCGCGTTAGAAAGTAAGGAGCGTCTCTCTCCTCGCGAGTACAACGTTGGCGAAAAGGAAAACTCTTCTCCCCTTTTTTTCTCTTTACATAATATAGCATGCGAGGCGCATGTAAATAAATATTGGGCAATCCGATCTCGGGTAAATAACAACACCGGGCGATTTCCTAGGTGCTATTAGAGGATCGATCCCTCGGCGCGAGAGGTGAAGAAAGTTTCGACGATTAGCCTGCACTTACATATAGTATACACGTTGCTGGAAATTTCGCTAACAATTGTCCATGGAAAATCGGCGGAAAAATCAGCGGGGCTTCGACGTGGGGGGTCAAACTACCGAGATGACTTTCTCTGGGTTTTCGCACGCAAGTGTCGCGTTATAGCTAAGTATACGCCGGTTCTCGAGTTATTGGCTACTCTCGTGTGTACGTTAATTGCGCGTACCAAGTCGCGCCGTGCGGAGGTTAACGAGGCTCGTAAAGGAGGAACAATAAAAACGAAACAAGAGCGGGAAAAATTCAAAGTGATTTTCGCGAAACAGCCGCGATAAATTATGCGAAAATGACTTTGTCGAAGCTTGCGCGCTTACGATATCGAAATAAATATTCATCGCAATTTGGAAATCGCGTAAGGAGTTCGGTCAATCGATGCGCGACGGCTATGCCTCTCGCGGATTTCTACAGATTCGTCACGAGATTCTGCAAATTTACGACCATCGACGTAGGTAGCTACACGACAAGCGTGCCGGAAAATTCCTTTGACCGGCGCTGAACACTTTTACGAGTCTCTCTTGGCGTCTGTTTGTTTTGCGGCTTTGCGACGGTACCAATGCTAGTGGCATACACGTTCTCTCCTATTTACCCTTCTAATTTTCAATCAACCTTCTGTTCCAAAATAAATTAATTATCCGAGGGAGAAGTTTCGGCAGAAATTAATAAAAATTAGTAATCGAGAGTTTCCTGGTAGGGAATTTCAAATACGTCCCTCAAAATAATTAAGGGGGCACATGTAGTTTTCGTGCAATTATAATTCGACTAAAAATGACTGAATCAAATCGTACAGGTGAATATTTTGAAGAAAAAAAAGTCAAAAATGATCACTTGGTCGATTGTATTTGATCATTCTTAGAGATATAGTCATATAAACGTGTCAACTGTCCCCTTAATTTTCTCGATCCTCGTATAAACTATCCTATATATAAATAAAAAATGTCGAGCCATTTTAGAAAATCGATCGTGACGCGATGGGCAAACCAGTTGGCGTCTTTTTCGTACGAACTCGTGCCGACGCTTTCTCCACGCGACGGAGACATTTGCGCATCGCTCGCACTGCTCAAGAGTGCGAGAGATCGATCAGAGAAAGCATGCGATAATAGATCGTGAACACGATTCGCAACGGCAAAAGGGGAAAATATCATCGTCAACCGCGTCTTCATGCACCTCGAAATTTTTCCGAAATTCTTACCATTCCACTCCGTTTTATCATCGCCTCTCGATAGCGCACCTGAGAATTCGCCATTACCTCGTTATTTCGAGAGCCGTCGACGACAAGTTCGTCTGAATTTTCGATTCGAGAGGAAATTTTTTTGCCCGCTCTCTAATTAAACTCTACGAGACTTGGGTATCGAATGGAAAAAAAAGTTAGACCGGAAATGAGTTCCTCTATGACACGGGGTCGTTCACCCAACTTTAGGTATATGCTCACCTTGGGAGATATCCGCGTAGCGAGAGAGGGAAAGCTTCCGCGTATGTTGCGCGTTGACGCAATTTATGCGAATATATTTTGAGGGAATTGCCCTGTCGAACGTATTTGAAATTCATTTCACGATCCGTAAATCATCCGCGTTGGAATTTTCCGAAAGAAAGCTTTATCCACGGTTAATCCAAGGATTTATCAATTTTTCGGGGTGGCTAATATCTCCGACCTCTCGAGGCTCCTCGTTGCGACGCGTTCGCCGCTTACGTGGGAATTTCAGCTCAAAAATTTGACGAACGTTTCATCGCGGGGGCGTGAAAAGAGCTAGAAAAATCGTTATCGCGAGGACGCCCACGTTTTCCGAATATTCATGCGCATCGTTGTTGCACACGGCGTATATTCGCGATCGGGCGCAAATTCAACGCTCTCCGAATGAAATTCGCGATTCCCACCCCCTCGTTCTCGTACCCCCTCGTGCGACCCCCGCGAGCTTTCGAGTCGTCGGTACGTAAATGAAAGAGACGGAGAGAGAGAGATGAGTGGGCGAGAGCGGGGGGAGGGCGAGGGAGAGAGAGTCGAACGATGGGCGTGGTCTCGCGCGGGGGTGGAGGCGGGGCCAGCCGCGATCAATAAAACCACCCCCGCAGAGAGGGGGGATACGTACCTCCGAAAAGACGCGAGAGTGCCGAACCGCATCGATCGAGGCCGCCGCGAGCGAGCGAGCGAGCGAGCGAGCGCGCTCCAACCCTCCCCCGTTTGCCGTCCTTCCTCGACGCGCGACCCCTTTCGCTATGGCCTCTCCCGCTCGCGGAGATACCAATTCTCGGCGATCCCCTACACCTGACATTTTCTCTCTTTTTATAACCAGCCATTCGGATATATCTTGGAGATTCGACGCGAGCGCCAGTTACGTTCTATAATTAGGACTTTTGTTTTATAATTATCGCGTGTCGAGTGTTTTCCAGTCACGCGATACAACTTTTTCAGGCGGGAAGCGCGTGCGATATGTATTACAGTCTTATCGTATTAAGGTCAGTCCGCCAGTGCGCTATTACCTACGTATACGACACAATGGGTGAACTAACGCGCCGTTACAGTCACGCGAACGATTGCAAACGGAATCGTTCTACGGAATTCACGACTGCTCAATAACGATCCGCAAAACGATCCTCGCTCTTCTCATCGTGTGAGTCTTACTCGTTTCATATTTTTTGCCCACCGAGAAATTAGAAAAATCGACAACCGTTCCCTTTCGCTCAGTCGGAATGTCCCGGACGAGTGATTCGCTTCGTCATTCATATTGGTATCTAAATCAATGTCTTATCGTTCTCGTCGGGACGTTCTGAAAAACTGTCATTCGTGAAAACTTTATGACGAGATTTTTTGCCTCCCATTTCTTTTAGCCTCGAGTTTGGCTATATTTTCTCAGTGTCTGGAAATAAAGCTCATTCGCAGTCGTTAAGCGTGCTGCAAAAAAAAGGATCATCATCGGGTATTTTGGTTACGTGGCACTTTCGAGAGCTGGAATCGAGGATTCCGAAGGAAAGCGAGTGCGAATTTGTTCGGAATCACTGCTTCGTTGGTAGTTTTATTCATTCATACAAGATAGCTTTTTTTTCGTATTATAGTCTCGCCGGTTGCGTTGCCATGCTGCCGCGACGCCGCTGGTTCCATTCACGGCACGCAGTCACGTAAGCTTCGATCGGTCACCCCACTCCTTCAATCGTACTATGTATGTACGCGCATTAATAGAACATGTGTCTCTTTTCTTTTCTCGTTTACGCAGCCAAGACGTTTTCTTGGCTATTTTTGAAATCTCCACAATCTTTTGCAAAGTCTAATCGTACTATGTACTTACACGTGCACTGAAAAAAGCCAACTGAGTGGCATTTTCACTTTGAGCGTGATGTCGATTATAATAACAACGATGTTAACGTAAATAACATTGTTGTTGCAACAAAGTCAATTCTGGATGACCAGCGATGCTTGTTTCAATTATTTTATTAGACTCTTGATCCATGCAAACATTTATAACGACTAAACAAAGTTGAATCTCGTTTCTTGATAATATGATACTAGGCATTGGTTGAAATTTACAAAGTTGAAATGTGTCAAAACAACAATGAACAAATTGAACTTACTTGGTAGTTGCAACCATAGTAACCTTACAATGTAATTTTATTTGTTACTGCTACGATAGGCTTGTGAACGCTCATGATTCTTTGTAAAAGTTATCAAAATGTTTGAAATCACCATTTTTTTCTTTTTCAGTGCATCGATAGAACAAAGTTACGTCTCTTTTTTCTCAACGGTCAGCATGTTTCTTGGTTATTTTTGCGAAATCTGTGCACTTGTTTGCAAAATCTAGTCGTGTTCCGTCTAAATAAAAGGGTTACCAAAACGAAGGAAGAGTCGTATAACGCATACGTATCGTCGATGGGGTAGGGAGTCACGCGAGGGGCCACTCGACGAAATGTCGTGTGCTCTTGCACGTGACGCAAGAGCCCAACCCGAGCGTTCATCGATTTCGCGTCTCTCGCTGCTATTCTTACCCCCGAACCGATCGTTTCGCGTGTTTCACACTCGATACGAGGCTACCTCTACAAGATCCATCTCCTCGATACGATATACAAATGGATCGGTAGCTCGGTTATTCGATTACGTAATCGAATCGGGCCATTAATTAGACCACCGGGAGGGAATTTTCGGCGTTACGGGCCAAAATTGAGTTTCCTAGCTCGTAAAATACATGAGACATTTTATCGGTTGCGTAACGAGGAGCAACGTGTTATCCGAGTTTAACGATTCATTCAGACGCGGGCCCGAATAGCGCTTTCACCTTCTCTTATTCTCCTGACCGAGCGCGTGCAATTAGCGTGCTGCACAACCCACGCGCAAAAAGAAAACACATAAGCGTACGGGAGCGCGTGCATTATGTAAATATATTCCGTGCGCGTCGTCGGTACTTTTTTTTCTTCTCTCCCTCATCGATGCGTCCAGCGAGTTCTCGGAATGACTTTCGCGTTTGTGCATCGCTGATTGAAATTCGATTATTCTTAAATAATGAACCGAGGAGTTTTCCGCGCTTCTTTCGGTACGAAGAGAGAAGATAGTAGCCTCGGGACACGCGGCCGCTTGACCATGGCCACTTGCACCTCGATCGATAACGCGGCCTTTAAAATAAAAGAGTTACGCCAGCCTATTGTTTTCGAGCACCGAGATTCACCTCTTGCGCTCGCTCAGCTTCGAAGTTTATTATAAATTTTCAAAGTTATATTCACGCTCGCTAATTCATTCGGAATTTCCGCTGAAATTATTCTTTAATTTCGAAATAACGACGTACCGGTTTTGTTATTTCAACTCTCTTTCTCTTCCATTCGCGGTTCTCGCTTCTTCACATTGTAACGTGGACAATGTTCTTATTCGCGTGGACGAGCGAAGTTTTCGAGTCGACTCACGCATTCACCGTAATGCCTCCAGTGTTGGCCCAACTTTGCGAGAGGAGGTGCGCCAGAAAGAATGGACTAAAAACAGAAAGACAGAACTTTGCTTTTTTTTTAATTTTAGTATGAAAAATTGGGCGAGGGGATTTGAGTTTGTGAAAAATTCTTCTGCAAATAGCGGTAATATTTCTATATGTATACTGATAATGAGAGAAAATTTTTTTGAACCAACAAAATGTAACTTTTAATGTTTTCAAAACGACATTTCGATTGTTTGATAAAATAATCGTTCCGTCCAATATAAAATATTTGTTAAATCAATCAGTACCTATTTCACTCAAAAGATTTTTCTTTTCACCTGTCAAAATATCCTTTTGGCAGTATAGGATTACATATTTAATCGGTATGTAGAGGAAATGCACGTACCGATCGAAAAATCACAGCTGGAACGTTCATCGATTTGTATTCGTAAATATCTGTACGAGCAAGAAAGTTCTTTTCGTACGTTTCGACCTGAATAGTAACAAAAATTTCACGAGACTTCTTTTTCTTCCGAACGATCGAATTAGCAAATTGCACGACATAGTTGAAGAGACCACCGTTGAATGACAACAAGATGGATGTCATCGAACCTGACGATTCGATCGATTAGACTGCAATGAGCATACAAAGTGCGGAACGTTTACGATAAGATTTCGCGAATTGCTATTTCATCGTAGCTCCTCTACAATCCTTTATAATTCCAAGAACGATTTTCCATGCATTCCTTCGTCCATCGAGGAATCCGTCGCTCGCTTTTCAATTTTCAATAATTGAATTTCTAATAAAATTCCTACAAACCGAGAGACAAGAGGGAGCTCGATATTCCGTCTCGCGCAAAATTTCATTTGCATGATTGATTCGTTAAAACACGGAGCGTGTAACGTCCGAGAAAGGAAACGTCGAAGCGTGTCGTCGGACGACAAAGCGACTTCATTCACTCGATGAAGGTGACGCAATTCGAAATGGGAACATCTGGCGATTAGTCGTGGATCCGCGTCGACAAATTATTCTTTTCGAGCGAAATTCACGTATGCGCGTATCGGTCGTGTGTACTCGACCCAACGCCCGAACGACCTTGGCCTTTGCCACCCCGGACCCAGCTAACCCAGTTAGATTACGTTAGACTCGTGTGATTTACGTTCTGCGTTACGTCATTTATTCCGCAAACGTTTTTGTCTCGCGTTCACGCCTATTTTTTTCCTCTCTCTCGACGTCTTATTTTGGCAAAGATAAAGTTGCGCGTGCGCGCACTGCGAAAACAAATGAATTGTCCTTTTTTCACACAGACGCAAAAAATTGGCTTTACGTACACTGTGAATAAAATTTTGTTGAATGTACTTACACAACATTTTTTTGCATATTTTTAAATAAATAGTTAATTGGTCAGACGAAATAATTGTTTGGATCAAAGATACTAATTCTAAACAATATTTCATAAATAATAATTCATTATATCGAATTAAATATTTATTTCTATATTTTCAATTAAATATCAAGTATACTCTCAACAAATTTCTTTTCAGTATACGCGTGAGTGTCTCCTCGCGAGATATCACGTAATTTCAAGCATCGGAATCTCTTCTTCCGATCGAAACAAAAATATGGAAAATTGTAATAAGGAATTAGTCGAGGTAAGTCGGGGCTATTAATTCTCGACTACTTTGCGTTTTGGGTCACGAAATAAGTAAAATCAAAAAACGGGAAATCAAGAAGGTTCCGAGATACGCGCTTTTTTTGTGTAGCAATTACGCGGAACGACTCAATTAAAATGAATTATGTTCAACCGAGTAGAGAATTTATAGTAGGTTGCGTTATTAACTGCGTCGAGGAAGAGTTCGCGTCGAACGGGAAGAAGAAATCAACTCCAAGGTGGGAGGTAAAAAAAAATGAAGCGTCTCGACGCTCATCAGCCAAATCGCGAACCTCATTCGCAGAATAGTGAAAAGTTTGTTAATAAGTTCGGTTTTTACATAGTCACTTTTAATACTTATTGCGAAATAAGTAAGTAAAACGCGATGAGGTCGTTAAATTTAACGTTCATTACGATGGCATAATCTAACGATTAAATTTTCAAAAGGAAATTTAATACAAGGAAGTGAAAAGAGACAAGACTACGGCTAGTTCGTAATATTGTTTGTTGAACTTAGATCAACTTCTTGCATCAATTTCCTAGAAATGTAATGCATGTTTATCTTTCGACTTGCGAGTATCGCAATTCATAATTAATCGTCTTGGTATCTCCCTTCGAGATTCTCTCAATACCCATTTTTCCCGCTGACGCACTTGCACAGTTAATTACAAGCTTCGAGTCGAGAGACTGGACGGAAGAACTCGATAAATTATACTCATCAATAATTATCACCCACCGGTTCGTTCCGCGAAGTTTAGACAACGAAGACTCTGGTTGCGTATACAGGTGCTTCTTTTGTTGGATGAGAAACCGAGAGAAAAGTTATTTTTTAGAGCAAGAAAGAGGGGAAAGATGAGAAAGGAGAAGTGAGGACTATTTACGAGCAAAGAAAAAACTGCTTCTCGGAGACTTTGACGAGGGTTTCCGCCAGAAATTACGAGCATGGCTCTCTCGTTTCTTTACACGGTAAAAAGAGATGTGTAATGTATTAAAAAAATCAGATGATCTATACCTTTTCGTTAATTATTTAACATATACAATTAATAATCTAAATTGAAAGAATTACAGTTTTCTTATTCGGTCGTTACGAAATACGATTAGATAATTCTGTTCAATTAAGATACCTATTTCATTCCTTTTACGAATTTTGTAGTATTTTTAAAAAATGAAAATATACAATTAAATGTAAAATTCAATAATCGTTTTGTCGTTAGATATTTTTGCACAGTTATGACACAAATAATATTTGAATATGGAATTTTACACATGAAATCTATTCTTGAATAATCATAATTTAAGAATATAACACTGACGTGTTATGTGAAAAATTGAACAGTACAATATATTTGTTTGTTTGTAATTTGAATATAAATAAATTATGTCGGGTGAACATAAAATTGTATGTGGATCTTTATAGACAACTGATTTATGTTGAATTAAGAGCATCCTTTTTATTGGATGGCAAAATTATATCAGCTCTTGGGCGTCTGTCGAAAAAATAAGAAAAAATCCGAAAGTGATCCCAGAGGAAGGGTTTAGGGATCGAGCGGAGTTGCTCGATCTGTCAGTGGCAAAGGCAACGAATGGCCCCCGCGGCAACCATATTCGCACTGAATTGCGTGCCAGCATCATCCGCCACGGCGTATCTAATATAATATTCTAGGCAATTACAGTGTTTGCGGATCAAACAGAGGGACCCGGCGCTCCCCGTCTCGGCGCTTGTTTTCGTCTCGTTCGTTCGCTCGCCCCTTCCTCCCTTCCATTCACGCCGCAAGAGAAACGAAAACCCCCCCGCGGTGAGAATCGCGCGGGTGGCTCGTACGAGGGGAAGATCGACCCCTCTTCCTGTCCCTTGTTACCTCCGCTTTTTTATCCCCCTTTCCCGTTGTTTTTTTGCACGTTTTCTCCCTCCTCTCCTCTCTCTCTCTCTCTCTCTCTCTCTCCCTCGATACACCGAACGTTGCGTACGCTCACCTGCAATCCGCTCCATTTCGCTCAACTTGGATTGTTTCGTCATTCGATTACGCTGGGCTGGGTTTCGAAGAATCCAATTCTCCTCTCATTCTCGAAATTTTTCCGTCGTAATCTCGCCGAATGACGAACCACCGACGCGACAAATTGATAACCCGGCGAGATTCGTTCCTCGGTCGGAAAGCTGTAATGGGTTATTGCAATTCCCGCGCGCGGGAAAAATCGCAAAACGATTCTGCATCGAGTTTTCAACTTTCGAGAAATCGTAGCTTTGCATAACGCGGAGTGCCGCTGCGCGCGTCCGCTTTTACGAGCGCGGCGGGTTTCGCGTGTACGGTAAGCGATGTACGCGAGTGGTGTGAAATATCGTGCGAGTTTCGCGACGCGGCTAGCCGATCGGTAGCAAAATTCATAATGGCGCGCTTACAGCCTAATTAAGTAATCATGAGTGAAACATAGAGGAACGAAGTGCGCGCGAAATTGCGCTACGACTTCGCTACAGCCTCGCCGATGGAAATAACGCCATTAAAAGTTCCGGTAGCGGAGGAGCCGAAGAGAAATTAACGAGTAATTGGAACAAGTAGAAGGAGACCGATGAAAGTACGAGAAGAGTCGAACAGCCATATAAGAGATGGGATTAAAAGAACGAGATACTTCCACGGTAAATTGCAATTACGAGTTGAAATTTGAGGAGGATTATCGATATGACACAAGATGAACAAATTTTTTGTTGATAAACGCAGTACGTGTAGTATTTTTAAACCGAGATAAAAGCTGATTTCAAACAACATTTTGATCATTTTTACAAAGATGAGTGATGAACGTTCACGATTGTATCAAGGTAATGCGCAACATGTTGTTGCATATGTTTGTACAGACAAATTTCAAATTTGCAGATTTTAACAAAAATCTAGTATGATTACAAAAAAATGTTGATAACATTAACATCGTTATTGTTATAACCAGTATCACGCCAAATAAGAGTAAATGATACTTAGCTCTTACTTTTTTCAGTGTAGGTGAGAACAAATTCGAGAAAGAGCGCGACAGGGTCGGAGGAGGATGAAAAAAACGAAGCGAAAGAAAAATGAAAAGTGACGGTAGAGCGGAGACGCGCGCTTCCGGCTGAAAATTGCGATTTCGTAGGTGGGTTCTCACGTACGCGCGCAACTTGTTTCTTTTTTCTCCCCGTTTTTCGTCGTCGTCGGCTAATCTTCTCTCTTCTATAAATTTTTTGTCGCTCCGTGGCCCGTCGACGACGAAAGAGGGAAGAACCGGGCTTACGCACGCGTTCCGGATTCTAATTGCGCGCTTCTGGAGGAGAATTGCGCGGTTTGTTCGTTGCAACGCGCGCGTTGCCTCACCCAGCCGACACACCGTGAGCTGCGGTTCTCAATCTCGCAATTCGCTCTCGGAGACGTTCGTCAAATCTGTTGCCTCACTGGACGTGAAAATACGAGAGAGATAGAGAGGTGAGGGGGGAAAACGCGCGGTGCGACGTGTCCGCGGGCTCCTTTCGCGCTCGATCGCTGAATGGAGCCGATGGTTCGAAATGCCGGGATAATCCTTTGGCTTCTTACGTCTCTCTAACGAGATTTAGCGAGAGATTTGCCACTCCCGGAGAAGGTGAACTCGATCGCGAGGAACCGTATTACACGGCTCGCTTGCTTTATATTCCTCCCGGATTCCGGACTTCTCCCTTCCTGATATTTCGCCCTTCCAACGCTCGACGATTTTCTTTTTTCCTTTCCCGCTATCGCTCGCGAGATTTCGAGCCACGAAAACGTGACTTGGCCCACGATTGTATTCGCGTTTTTGCAATTAACCACCTTGGGATTAGAATTCTTCTTGTTAAAATTCGTTTCCTCATACGGAAAAAAGAAATGTTTGATATGTTGATAAAAACTCGCTATCAAAATTTTAAAGTTGATTATTCAACATACACAATTATTAACGTAACATACAAATATAAATTTTGTGTAATTAACATATCCATTTCTCTTCCTCTACAAATCACGCATTATTCACAAATAATGAAAATACATGTACAATTGATTAATGAACAATTTAATATAACTGTTTTGTCGTTTGATATTATGCGATGAATATACTTTTTGAATGTTCGATTATATGTCACTTTAATAATATCCGGTCGTAGAATAACACAAAATCTATTTTCACATAATCGTAATTTGAAAATGTAATTTTGATACGTCATTTATGTGAAAAATTGAAAAATACCCTGTTAAATTTGAGCTTAAAATATGTCGGATCAACGTAAAATCATATTATAGACTTCTATATGAGACAAATGATTCATGTTAAATTAAGACCATCTTTTTCACCGTGTATTTTTACAAGTTTTCGGTAGAACGGAGGTGAGTTTTCCAAAAGCAGAGGGTCGCGAACCGTCATTGTTCCTCTTTGATTCATAGCGTGTATTCTCGCTGACTTCTCTGGGAAGCCGTGTTTGAATAAACATTGCGCAATGGCCGCGGACTGGCGCGCACACATCGTCTTTGCTATACGCGAAAAGGGTTATGAAAGCCCCCCTTATTAAAATTATCTTTTAAATTTCACGTGAAGACGAAGAGTTATGATAATAACGAAAAGAGATTAAAACGAGAAAAAAAATGGCAAGGAGGAAAGTTTCGTCACCGAGTCTCATTCTCATGAAGACGGGCCGATTAAATTTATTTGATCCTCTCTTGAGGCGTTCTCACGTCGAGAATCTCCGGCGTTCGAACGGGGATCGTGACTGCCGATCCCTGCCTCGATTTCGTATAAAAAATCAGAACGTTACACTCGTCAATGTGTGTAACTTTAATAAGGATCGTTTATTCTACGACGTCTTAGACGTCAGTCTTCTACGACGGGTTAAAATGCAAAATCCGTGGTAATTGAATGTGAATAAGCTTCGGGATTATTCTCGGTTAATGCACAACGTGAAAAATTATCAACCAGAAAAGCCAGACATTCCGTGGGAATAAACTCACCGACGAGACATTTCATTGAGATTCGACAAATCTATTAAACTCGACGTTCGGAAGAATACATTGTCTTTCTTCTATGTCGAGCCCTCGCAATGTGTTCCTTGATAAATCCTCTTGTCTCGTTATTTTTATAACGAATTCATGGCGTCTATCGACAAATCTCGTTATCCCGATTCGATATATTCGAAACGACCCGAACGCTGAATTCTCGAATGAAATCAAGAATATCGAGGAAAGGTGTTTCAACGGAGGTAAAGAGAAAAAAATCGGCACACGGATGCACGTGTGTGTCGCGGCGTAAGTGAAATTTATTGCCTCGGCTCGAGCCATTGAAAGTAACATGCCACGGCAGCCTCTCTCGAGTAGTCGACGCACGCTCGAGTCGAGTGCGATGCCACTTTCGAGATTAAACATAATTTTCCAGTCGCGTCCGTAGAACGGACTCTTCCCGCTCCCCGCTCGCGAATTTCATAAAACATTGCTCGTAAGACGAGCCCAAATCGAAAGAGGGCTGCCTCGAACTCGATCGTGTCAAATTCGCCAGCCATCAAACGCTCGAAAGAAAAATAAATTCGAAACTACTCTCCTCAAAAAATTAAGAGGACAGTTACCAGTTTTAGACAGCTGTATCTCGGCTAAAAATGATCAAATCTAGTCGAGTGATCATTTTAAAACTAGAATCACACTCTTTAAAATGGCACGTGCTCGATTCGATTAGATAATAATTTTTAGTCGAGATTTTGACGTTTGAAACGTCAAAATCTCCTTTAACACTTGTCTCCTTAACTTTTTTTGTAATATATAACAAATACGATTTATTTCTGAATAAATTGAACGATAACGAGCTCGAGGAGCCTTCGAACGGAAGGTCGAGCTCGAAAAAACGTATTTCTGTTATTTCGGCTTCTTGCTCCTCCACGACGATGTAATCGTTCCGGTTTCCGTCTCGGCGAGCGTGGAAGGGATGAATGGGGCTCGCTCCGGTCGAACAGAGAGCAACAGCGGGAAGTTCAACGATGGTGCCTCGGGCGATATAGTCCCGGCAACCCCTCGTTGCGGGTAACTTGAACGATAGCGAGCGCGAATCGTCCAAGTGGGGGTTGAGTATGCCACTGGCAACAATTCCGCGATCCGCCGGGCGAGAGAAAGAGAAGGAAAAGAGAACGAGGGAAATTTCAGAGGCGGAGCCGACGCGTCAGCCACCTCGCTTCCATTAAAATTCGCCTGGCAGCCCTTAATCGGTACCTTGCCACGCGCAGCAGCCTACGCCGGCTCGATCAAAAGAACGTGTAATTTCAGGGGAATCGAGAGAAAAATATTATTTCTGGACGATCGATTCGGAAAAATGAAAAATGGCCGAGCCTTGAACTCGTAACGCTTTACGATCCGTCGACGCGCTTCGCGATTAACGTCCTGTTAGTTATAGCCGTGTGGTAATTACCCTCTGGCGTTTATACATACTAGATATATCCGTTACGAATTATTTAATAGAGTTTACGCGAGTGCGCCGTGCTCTGACGAGGCGCGATGATTATTCATACTCGAGCTCGTCGTGGGAATGTGTCTGCGTTCGTACAAAACCCACGGATCTATCGGAGCCTGTAGCGTAATCTCTGCGGTGACGCAAGCATCGAAATTAGAGTTCATTAACGCAATTGCAATTTCGACCTTTCGCGTATTACGTTTCGTACGTAGAGACGACGCACCATGGATTTTCACCTCGAATCCAACCGATGAGAGGGTTTTGCACAACTCAGGCACGCAAGACCGATCGGCGCGACCTTTGACCCTCGAGCAACCCCCCCCC
>NCVS01000550.1:54761-88424 GCA_003055095.1 Goniozus legneri | reverse complement strand
CCCTTCGCTTCGCCGTCATTCCCCCTCGTCCTCGGTAACAACGCAGCCACGGGCGCTCGTTACGTTAACCAAGTTTTCCAACCCCTCGTCTCGTTTTGTCGTTCTCGTCGTTACAGCGTCCTACAGTCCCGTCAATGGTACCGACGCGAGCTATCGATATTTGAGATCAAAGGACGAACCCGCTCGTCGAGATGTATTTAAAAGCCAACTGCTTTCACCCCGCGAGAAAACGCCCCACGGATTATCGACGAGCAACTCGCGTATTTATTAACGTTCAGAGGGAAGAAAAATAACCGACTGAAATACGAGAGGACGCGATCGATCGACGTTCCCGTCGCTGACCACTGCGCGCGTTTCATCGTATTTATGAAATTAGAATGCTTACAGGGGTTGTCTCCTTCAATTAACTTTTCTATACCGGGTGTTCGGAAAAAGCATTGAGCATTCGTATAGTGAATAGTACTTACCGTACTGAATCAAAAAGTCCTATAAACGTAAGTTGAAATGTCAATCGTTCCGGAGGTTAATTTCAGTGAAACCAATTAACGATGATTTTAGTTACAATCGTGAAAATGCCGGTTTTGTATTCGAATGAAAAAAGGGTAGATAAGCATTTTATGCTGGACCGAGCTAATGAAAATGCATCGGCATTGACATTTCGATTCATGTCTATAGAATCTTTCCGATTTATCACAGTGGGTACTATCCACTATACGAATATTGAATGCATTTTTTGGGACACTCTGTACATACACTCGTGTGGTTTTTAAACTACACGATCTTTACACAATTACACGATATTGGATCACACGTCAAGTGTGAATATTCATTAAGAACTTATTAACGAGACCCTCCGCTAGATCGAACGAGCTCAGGCATGAAATAACTCGAACCCTTGTTTGATCCGAGATCGCGGACCTTTTGCAAGCCCGGTGCTCGTATCTCATCTAGGGTAGCCTCCCACCGACGACTGTCTCCCGTTGCGCTCATGCTGCGCATCTATCAGCACGCTGCTCTGTGCGCGAAGACGCATAACGACTCTTCTCGTCGCCGGGTGAGTTGAGCGATCAGGTCGGGACGGTTCTCGACGATCGAGAAATCGGTACGCGCTGACCAGGCCGGGTCAGGGCTCCCCCTTTTTGATATTATTTTCCTCCATCGTTGGTATGGATCTTGCACGAAAAAGAAAGGAATAATTCGATAAAATCGGCTAGAGCCCAAAAGAGAGCGAGAGATAGAGAGAGAGAGAGAGAGAGAGAGAGAGAGAGAGAACGACGATTAACGAGGGGGGAAAAAAATGGGACAAAAATTCGACTTGATCGGTGCGCTAATCGTGCCACGACGATTTGTTGTAGGTTACCCCCGGCCCGGCCTGATGCGCGCCGCCCCAATCGCGACGATCTCTTCGTCACGGTCACTTTCAAGGTCGCACGAGGTGATCGTGATTAGTTCGCACTAGAGCTGGAAGACAGAACGGTCGTTTAGAGTGCGACAGCGACGAAGATGGCGTCCATGAAGATACCGGTGCTCAACCTGGAGCTCGGGGAGCTCAAGGAGATCGTCTGGACGAAGCTGCAGGAGCCGAAAGCTCAGCGTAAGCTCGTCCTCGTCATCGTCTCGATCGCCCTCCTGCTCGACAACATGCTCTACATGGTCATCGTACCTATCATACCCGATTATCTAAAATACATCGGAGCCTTCGACGACGACGACGACGAAGTCGCGACGAACACAACGGGACCGCCCGCTCACCACCACGGCCAGGACTCGGCGACTGGTGTGCTCTTTGCGTCCAAGGCCATCGTACAGCTGATGGTCAACCCCTTCTCGGGTGCGCTCATCGACAAAATCGGTTACGACATACCGATGATGATCGGACTCTGTATCATGTTCCTGTCGACGGCGGTCTTCGCTTGCGGCAGGAGTTACGGAGTCCTCTTCTTCGCCAGGAGTCTTCAGGGTGTCGGCTCCGCATTCGCGGACACGTCCGGCTTGGCTATGATCGCGGACAGATTCACGGAGGAGTCGGAAAGATCGAAGGCGTTGGGAATAGCGTTAGCTTTCATCAGCTTTGGCTGCTTGGTGGCTCCGCCGTTTGGCGGGGCCCTCTATCAGTTCGCAGGAAAGGAAGTGCCCTTTCTCATATTGGCGTTCGTGAGCTTGGCGGATGGTTTCATGCTGTTGCTGGTTATGAAACCTCTGAAGGAGCAACTGAAGGAAACGCGTCGTGATCACGGCCCAACGATACCCATCTGGCGCTTGTTGATGGACCCGTACATCGCGGTCTGCGCTGGAGCTCTCATGATGTCGAACGTCGCGCTGGCTTTCCTGGAACCAACGATCTCCCTGTGGATGGAAGATCACATCACTCGCGATAACTGGAAGATGGGTATGATTTGGTTACCGGCGTTCTTCCCCCACGTCTTTGGTGTCATGATAACGGTTAAGATGGCGAAACAGTACCCGCAGCATCAGTGGTTGATGGCGGCTGGAGGATTAGCCCTGGAAGGTCTCTGCTGCTTCATCATACCATTCTCCACGTCCTACAAAGTCCTGATGATACCGTTGTGCGGAATCTGTTTCGGTATCGCTTTAATAGATACCGCGCTATTACCGACTCTCGGCTACCTCGTCGACGTTAGATACGTTTCCGTATACGGTAGTATCTACGCCATTGCGGATATATCCTACAGCTTGGCTTACGCGGTCGGTCCTATCATCGCCGGTGGCGTGGTGGAAGCGATAGGCTTCACAGCTCTGAATATTGGAATAGCGTTCTCGAATCTCCTGTACGCTCCAGTGCTGTACTATCTGAGGCACATATACGACTTCAAACCCTTCCAGGACGAAGCGAACGTGTTGATGCAAGATCCGCCCGATAAGGAGTACCAAACGTACGTGCTACAGGAGCAGAGGCCGATATCTGGCGAGATAGGGAACCATCTGAATCAGACGCGAATGGAAACGAACGTCGACCAGGGTTACGACCAAAACTATCAGAATGTGCAGAGTTACGATCAGGGATATGCGCAAAACGCACCGGCGCCCGCTTACAATCAACAAATGGGTTACAACCAGCAGCCCATGTACGAGCAGCAGCAACAGCAACAGGGTTACGGTCAGCAAATGGGATACGCTCAGCAGAGGAATTACACCCAGGAGCCGCAAGATCAACGAGGGGCGCAGGTCGACGCTAATCCATTTAGAAGGCCAGAGACTGAGCAGAGGCAGGCCGGAGATAGCAACCCATTCAGGCAAGGGATGTATTAAAACTGCAAGAGAGGCAATAAGCGGCGGGAGGGGGAGGATAAAGAATGTGCTCAAGACTAGTCTTCGAGACAGGCTTCCAGTCATCAATAGGATCGATAACGCGGATTCATTTACTACTTCCTGGGTGTTATCCGTTTCAAAATCCACGTGACGTTCTTCGACGGGCATCGACAATCGGTACGTCAAAACATCAAAAGGCTGGTCGAAGAGATTTCTGGCTTCCAAAGTGATATACTCAACGTTCGAATAGATCATTCGCGGAAATGTAAATCGTATGTTTCCTCGTTGATGTTCTCGTGCGTATCATTGGTGTTCGAAAATAGGTCACAGTGACGGTGTCGATGTTTCGAAATGGTACGAAAGTGCGGCAGGAAGGAAGAATATTTTACAGATACAACGGAGCCAATCGTTCGGTCTGAATATCAAAAGTGACCAGATGAAGGGTGGTGGGGTAAAATAATAAAAAAAAAAATGAAAAAAATAAAAAAATAGTTTGAACAAGTTTAGATGAAATTCGGAGCGTGTGTTTGTACGTCGTATAGGAAGTGGAAGTGGTGAAGTTTGTACTGCAAGATTTGCAGACAGCTTACGTAGTATCGTCATCCATATCATGTTCTCCTTGTACATCTTGGTAATTTCGGTCGACGATTCATTCAACCGCGTTACTCGAGATCCGAGAAGGTGATCGTCCACCGCGCAGGTTACCCGTCAGCAAGGTCCTACGTCGGTGGATTTGCCAGTGGCAAATTTTTAGTTTTTATCGATTTTCTTTTGACATTCCATTTGCTGAATCGAAGTATCATATCACTAGTTAAGGCGTCAAAACTCTAGTAACTAAGGCTTTACGTTTAGGTAGTAATTGTATAGGATTGTATGATATAAAGTGGGGAGAGGGCACGTCCTAACTGTAAAGGGGCTCGAAACTGGCAAAGTACTGTTTTAATAGTCTAGTCGTATATATATGTACGCGATATGATCTTATTTAGTGATCGAGTAACAATGTTATCCTTGAATCATTGAACGGATATTCGAATTAGAGTAAAAAGTTTATTATTGATCGCAAATTGTTGATAATGTTACCTTAGCTGTTGATATATTACGCAAACAATGAAGTTTTTGAAAATACGAATTAGCGAATCATATGAATTGCAATTCTCGATGTTGAAGATTATTGTTTATTGGAATTTAACGATGTTGCAACCAGTTACATTTTATTCGGTACTTTGCCACGATATCGGAGCAATACTAGGCATATCCCAGCAGAAATGAGCGGAACATATCTGTATTTTTATGAGAATACTTTTCTAATTAGGAATATTTTTGTTCGTCGAACATTGTTGATTTAATTCGTTGCGGTGAGACGTGCGAGATTTTAGGTAATATATAGGTCGTACATTTCTATGTATGTACATACTATACTATAAAAAATTAATATTAATACGTGCCAGTGAGTCGCGCGTAAAGCATTACGAGTCTCTATCACGTAAAAGTATCGTATACATGTAAATAACGATATCACCTACAATTAGATTTTCGTTTATAGTAAGACAGAGCTAAACTTATTTTTGTGCATTAGTAGTTGTAGCGCTTGATAGTTCCTGGATACCCATGATCTCCCTAATAACACGCAGGCTCGATTATTCATTTTTCGCCATTGCGAAAACGCGATTAACGCGTTTTATTTATCCTTTTCTTTTTTTTTACGCACTCGCATGAGGTAATGCAAAAAAGGAAAACGAAACATACGTCAAGACTTACCAAGCTTTGCGACCGACTTCGCGGCATATTCTTACCTACTCGCCAATACCCACAAGTGTCGCGAGGAACAAATAAATAAGCAACTGAAACAAAAACCAACACGGGGAAATCTTATTTCGATGCTGATCGCCGAAATTCGAGATCGCGCGCGATGCGATAATTCATAAAATCGAGTGTTATTGATCGTAAAATCCGAAATAAATACGACGAGAAACGGAATTTCTCTCTAATTGGTCATCTTGGTACTATCGTTGTTATCTCACTGGTGTGAAAAAAATTTTTCTCGAATGCGACAGATCACAACGCTTCATGAATTCTCGCTCACCGTGGCCTTCGATATTGACGTGAGTGCTTTGAGTTTACAGTGCCTGAATATAAAGTGTTTTTACCCCTGTTGTCGCGAGACTCGTATACTATACCATTAACAGTACATATCTCTACTCACCAAACTAATTCTCAAATGTATACTCGATCTGAACTAACGACCATATAGGTAAAAGGTATTTACTACTGTATTAAAAAAAAAGTGCATTTTTTTTCATCGATAGTGAGAAGAAAAAATTTAAGGTTAATTATTTTGTCGGATCGCAACGAGGTTTTATTTCTAACGAGCTGGCCTCTAAGAATAAATAACGATCTGAAGGAAAAAGACAAATTTGATATAGCTATATGTTGTGACGTGATATTGCTCGTCGTATTTCGTTATGAAATCAAATAGGATATATTTAAATTCAAGTGTGTACTTGTTTTAGCTACATAGAATACAATTTTATCCAAGTTTAATATAAAATTACACTATCTTATTCTAAAGATCATCGACGGCCAGCGAAATCGGGGAGTCGATACTCGATCTGTAGATTAAAGCGAGTCCGATTCGCGAACCGTCCGATGTTTCATCCAACTTGGCGAGACTGGAAATACGATCACGACGACGAATACGGCGAGTCTTGACGTTGCATCACGATTTACGCATATTATAAAAATATATTACATATCTATTTACCACATAATCGCGTATAAGAGTGAAGAAAAAAGACAACAATTACCCCGTAGATTTTCTTATCTCTTGTAAATAAATTATTCGCTCGAGATGACGGCGATTATCTCGCTCGATTACCTTTCCTCATTCGCCTCTATCTCTCTCTTGTAATCTTTATCTCCCGCTCCTCCCGCGCTATAACTGTCCTCCCACGAGCATTTGCGTATATCTTTGCCTACATTGTATAATATCGTTTTGAGTGTCGTGACGGTGAAAGCGACGAGACTCGCGTGTGCAATTCGAAGCTAGTTCGCTTTTAACCCCTCCGTGAGGTATTAGCAAGGAAATTGCTAAATCTCTACTTATTTCTATCGCCTTGGAACCTTCGGATTTCCATTTCGTTGTTCTACTTTTTCACTTTTCTCTTCTACATCCCGGAGGGCGAAAAAGCGAATTTACCGCGGCACGCTAAACACGCCGTGTCTCTGAGTCACACCGTCAAATTATAATAAGTTGCGCCGTCGACTCTGAAAAGAAAAAGATGAAAAGGAATGAGCGAGGCGAACGAGTGAGCTACAAGACGAATCGGAAAGATATCGATTTTGGTCTTTCTCTTCCTCGTGGCTCGTTCGCGTTGAAATTTTCCGAGTCGACGGCCCGTTCGATTTAACCCCTGCGAAAGTGGAGTTTTCGCTCGAGGAAACAAGAGCCGGCAATTGCAATTTCGAAAATTATTAATCTTAAGCTTAGAGAGATAGAAAATCGCAATGCGTCTGTCGACATAAGCAGATGTATTAGGATACGCACGAACACGTACACACTCGACACTCTCACACACCTTACACACTGACACGCAACCAAACGAACAGGTACACAGGTACCTACAGCTATGGCGATACACGCGTGACGATGGATGAGAATTAAAAAAAAATATAAGGAAATTCACGTACAAGACACATGTATGTATGTATATTTAAAGAAATCAAGTATCGAACAGCGTATAATTGAATCTATGATAATGTAATATGTTGTTGAAACGGTTATTAAAGATGTCGTTGTTACCGAAGAATAGCCCTGTGTTCTTTCTTGACATATTTCTACTCGATACGCGCGGGTCTCTTTCGAAAAGACCGATAACCCGAATACGGCGTTATCGCGAAAGTTATATACAAAAATACACACCCTTATCTCGCAAAATCGAAATTAACATACCCCCGACGACGATATCGTCGCACGCGAGATCCCGGTAATCCACCTGAGGGGACGAGAAGAGTTGTATGAAAAAAAAAATTCGCTCGATAACCGGCTCTATGCATTTTTAATAAGAGCCCGCCAGAGCCGTTATTGTTGCCGATATGTATTTTCATCGAGAAAAAGAAAGGAAGAGCAAAGAGCGGAGTGTAAGCCTTTAAGAAGGGCGACGCGTGCCAGGTCGAGTCGGTGCGTAGCCTAATGAAAAAACGCGTGCGCAGGGGGGGGGGGGCAGAGAGCGACGGTGAGTCCTGCGCGTTCGGTATTCATGGGGTTTCGGAGTGAAAGAGCGAGCGAGTCGGAGAGCGCGGAGCGGGAGAGACAGAGGGGTTCCCAGTGTCAACCTAACCCCATCAAAGTGTAATAATATTTATATTAGGGCGCCGCCAAGGGTAGAGACCCGAGGCTCACCGTGTTGGGGTCGGGAAATATTTTCAACGGGACGGGGGTGGGAGGGGTGAGTGCTCACCTACACCGGCTGTCACCGCGACAACTCGAGGACGCGATCGCCCATGCTTCCTATCGAGATATCGATCTCGCCGCCACCCGCCGACACCATTCGTCCACAACGAGCTCTGACACCATTCGCACGCCTATAATTTCATTCTTTTTTTTCCACGACAGACTTTTTTTTCTCTTGAAGGTTTTTTTTCTAACCTATGCTGATACAAAGGGATAAGAATCGCTCGAGTGCTGCGGCGTAACTCGAGTGGGATTAGAACCAATACCATTGAAATTCGATTGACTGATTTACCGTTACGCGCGTGTAACGCCTACTCACCGCTAATCGCGTTAATGATTCCGAAAACCAATGACGATGCTCGACTCGTGTTCTATAATCCCGAGAGAAATCCGATTATTCGCTTCGACGAGAATGAAATTATCACCTACTGTGGTACGAAAAAGCTCAACTTGTTCGGTTAATGTTTCTTATTTCTTTTTGTTTCTTCTTGGCGATATACTGAAAAAAGTTAAGTAAATGGCATTTTCTCTCAATTTGTATGATGTTGATTATAATAATAACGATGTAATGCACATCGACAATGTTTGTTTTATCAGTTTTTGAAAAATTTTTGATCAATGCGAACATTTACAAAGTTGATTACTGCATATTGTTGTTTTAATCTCATTCCCGTTCAGATCTACAAATTTGTGTCAAAACAACCATATGCAACAACATGTTGGGTTGATGAACTCGATAGGTACAGTAATGATAACTTTACATAGACTGACTCGTTGCGACTATCAACTTGATAGACCCATAAACATTCATGGCTCTGTAAAAGTTATCAAAATAATGTTCGAAATCGCTATTTTCTCTCTCAGCGTACAACCACGACAGGTGCGAAGCGAAAGAAGAAACCCTAATCCTCTCGCATACTCTTCGATTCTCTTTGTACCACACGACACTTTTATCATCCGTCCGTCGAGTGTCATCGATCTTGTCGCGAGTCTAACGTCAATTTGTCTTTATTAAAAGACACGAGTCGGTACGAGGAATTGACTGGGTAAAGTCGCTTGGGTCTCGAGCTAATTTCTTAATCGAACCCAGTGCGTATACCCTGACGGTCTCAATCAAGATGACGCAAATTAGTAGCGTAAAATTAGCCGTATGACGGCTGATACGGAGAGCTCGAGCGAGGGCTGGGAGCGTCTTTCGGGAAGCTCCTTTCCTTTAACAACCAAAGCGGGATGTAGATATTCGTTCGCTGTCGTTTCGAATCTCGTCTTTGGAGTCTCGAAGGGACCAGCCGTCAATTAATCGCGCCCGGCCAATCTCGAAGGGGTCGAACGATTCGGGATAAGAAGAGGGCGAGAAGAGAGTGGAATGGGGTGCGAGGTGCCGGCGAGAGACGCCGAAAACCTAATCGAGTCCGAGCACCCCCCGCGCACCCCTTACACCATCGTAATGTCCGGCATCCCGTGAATCCGATTTGTCGACTCGTTTGCCCCTTAGATACAATTTCCAGATATTCCTTTGTCGAGCTCGCGCTAACGCGTATCTCTCCGTGATGCGCGGCCTGGGAAATCGGTTCGAACAATTCGTATACAAAACGATATACAAGACTTCTTTTTTATTAAATAGGCTGTTTAAATTAATCCGTTAAACTGAAAATAAAAGTTTGTTGAATCCACTTAATATTTATTTGAATACATTCAAATAAATTTCAAATTATTAAACAATACATATATTTATGTAAATTAAATAATATTACTTTTGAAATAATAATTCACTTCAAAAATATTGAATTTTATATTTCCAAATAATTATTAAATAGCTTTAATAAAATTTTATCTTTAGCGTAGGCATACAGAGACTCAGGTACTAAGTGTTACAATCAGCGTAAAATATTATATACATAAATTATAATCATTTAGAAATTCGTAGATAATTTTCCTGGTAAAAAAGTTTATTTACAAAGATCTTTGAGAATTCAATCAACGGACATTGCTAAATAATGTGGTTTATGTCTTCGATATGCTGCCTACATTCACCAGTGGCCCTTTCTATAATATTGAGCCTGTGTAAGGATCCAGTTATATTGTAACGATTGCTTCTTATTTTATTAATAGTAGTAAACTGATTTCCTGTCAAGTCTGACTTTGTGAAACCACGGTTTGTCACTGACATTTATAAAAGTATTCGAAATACAGGAGTCCGGGAGAACGACATACAAGAGTTTACCGATTCTATCAAAAGTTTTCTCGTTAAATTTGCAAATAACGAGATCTCGATAAATCGATTTCGAATCCGTTAGCTTCGTTTCGAGCGTTCCGGCTTCATTATAGCGCAGTTATATTTACGCGAAACGCTCCTAATTAATTACGAAGAGCGTACGGAGTGGACGATTGGTGCTCGCCCGCGCAGGCGTTTTATTAAATCGAATTCCCAGGACGATATCGGGACAAACAAATGGAGGTAAATAAATAACGAGGGCCGGATGCAGTAGTCATGGCGACCGCCTGGCGCGGCCTCGCTATCGATCAACTCGCGTAGGTGCGCACGGCTGCGCCTCCGCGCGCACACACTCGCACAATACGATCGCGAGTAAATAATTAACGTCGTAATTGTAGCCCGTGCGCAATCGTAAACGACGTAACTCGATCTAATCCCCTCGTCGCATTAAACTTCCGACGGAATTTCATTTTCCTCGTATTAATACATCCGTACTCGCGCAATGACAGCGCAAAATTTGCCAACGCCGAGTCCCGCTTTCTATGCGTGTATTCAGTCGAAGCGCCGGATAGAAATTCCGTGACATTTGTTGCTCGACAATTGGATATTCATTGGATCGAACGGCCGCAAACGACATTATGATAATAGGCACGGTAATATCGGCCGATCCATCTTCCGAGCGGAAGTGTAATGTACCGATCGCTTCGAATGATTTATACCGATGCTACGTATAACGGCTACATCGTACGGTTGGGAAGGAAAGTGGCCGCGAGGAGACGAGAGACTCGAGGGGTGGACGTGACAAATTGTCGGCGCGATATCGCTCCCTCTTCCACACGCGCGCCTATGTCCACGCCTACATCTGTTTTCGCCTTAATACCTTGTATAACTCTTACGTCGGATGACTCGAGGGGTGCGGGAGAGAAGCTCGCAAGATATATCGCGAGATGCGGGCGAGAATTCGCGAATCCCTTATCGCTGCCAGTCGTCAACTTTATGGCTCGGAACAATTCGCTCCGAGGAACGATTTTTTCTTTCGGGCTCGGAGCTACGATCGCGAGCAGCGTCAGCAATTGAACGCAAATCGGTTGCTTGTCGAGTGCTCACGGCGTGCTCTATCTGAAGCCACCTTCGACTCCCCTCGAGCCTGGCTCTCGCGCGACATCCGATAGGCCCGACGTACCGTCCACTCGACACGACTGAATCGTCTAAGAGGTCTTCGAGATAAAACGAGATCGCGTCCGAGGAACGGAGGGGGGAGAAAAACATTCTGTTTCAACCCATCCTTGCGTGTTTTCTTTCTTGAATCAAACTAATCATAATTGTGTAAATGTTGTTGTAGGTCACATCAGAAATAACTTTTTGAAATAAATATTCTGAAAAATTTAAGTATGGTGTGAAGAATTTTTATTTAGAGATGAAGATAATGAACAATTACAATTACAAGGGGTGGAAATAGTAACATTTATGTCATTATAAAGTTATAAACTATTTTTTATATTTCTTGTAATAACTATACCCCACAAAATAGAAAAATGAAGTAATTGATACTATTTTATAGGTAGATACTGTAAGTGAAATTCTCATAAAAGTGATGAACATTCAATATGTTCCCCAACCCCAACGACCTCTGAGAATTTGAATTTTTTTACGATTATAAACGAGAAATTAAAGAGGCCGTTAAATATTTAAATATTTCATACAAGAAATTAAACGAAACATAAAAATACTACTTTATTATTCTTCACCAATTTTTGAACGCAAGACGTTGCAAATAACGCTACTGAAATTCCCATTCTGTTTTCTATTTAAATGGTACAATACCAATTTTCATCAAAATGCAAAGTGTCAACACCGAAAGAAAAGCGCGACGAATGTACTTATTTCCGCGAAAAGCGCATTTTTCTTTTTTTCTCTAAACGAATAAAAATCCATCGCGTCAAAGGAAAAAGCAGAAAGTAGGCAGAGAAGTACGTGCCTGGCTAAGGTGCGCCTAGGGATCGCGGAAAAGAGGAGAAATCGCTCGAGTCGTAGATTCTAGATATGTGTAGGTGTATACGTGCTTCGTTAGGAGACTCGCCGAAGGGGGGTGGCAGGGGTGACGGGGGCGTTCTTGAGTGCTCGCGAAGGAAGAAAAGGACGAATGCGTAGGGGGGTGTGAGTACAGGAGATTTCCAGACAAAGGCCGTAACTCGAGTGGTTGCTCGTGGCATTGTTGGCCCATGGCGAATCGCTGGGGTTGCCACCCCAGGCTCGGGGAGTCGCGAGCGCACAGGAAACACTTGGCCGCGCGAACCGGAAGCTCGCTCGTTTGACGCTTCCCGAGCGATTTACGTCCGCCTCGACAATACAGTTTGAAATCCGACACAGGCGCGTGCGTAAATTCCCTTTGTAAAACGATTCCCTGCGTCGCGGAACGAAGCCTCGTCGATACGATAAACAGGTGCTAAAATTCCGTATGCTCCTGGGTCTTTATAGCCCTCGTGTATACGTTAGTTATGGCTCATCGAGCGATCGGGAAGAACTGGTCCGTCCGAGCGGGGAAGGATCGCCGGCATAAGTATAAACGCAAAGTGTTATACGGCCCCCTCGGTGTGTCTCCTTCGATGGAACTTTTGTCGCTCCTCGCTTTCGCGCTCGGTCATAAAAGCGTCCCCGCCTTATGAATAAGTAAGATTACCGTCGAAGGGTAAAAATTCGATCGTCTCCTCGCCGCGGTGTGTACGAACGCTCGTGCGAAAGTTACAGCGATTTTCTCGCTCTTTCTCTCTCGCATCCAACCCTGGCAAACTTTTGCCGCAGTCTTGTCAGTCGGATCTTGGCAAAAGTTTGGCTCATTCGCCATCCCCGTTTACTCGACTCCCTCTCGCCTGTCTCTTAATTCCCCATCCTAGTGTTCCGGACAAGAGTCAGTTTACCAGCGGGTACCATGTTGCGTTATGGGTATCAGCCGGCACATAAAACGGTATTAGCACGTTCCCCCATATGGCACGCGAGTGGTGCAATTTATTCGCGCTATACCCATTTTTTCCTATACATATATAGCGCGGGGGATCGAGACGTTAACCGACGTGGATCAGCGCGACGATAAAGAGGGATCCGAATAAACGTTCCTCTCTCTCTCTCTCTCTCTCTCTCTCTCTCTCTCTCTTTGTCTATTCCCTTATCTCATTCCCATTCTCAACACGTTCGAACCTACTCGCGAGAGGAATTTCAAAAATAGCGCGGAATCCGGTGAAAATGTTCTTTTTTGGGTTCGGAAGAGCCAGTAAATTTAGCGATAAAGCAAAAAGTTTAAAATTAAGTTGAGTGTCTATAGCGAGTTACAGAAAGAGAAATGGAAGAGAGAGAAAGAGAGAAGAGGAGAGGAGAGAGAAAAGAAATACGCACACAACGAATCCCATAAGATTTTTATTGGCCAATTCTACGAGCAGATTCCGCCTTGGGTAAAACCGTTTACGAGCCTCTAAAGTCGATCCCGGTCCACTCCTTCGTGCGCAAGAAATAGACCCGCCTCGTCGTTGTTCAAACACACTTCGCGCGCGGCTATACGTATCGACGAGAGGGCCGATAAAACTCCTCGAACCACAATCTCGATTTTCGTCCTTTTTGCGGAAGAGTCGCGAAAAAAAATTCTTCCTCTCTTTCGCTGACGCGAAACTCTCGGACATTTTCCGAATGAGCGTGTTAGGAAGATCCTCCACCGAACGAGAAAGAAAAAGAAGAAAAAAAAGGTCCTGGAAACGTGATCGAGCGGAGTTGGGGGTGTCCCCTCTATTTTCGTGCGGGGGTCGTTCGCGGTAACGACTCGAAGTCGTCGGTTAATCAAGACATTTCGGGGCCGTGGGGAACGTGGACCGTTCGATTCTCCTCGCGCGCGAAACGACCGTTTCTATTAGAACGGACGATCGATCGGAGCACGTGCGCCCAAAATTTACCGCTTTTCTTCTCGCACGCGTCTACGCGCGTGGACAGAGCCCGGTAGTTAATGTACGACTCCCGAGGAAATAACGTTTTAACGGAGTCATAATATACAAAAAAAAATTATTTACTATCGACGAAAATCGACTAGTTTGTTGTATCAACAATTAGGATTAGTAATAAAATTCTGAATTTAACACTCGATTGCCTGAAATTTATTTCCAATAGCAGGTTTACATCGAAGAGCTGTCAAATTGGCTGACTTCAGGCAATCTAGTGTTAAAGTAGATTGTACAACGAGTACGCGAAATGAGGGATATCTTGACCATGAGAAGATGGTGCATTCACATGAGTACAAGCAATAAAAGGAAATTATTAAATCGTAAATAGTAATCAAATAGTTTTTTCCTACGATCGTGCACTAAGTTCGATTTTGCGCATGCAAATGCGTGTGCAAAGGGCCTCTTTTTGACACGCTGAAATAAGCGTGCGCAAAGTGCTGTAAGCGTGCGCAAAATCGAACTTCGCGCACGATCGTAGGAAAAATAGTATACGATACTCGTGCGCTGCGTAGGTATTCCCTCACTCACAATTGTCGCCCTCGCTTCGCTCGGGCGCCAAACGTTGCTCGTAACGTGTATCGTAATCTACTATTACTAACGTTCTATGCAGAGGAGCAATACCTTATCGCACACTTTGCATCACTTTACCGCACGGTAAAGACATGAATAATGGGCGACTTTACGCACATCGTGCAGTATGCAAAATCAAACTTTTGATGCAGGTGTTGCAAAAATATTTTCAAGAAAAATTTACGATGGCAATGAAAATTTTTGCTGCGTCTAATTTCATATCTCGAGTCTAATTGAGTAAAAACGATCCAAACAAAGACGTTTTTTCGGACGGTTAGATGAAACGGGAGCGCCGATGACGCCGCTTCGACAATGCTATCGTTGCGCGAGATCGAGAGCAAAGACAAAGGAGAGACAGGTGGGGATAGAGCGAGAATCAAGTCGCGATTAAAGAGTGGAAAACGTCGCGCGGGAACGCGGTTTCGCAAAAAAGGAAGGAAAAAGAAACGAGGCTCTCCGGCTTGCTCGCTTGCGCGCGCGCGCGCGCAACCGGTTACAGATGTTTCGTTCTTCTCCTCGTTAATTCGACCGGCCATTGTTAGACGCTAATCGTAATCGAGGCGCTCTTTCCCTCTTACTTCAATTAACTCGCGTAGGTAACTCGATTAATTGGCCATAATTAGACGCAAAATGTAATCTCGTTGCGCAAAACGAGACGCATCCAGTCGAATTTCATACGCGAGTTTTTCGACCCGGAATTCGCGCTGTTGTGATAACGTCGTTAAAGTTTCGTTGTGAAATCGCTAACAATCGAATCTCGATCGCCCACCGATAGCGCCGATTCCTCGCAATTAACCCGAATAGGTTGTATTCTCGGCGACATTTACCGCTCGCGGTTCGATCATTCGCGGTCGTCTATTATAACCCTCGATGATAATGTCAACGATGCGAAATCGGTGTAGTTTGTTCGCGAATTAACGGCTTACACGACGTTTGACGATACGTAAGTTGTACTCGCCTCCGAGAGAAGAGCGAGTTTCGCTCCGCGAACGATTTGGTACACGATATTGTAGATGTATAAACTTCACACGCGGGTAACTTGCGTGGCCTGATTGCGCGCGCTCCTAATCCAATTTTCAGTTGCGAAAGTAAATAGTACAATGAGCCCTAGCTGACTCGACTCGCTTGCACGTGAGTTTCGTAAGAAAAATCTCGTTTCGATTTAACGTATCGGCGTTTATCAATATAAATAATCAGATTTTTTTTCTTATTTATAAAAATTACAACTATAAACTAATCAAACTTATCAATGATTGAGAATAAAATATCGAATTTCTGTGAATTGAATACAATTTTGAATTTGGAATCACTCTAATCGCTCTAATTAGTTTACTGAAAGAATTGTGAGACTGATAGGGGTATTATTTATAAATTTTATGTAAAAATAAAAGATTCAGTTATATGTATTTATGAATACGAAAATCGGGTTTTTGGTCGTATTTATGAAAACCACAACTTCGGTTGAAAATCGATCAAATTTAATTTAAAGTATAAAAACCGAATTTTCAAAAAAATATATATAGAACAATAGAAATTTTCCGACTCGGGATATCTCAAAGAGGAATCTATCTACGAAGCTTCGTAAGAGGATCACAACTATCGGGAATCTGATAAAAAGTCATTTCGAAACTCGCCTTATTGAAATAGACTTCGGTGGAAGCGGCTAATCTCGTTTCGGTACGACACGAAGCCACGAGTAACCGTTTTTCGTAGTGAATTAAAAGGCCGACCGCGAGCGGCGTAAGAAACTCTTTAACGAAATTACGGCGGCATTTGAGGACGCACTTCTAGCCGTCTTTTTATTAACGGCCTGACGTTTCTAGGACGAGACTTGCCACCGCAAGAGTAAGTAACGAGCGAGATAAAATTCCGATGCGCGAATATCGTAATTTGCATGATTCGCCAAATAAATATCCACTTGGTATTATCGGAATAGAAAGTCAATGACCAGTTCGCGTGTTCCAGTGCGATCGAACAAAATTCATTCGCAACCTCCGTCGAATTTTAGGAACCTTCTCTTACACGATAAAAAGAGATATGTAATGAGTTTAAGAAATCTGCTTGTCAAAATTTTCATGTTAATCATTCAACTTACACAATCATTAATTTAAAATACTGTGTAAGTTTTTTTATTCAATCGTCACAAAATATGATTAGATAATTTTGTTAAATTAACATATCTGTATCTTTTATTTTAGAAATATTACATTATTTACAAAAACTTAAAATATATAATTCAATATAATCGTTCTGTTTTTTCATATTTTAACACGGTTGTTACTTTAATAATATTTAGTTGTACGATTTTATACACAAAATCTATTTGTGCAGAATCATGATTTGAAAATCGTAACAACATTAATCAATTATGTTAAATCAACATGAAATTATAACCTTTACAGACAACTGACTTGTGTTAAATCAAGTCCATCGGTTTTATCGCATACTAGACTGGGAGCCGAAGTAATTAACGTCTTAATCGAGAGAGGTAAATGCAAATTTGCCGGCGCTCGTTTGACCGATCACGCAGAAATTAAAAATCAATTCCTCGTCCGATGGAGGGACGCGAGGGACGAGGCGAGAAAAGGTGATTTCATAGTTGGGCGAGTTCACGAGCCCGCGCTCTCGTGCAATTAGCGCGGGCGTCGAGGCCGAAAATTAGCCGATCCACGCGATCTCGCGTATCGTCTCTCGGCCGGTGCGTTTAGAAAGTCACGATTTCGTAATTACAGAGGCGAGCCAGACGTCGCGCGAGTGTCCGTGCTTCGTCGCCTTCTCAGAAACAAATTTACGACGGGGGAAAGTACCATTAAAAATTGGCATGAATTACAGAAAGAAAAAAAAAACGTTCTCTCACGACGGACATGCAAACGAATTAGCTCGTTTCCTATTTTTACAGCTCGCGCTGTGGAAAATCACCTCGCCCTCTCGCATCTGTGAGAATTCGTTACCAATGCGCCTAAAAATCCGTGAATACGTAAAAGTCCTGATAAGAAGGTGAATTATGTAACGTAGCGAACAAAGTCTCGGGTGGTTTGCGGTTCGTATTTACGGAACCGCGTTAGCCAGCCTACCTCTCTCTCTCTCTCTCCCTCTCTTTCTCTGGTAGCTCGACAACGGAAAATATTCATCTTCCACTGTGCGATAAATAATGGGCTCCCATGATCGTTTCGATTTTTTCATCCCGACTAATTGAAACGATTTTCCATTCTTCTCTTCAATTTTCACCGTCGTTCTCTTCATTGCGTAATCTCGTTAACGTGTCAACGTCGAATTTCGCCGGCAGTGACGAGCTTCCGACGCGTCGTCATTATCATTGAAATTCCCCATGGCCGTCGCTGGCAGGAAACCGGAAGGAAGCTCGCGACTTTGGCAATTTCCGTGGCTACGCGACAAACTCGCGTAGGAACTGTAGGAAGCGGGAGAGTAAGAGAGAGCGAGACAGAGATAGAGTTATATTGCGCGTCGAAAAGATAAAAGGGACGGGAGGATGAAGGTGGCGCGCGCAAGCCGAAGGGCCTGGCGACCCTCGTAATCCCGCGGCTGAAAGCCTCGTTTAATATTTATGATTTATTTCGGTTTAATTCGACGTGCAAACGCGCTAGAGAGAGACAGATAGATACGTATTTATATTCAATGGCGTTAGCGGGGTTATGACGTTTCGTCCTTGAACCGAATCCCTCTGTCTCGCGGGAACGCAGCGAGCGCAGCACTGGAAGGAGCCGTTTTCGACGAGTTTCGATAGATCGTCCTCCCGTACACGCCCGATGTTCTGTATCTCGTCTCTCTCACTCTCTCTCTCTCTCTCTCTCTCTCTCTCTCTCTCTCTCTCTTACTCTCCTCCTTTTTTGCGAAAACAATGCGAGACCATTTGTCACTGTTCTTTTATCGCGAGCAGCTCCCCGTCATGATATCCATCTACACCGGAGCCTTGTAACAATGGAGCCCGTAACGAGCGCTGGGAATTTCCCAGTTTTCCCCGAATGTCGTGCGAGTGTGTGCAGGATTGAAACAAACCGGGAATTTTTCAACACCGAACAGGAAGAGCGCGCGCATAATCTGCCGATTGGGTAATAACTCGATAGATGGAAGGGGACGGAACCAATTTCGATCGACGTCTTCTCGCGAAATACACTCCTCGAAAAAATTGTGGAGACAGTTGTCATTTTCAAAGGACTCTGTCTTGGCTAAAAATAATCAAATTTATTCGATACAGTGGTCATTTTGAAATTCGAATCTTATTCTTTAAAATTACCTGCTCGAATCGATTCAATTATTTTTAGCCAACGTACCGACGTAGCTTCTTGAAAATGACGAGTGTCTCCTCAATTTTTTGCGACTAGTACATAAACGGGGGTCGTTGAAAAGTGTCAAAACAATTGAGAGTAATTCCACGTTTCGACGTTTGCCAACGGATAAGATCGGCACGAATAGAGGATGGCAGTCCTAGTTAGACGCTTGCCTGTAGACATCTCGAAAATAAACAAACCGAGGCCGTATTGCGGTTTTCGCAGTAAGTACGAACGCGCGCGGTGAATTCGATATTTCGTTTCTATCGTTCGTTATATTTTCCTTGCCGTGGCACGTATGACAAGACGAACGACGACAGCTCGATCGATTCTTTTTTTCGCTCGCGAGAGGTCTTTGCTGGATTGCTAAAAAAATACAGAAAATAAACAATGCAACGAGATCGACAACTGTATTCATTCGAGACGCATATACCTTTTATCGACAAGGAAGACGGGTCATTGTTTGGGCCAACCACAGTGGTTGTGGGATTTGCGCGGGTGCGGGAGAACGGAGGAAGCGGTGGGAGGAGAGGGAGGGGGATTAGAACGGTGCGATAGCGGTTCCGTGGAATCGGCAAGGCCATTGTTACAGCGACAATGCTCGGGACTCAATAGCTACGCCCTCGCGTCCGGCCTAACGACCCCCGTTGCCCATCCGCGAACGAGGGGGAGAGAATTACCCTCTGCATTAAATCGCGTAATTGAGATTTATTAATCGCGTGCCGTTATTATGCCCGCTACGCCGGATTCACGCGCGATTTTTACTCCGCGTTAAGGGAGAGGCCTGTTCTACAAGGCCTAAAAAACGTTCTTTGGGAATTTTTCGTCGTCGAGAGAAATAATTCATCATAGCGAATTTTTTGGTACTTTTTGAATTACGTTCCGAGACTGTAAAACAAATTTTCTCGAGCAAAAATATTTATACCTGTACATTTTATGTACACGTTTGCACAGTTTCATTTTCAGCTATGAGGAAAGCGGAGCTTGTAATATTCAAAACACATGTGGAACGAACATTTTGAATCGTGTTTCTCTGACGAAAGTAGAAGATTTTTTATTTTTAGCAACTTTTAAGAAAGAAAACGCGTTCTCAGTTGAAAAAATTATATAATGAAATGGTTTTAAAATTTGTTAGGTTTAGATTTTCCTTCAGCCACAAAATGGAACTATTTGCAAAGGTTCACATAAAATGTACAAATATAAATATATCTGCTTGAGAAAAATTGTTTTATATTCAACAATCATGTTATAAACAATACCGAAAACCTCGCTGTGATAAATTATTCCTTTTCACCCTGAAAAAATTCTCGAAAATAGAGGAGTTTTTTCAGCCCTGTGAAGCACGACTCCCCCTTAATGACGGCGAAAGGCGTCAGACTACCGAGCTTTCACGCACAGGATAGGATTACAGTTTGGATTTCTTTTACTGTGATTCTCGAATGCCAAAGATGGTAAACGTCAACCTCGAACGAGTTTAATCTCGCTCGGCTGTCCCCGTCCTGGGGTTTTATCACTTCGGCGTTAAATTCAAAGGTGATTAAGACGTTTACGTTGGGATTTCGTGCGCGATTCTGCGGGGAGTGTTTAACCGCGAAGGAGCGAGGGAGGAACGATCAGTCATCGGTGCCGGTTTAATGAAAGTCTTCGGCTCTGGCCATAACTTAGGGCCCCGAACATGGGCTTAAGAAACCGACTCCCGAATCCTAACGAGATGGAATCGGCCGAGTTAATCCGACGATATGAAGCAACCCCGACACACCCCTGCCTGGCCACCCTCCCCTAACGTCGTCGCGTTATACACCCCGTGTTCGACATTGTATCTCGCGTTTCGCGAGTGCCACGGTTTTCTTAACGATCCATAAACGAAGAGAAGAAAGCGAGAATGAGAGATCGCGTGAGTTTCGCGATCCGAGATCAGCGCCGGGAGAAACGTCTGGATTTATATCTCAACCCTTTCTCCCAAGGTGGATTAGCAGCGCCAGAAATTGCGTCGTAAAACTCGTGCGAGCTGGAATTATTATTCATAAAGAAAAAGGGGAGGCGTGGGTACGTCAAAATCGCCGAGAAATACGAGTCTCCTGTTCGCGACCCGCAAAGGGAATATTCATTTTTTTTTTATCGCCGAATTTAGAGCGGAACATCGTAACTCGCAGCGAGCGATACGAATTGGCCGCAACATTTCATCGGATCGCGTTATTCTCGTCGGCAATTTTCTCGCTGTCGGTAAAATTGGATGATAAATTCCTCGGCGGGCGTGGTGGGTTTTCGAAAAAAGCGCGAGTAATTTCTCGCAAAACGGTTGTTGTGTCCGTGAAAGTCGAGAAGTCGTGGGCGGAAAATATCGCGCTCTTATTCCGAGGCTGGAAAAGCGCCGAGGAGGGAGCAGATGCCTACGGGTGTCTAAGATTACGACGATAAATAATGTAATTTTCCGTTTCCATTTGCAGTAGAGGGATGGCGCGATTCGGTGTTGGGGGCCCCGCGTCGTTGGCTGGTGACTCTCGGCAGTCTCTCCAGGGACAGCTCGCCCAGTCCTGCCACGGTAAGTCGACCACTTTGTTCCTGCTTTATATCGGCCCGGCGTTTTTCCAGACGTTCTTACAAAGGCCGATCTTTATTTATCGTGCAATGAAAGCGCAACAAGAACGACATCCCTCCGATAAGAGCGTGGCTTATCGCCATCCAACGACGATCCTCTCCCTCGAGCGAGAATTCTCTCTCGCCTTGTTTGTCTTGCAGTTTAACTCTTTCCTACACAGAGAGAAAAAAATGTTGATCTCAAACAACATTTTGATAACTTTTATAGTCATGGACGTTTACAAGCCTATCAAGTAAAACAAAAAAGACTATGTATAGTTATCATTGTTGCACCTATCGAGTGAGTGCATTTGCAGATTCTAACAAAAAAATCTATTATCTACGATATTTTTTATTATAAATGTTCGAAACGATCAAGAATCTTTAATAAAATCATCAAAACAAATGATTTTGTTGCAACAGCAATGTTATCAACAATATCACTATTATTATAATCTAATGCCAAAAGAAAATGCTACTTGGTTCTCACTTTTCTCACTGTATGTACAAGAATCGAATTTCATCAGTCGTCCACGCGCCCCGAGGCAAGACATTGCTCTCTTCGGACTTGCTTTTTTTCTCGCTAGGAAAAAAAATGTGCAAGAGGGAATTTATTTATCATTTTTTTTACGTGTCGTTTCGATTATTCCCGGCAATCTCGCGCGGTCTTATATTCGGTACCCCCGGGGCACGTATAGGCGAGTTTCACAGAGTTGAAATGTAAATCGGAATCGTATCCTCTTTCTCTCTCTCTCTCTCTCTCTCTCTCTCTCTCGCTATCAACCACCCCTCGCGCATTTTGGATCGAGAGGGATCGGGGCAACGACGCCTCCGGCCGGGATATGTAAATGACACGCAGCGCGGCGTCAGATACGATCTCGTTACCAACACGACAGACGTGTAAAGCAACGTTGGGGAGGTCTATACGGTACTCGGGAGTAAAATTTATTTGCCGCTGGATCTACGTCGATTCGATCGATCATTCTGTCGGGCGCTTGTTTTCTCCTTATCGATGTAAAAATAAATATATTACAAAGTTGCCGAGCATAGGCGTGCTGTTTTCATTGCTATACATCGGTGTTTATTTATTCGAGGTGGTAGAACCCCTCGGAGTATACGCACCGTGGGAAGAATCGCAGGCATCGCGGCGCGCATCGGCCAAAGTTCCGAGACCGCGGGTTGCCAACGGGAAGAGGGAGCGAGCGGTAAAACGATAGCTTTTCCTGCTGTATCACGCGTGAAAAATGATTATACCCGTAGTTAGGAAAGCGGGAACTCTTCTCTCGTCTCACGGCAAGACGTTTTTGTTCGAGAGGAAAAAGAAACTTCTCTGATTTATATTCGTTTCGCTCGGAAATTTATTCGACGAGAATTCCGGTAAGCGTTCGCCTCGCGATCAAAAGCCGTGGAGGATGTGGCATTAAAGTCGACGTAAGGTAAGCTCAAAGCTCGTACGGAACTGTCTAGGCAACCAAGTTCCCTATTGTCGTGAGATTTGCCGCTGGAACAAAGGTACGAAAGACTCGGATGTCGTGAAACGTAATAAGAGTCGGAATTGCGTCTGGCTTCGACTATCCATTTCTACTTAAAGAGTAGTTCTGCCTTACAAACATTCCAAGACCCAAAAAAATTATCTTTTTCGAGAATTTTCTCAGGCTGAAAGGAAATAATATTTTATCACAATGAATTTTTGCGGATACAGTTTGTAGTATAACTGTAGAATACAAAACAATTTTTCAAGCAAAAATATTTATATGTATTTGTACATTTTATGTACACATTGGCAAAAAATTTCATTTTTAGCTGCAGGAAAAGTGCAGCTTGTAGTATTCGGCTGAAACAGGTATGGAACGAAAATTTTCAATCCTCACATGTCTCTCTTCCATCGAAAACCAAAAAATTGTTAAAAACATTTGTTTAAACAATTTTTTTAACACGTCAAAATTATATTTTTTTTTTAATTGACAATGAGAATGTGTATTTTTTTTTAAAGTTGCTGAAAATAACAAATCTTACATTTTCATCAGACAGACGTATTTCAAAATATCCATTTTCCTATAGCTGGAAAAAAAACTCTGTGCAAATGCGTACATAAAATGAATAAATATAAATATTTTAGCTTGAAAAAAAATTGATTTATTGTCTAAAAATATAATGTAAACCAAATCGAAATGTTTGTTATGATTAATTATTTCTTTCCGCCCTAAAATAATGCTCGAAGAATGTTTTTCAGTTCTTGCAAAGCAGAACTCTTCCTTGAATGAATTAGAATTGTTCCGCACAGCGAGAATAGTCCGCGGTGGTTATTTTAACAAGCAAATCCGATATCGCAATTTGGTTGTATTTACATACGTCGCGGAGATGATCGAAAGTAAACGATCTTGCACACGTCTCGAATATAGTATCGTAAAAGTGGGTACCTAATGGCTGTAGAAAGTTAACGCAAAACCCGACGGGAGGTCGATTACCGTACAGCGAGAATACGCTCGCGTAAGCTCGCGTTGAGTGAAAATCGAGGATATTGCGGTTGTCGTGAAACTTGTCCTTCGTAATTGCATTCTTGCTCTTGAGTTACGTATTCGTGAATGAATTTACCTTGTCGTAATTTAATTCATTGCGGAATAGGATTATCACGATGGAAGTTTATCGTCGACTGTCGTATATCGTTTGCACTCGAAACGCGTATTTGGCTATGATTAGGGATGCTTCACAAAGTATCGATTAAATATTATCAATATTTTGAATCAAGAAAATACCTGAGCCTCTCGTTAAGAAGCATCCCTTGCTGTAACAAGTATCTTTCCTAAAATATGAGTCGCGATAAAGTACTGGACGTGAAAAAGTATTTTCGATGAACTAGTTCAGCGTAACACGCGAGTAAGCATGTTATTTCTCTCTCCCCTTAGCCAGAAATGGAGTGAACGCACCCATAAGAAAATTATTTCCGAAGAGGGTGCTGGAAACCCTAACCGTAACTAGAGTAGTACGGACGTATACACATCGCGCGTGTCGCTTCGGATATTGGTTTTATATTGGATTTTCGACACTGGCTTTCGATTCCTCGCGCCGCATCGACGAGGAGCCGTAATAACGCGCCGGCATCGAATTTCCACCACTGAAGCTGTTTCCTTCTCTCTCTCTCTTTTTTTTTCATCCCGAGTCGCGGCGAGAGTAAGTTCTCATTTTGCTAATGTGCCCGCGGAGATAATTTAGCAATTACATTAAGAACGAGCGAATATAAGAGCGAAACGTTGAATAGATACCGATAAAGGACGGCGCGAATAGGACGGGAAGCGAGAGGGGGTAGGTGTATGTATACGTACAGAATATAGCTCCGGTGGGTGGATGTTTCCGTTATCGATCGGCCGGCCAGGTGCACGCACCACGCCTACCCGTCGAACTGTCAATTAACCCCAGGAGGTAATTCTCCCGCGGAAATTTACGCGAATCGTTCGGCTTTGATCAATTATCAAAGACACTTGCCGGTAACGCGGATTTCGTCTGATTAGAGGCTCCTTTTCGGGGGCTAAACACACTCCGATAGAAATTCCGAGGAAATACGAGCGAAGCGGAAGCGCAACGCGAGGCCAGACGGCACGCGCCGATAAAACCGGGGAGGTCAACAGCGCCGCTTAAAGAGAGAGAGTTGGCTTATTCTACCTGAACGCCTCCACATCGTGATCCCTTATATTGCATTAGGTTTCCGATCCTCTTTACCTGCGCTCGAGGGTGTTTTTTTTTCATCCCTTCCAGCACTCCCTTTCGCGAGCTTGCAGCGTCACGGGGTAACCATAAATAACGCGTTATCTCGAGATCCGATAGCGAGCTAATTTATTTACGAATCGGCGCTAGGTTCGAGCCGAAGGGGGTTGAATTTTGCGCCAACACCGTGAGTCACGTGCCATCTGCCGGGCTCTATTTTTCTCTTATCGACTCAATTACGACGCTCGTTATTATCTACGATGACTTACTCGTTTTCGTTCTACTATTTCACGAGCGACGCGACTCTCCTTGGATTTTTATTGAATTTTTAGATACATTTTTTCATTACGAAATACAGCTCGCGTGATAAAAGGAGATTAAACGTGCGTCATTGCGTACTCGAAATGGGATTTCGGCCGGTGGGCTATATCAAAACATTCGCCGTGTTAAACTCCCTCGAACCGGAAAGCTCGTGAGCGAAGCCAGAGGGAGAAGAAAAAAGGAGAGCACGAACACCGCTTGGGTTCTTGGGTTCGATCGATGGCTCATTCGCGTGTCCGTGGGCAGAAAGGGCCTCTCCTCTCGTTTCTCTTTTTTTCGATGGAGTGCAACTTGCAAAAGCGATTTCTCTTCCTCTACGAAGACGGCCATGTCCAGAGTTTACACGAGATTCGTTATCTCCCTTTAACATGCCATTCGCCGATAAGCGAGAATTACTTTTCTTCGCTGTAGACTCGAAAAAAATATTTGATTTTTATGAACGACGTGTAACATAATTATCTCGGCCACCTCCAAAAAACCACGCGAAAGTTTATTCACTCCTCTCTATCATTTTCTCTCGTTCTTTCCCAATCCTTCGTTATTAACAATTTCTGTCGAAAAATAATTGGAGTTAATTATTTCTTCATAGTTTCTCAAAATATCAATGTTTCTTTTTTCTTTACTGAAATGTCTATTGTTTCTAATTTGCATAGTACTGAATTCGCGCCAGACTAATACTGCAATTTATCATTAACAATAGAATTATGAATTATGAATTATTCCACTATTAATTTTGATTCGATTTTTATAAATGACGTGTATCTATACTGGCGATTCGAACGTTGTCGAGGTAAGAGAGGCCTCTTTCCACTTTCGTTAATAAGCATGATCAAGGGAAACGCGAGTACGAGTCGTCGGGTGGAAAAGCTCGTTCCACTTCAAAGCGCCTACGAGTGTCGCTGACTAAACTCCCGCGAGCTATTCGACAGGACGAGGGAGGCCTCGTCGATAGAGCGAGCGCGCGAGAGCAGTTTGCCATTTCCAATCCGAGTCCATTTCGTGATTAAGTGTAAACTTGTGAAGTTGGCCCATCCACGGGGCCGACCCGTGTCGCCCGTGCTCGGACAAATAAACGCGCGTATACGCTTCACCCCGTTTCGTTTTCTCCGAGGACGGGAGATTCGTCCTATGATTGTTTGCTCTCCGAACGATCGAGGCGGAAAAAGAGCGCTAGCCGTTCGAACTTTATTATACCCGCCATGCGACTTTTTGCGTTCGCTGAAAAACAAAAATGGCAATTTCAAACAATATTTTAATACCTTTTGCAGTCATAAATGTTTACAAGTTTATCGAGTAAATAGTCGTAACGCAATATGGCTATGCAAAGTTATCAGTGTCGTATCAATCAAGTTAATTCGTCAACCCAACATATTGTTGTTTTGACATTTTCAATTTGTGGATTCTAACAAAAATTTGGTATGATTTTGTCAGTATGCAATAATCAACTTCGCGTAGTCGTTATGAATGTTTAATAAAATAAACAATAAATGTTAATATTAAATGTTACTGTTTATTTTTAATGAAATGATTAAAACAGGCTTTGCTGATTCTCTAAACTCTACTTTATTGCAATAGCAATATGCTATTTACAACGAATAACATCGTTATTACAATCAATATCACGCCAACTAAGAGAAAATGCCACTTAGTTAGCTCCTCCTTCTTTCCGTGTTCGTTTTTGTTCTCGCGTAATAGGATATTTTTGTTAAACGAGAAATCGTGGCCGAAGGAACGTTATTTCGCTGAGCAGGTTGCTCGCGTTACATGCAATTCCACAAATCGCCGCGAAAGCCCTCGGACTCGCGAATGAGAACGAGAGGAGGAAAAAGTAAGAGAGGAAAAAAAAATACTACGGTGGCTGCGGGAGCGTATCCCGCTCGTATCGAGTTGCTAATGGTGTAAGCCAAGCCTATCGTCGTAAAAACTCGCGAAGGGATAATTGAAGGGAAGATGCGAAAGGCTCTCTTTGCTATTCTACGGCTGCCCTACTCGCGTTCTGACCCCACCGAGAGAGCCGCCGCTCTATAATTGCACGGCAAATTACTTTCCCATAAACACTGCGGCTCAAATTGTACGGAAATTTATGCTTTCCGGCACAAAGTATAGCCGGCTCCATCATCGCTCGTGCTTTAACCCTCGCGCGCGTGTTTCCACAGACGGATCGAATGCCAGGGGCTGAGAATGCCCCGACGGTTCTTTCATCGTCGTTCGATTCTCGTTTGAAAGGCAACCGTGTCTCTCTTTTATTTCCATTTTTAGCCGGAATTAGAGGGATACGGAGTTCTCGAATAAATTCGCGTAGAACGTACTCTCGACAGGGTCAAGTTCTCGGTCGCCTCATTAGAACCGTGGATTCTCTTCTCCCGTGCCCACCACACGCTCTCCAATTATTGCTCGCTCGTTCCTCACTTCCCCGTGCGAAGTAACTCCGGTTGACTCGCAGTGGCGTACATCCTCGAGCGTGTCTACGCGCTCGAAATTTACGTATTTGCGAATGTACCAATTCGTATTAACACCATCGTGCACTGTTCTAACTATCGAAGCTTATCATTAGCGAGGGACGAATAAACAACGTTGGAAGTTAAATGATTTACGGGGTTAGTCGAAAATCTGGAAATTTGTGCGAGTAGGAAGATTACGCCACTGACACTCTGCCCTCCTCGACACTCCTTTTTACCCCCGTCATCCCCTCGCGAGCGGAGAGTTTGCACGCGCCGCTCACGCAGAATCCGTAATTGCTTCGCACGGTTGCACACCGGCCGTCTGTTTGCCAATTTGTTGGGTTTTGCCGGTGTGTTTGCGTTGCATTGGAAACGCCGTACGTACGAGCAGCGAGTCGCCCTTCGCGTCGCTCCTCTCTCGCAACATAACGGGAGAACTCGCCTATTATTGTTGCGCGGGTAACGTCAGTAGCACACATTCGATTACGCGTCGAGAAATTTTTTCTTCCAATACTCGCATCGAAAGATTGATTTTGTCAAAGTGACACATTATTGAACTTGTGAATTTATGCAAAGTGTGCAATAATTTTAATTATTATTCATGATTAACTCATTTGTCTGTTAAAATTGCAATATTACACCATAACTTTTTCTGTGGGTGTCTATTTTTTTCTCCCGGTGAAAATACTTGACTTTCCTTACCGGTCAGGCATCTCTAGTGCGCGTAGTTCTTCCCTCACGAGTGAGCAACAATTTGTTTTTCCGACACCCGTTTGCTCTCGCTCTCCGGGGGAGGAAACTCACCTCGGGCTGTCGCACGGGTCGCGCGCCAGAGTTTATCAAAGTCCACGAGTGGGAGAGAGAGAGAGAGAGAGAGAGAGAGAGAGCGTTGTATACATGTGTATGTGTACACGCGCGTGTAACGTACCATTTCAGGGACGCGTCGAGACGAGAGCGATAATCGGATTATCGCGCACGAGGCGCGCGAAGAGAACCGAATAAAACCCTCGACTGGCGAATAACACCGAGTGGCAATTTTCTCGATCGATTTTCTCGTACCTTTCGCGGAACAGGTTGGTAGTTTCCTCGCACGACGTACTCGTTACGAGTTTTATATCAATCAAAACTTTTCCTTCCTTCCACGGAGAAATTATTAAAGATTTTTCCCGTAATGTCGAAGACACCAATTAGGATTATCGGAAAATTCGCGACAGTTAATTACCTCGACGTCGGTGAAAACCGCGAGACAGGGGAGGCACGCGCGACAGGTTATTTACTCCCGTAAGTGCGCGAGGATTAACTTTAGATCCTCGCTGGCGATATCGGACCGCAATCCTCTTACGGGTTATATATTGCTCGCGCGAGACGTCGGTTGATAATTTTTTTTGTTCCTCTCGAAAGGACGCGTTCGACGCGCGCCGGGTGGGTGGATTATCACCGATCGTCGCAATCGAACAAACAAGAGCCGCTGGGGTGTTTCGCTATTCTTATCGATGCAAAACAGTGCGTAGGGTCGTAGCAATTAAGAGATAACAAGGTTTTCCCTTCCACGGCGCCCCTCCAATTAGTAACACCCCCTCTATCCGCGTCCCCTGCCAGGACCAGAACGTCCCCGGGCGTCCTTGTTCTTCCGTCCTCTCATTGGTCTTTTTATTCTCGCTTCCTCCTCGGTTAACCTTCCTCTTTACATCCCTCCTTTCATCCACTTTTATATTCGAGCTTCCTTGCCCCCCTCCCCCTCCCTCACCCCCTTCTTTACCCTCCAGCCTTTGCCTTTTTCAAGAGTCTCTACTGGATTGGAATTTCTCGGGCGAGTCTCCCTCCTCGCCGTTCCGTGAGAAATCGAGAAAAGATCGGGCTTGATTCTCGCCATTTTTTACCCGAAAATCAGACCGGCTTGGAAATGCGATTTTCGTCCGACGAATGTCCTTAATTCACGGAGTCGAGAGAAGTCCGTGCGAAAAGTTGACGCGTGTTAATAACGCCTTGACGAGGCTAGGTTAATGAGGTTTACGAGCGCGACGCAATTAGGCGAGTGAATTTTCCCGCCGAGTTGCGTCACGCACGAGAGCCATCGGGATCGGGAGGGTAGGAGATAAAGGGAAAAGCAGAGGAGAGAGAGAGAGAGAGAGAGAGAGAGAGAGAGAGAGAGAGAGAGAGAGAGGAAGAGGCGGAAAAAGAGGACGATCGCCGATGGGCAATTATTTCGAATTCAGTAACTCTGAATGGTGGGCACGTCCGATTGATTATTATCGAATGGACCAAACGAGGGTGCTTGATCGGGACCGTTGAGGCATTCCAACGTATCTACGCACACAGCACGGTATAGATCCTTCTGTTGGTTACGAACCAGAGTTATCGAATTGAATCCGCTAATCAATCGCCTCCTAGCCCGTTATTTTCGCATCTCTCGGAAACAAAAGAAATTTTCTCTATAGACGATTCAAATGCAAATTATTTTTCGCGTTCTCGACGTTACAATCGCCGACGCACCCTCTAATAGCTCTCGCACGCGTCGTTAGCGTATACATATAGACGGTCTATAATTTCGTGGAATTTCGACTCGACGAGGCCGATTAGTCCCGCTGGTTCGATTAAAGGAGCGTGAAAAAATGCAAATTACATATCGCCGCTAAAAAAAAACACTGTCTATGATAAATAAACTTCTAAAAATAAATTTTTACCCTCCTCATAAAATGAGCATCTATCTATATCAACCAGACTTGATAGCTTTGAAAATGATTCATGAATTAGTGAAATACTATACTACTCGCAAAAATTGAAGGGCCACTCGTTATTTTAAAACGGTCTCTCAGCCAATAATGATCAAATCGAATCGATCGAGTGACGATTTACAAACTTGAATCTTCCTCTTTAAAATCACCTGCTAGATTAGATTGAGGAATTTCTAGCCAAACATCTGTTATAAAATTACCTGTGTCCCTTTAATATTTTAGTAATACAATAATATTCTGATGCAAGCGACTTTCTTGAATCTGTTTCTCCCAATCTTGCTTGTATAACGTGTTCTTTATTTTAACGATGAAATCGATGAAATGAGTTGGAAACACATGATAAATAAAACAGAAAAACAGTGACGGGATCGAGACATCGGATCTGTTTCGTCGGTGTACGTAGGTGATCGACGCGAGCGTACGAGCGATTTCGGAAAATAGCGGAGGAGGGAGGACGAGGGGGCGTATAAGGTCGTTAGTAGAGTCTCCAGCGGTGCATATCAATGAGGACGTTGGATGGGGCATGGAAAAGCCCCTGGGAATACGGACACCCGTTATATCGCGCAACCAGGCGGTGGAACGCGCGGGAAGGTCGGTATATCGCGAACCCGAGCCCGAAAACGAAAAGGAGGGTGGTCATGACTGACTCATGCCGCGAGATAATCGAACTCGTTACGATTGTCGACCCCCGCGCGCGCCTTTCGGGATTTCGTTCCGTGACTGGAATCGCGAGACCGAATCTATAGTGAATTTCTCGCGAGTATCCGAGTTTTTCGTAAACCTCGTGAATAGTTTATCGATAGGAGAGGCGCGGGTGGAGGATTCGTCTCGTCATTAGTAGAGACAACAATCGGTCCTCGCCCTTTCTCGGTGTGTGTATGTTTTCCGAGTCGCGTGTCCACCAGCTACTCAAACCAAATACGCGCGTATCGAATGAAGAGACGCGCGGAGTCCATTACGCGGCGGTGGCGGCGGTGTTGCCTCGGGAGGGTGCGTACTCGCCGGAAACATTCGAGGGTCGGCGAGGTAGGCGCTCCGGGTCGCAAAGTTGGTCTTGTTAGGCCGGACAGAAAGGAAGGGGGATATCCCCTGATCGACCAAGCGTGCGAGTGCCCACGCGTAAACCGAACCCCTTGCCAGCGACAGACACGCTTCGTTTCTCAATTGATTCTTTATTTTACAATCAGCCCGACCCCTCCACCCCATTTTTCTCTCCTCGTTCCTCGCGAAGGGACCTACCGTGACGTACCGGATTAATCCGAGTGAAAAAATTCACGAGCCTCTAGACTGAATTCAAACAACATTTTGATAACTTTTACAGAGTCATAAATGTTGTTCATCAACCCAACATGTTGTCATATTTCAGTAGATTTTAACAAGTATAACTAGTATAACTTTATCAATATGCAATAATCAATTTTGTGTAGTCATTTTATGAATATTTAATAAAATGTTAATATTAAATGTTTATCTTTAATAAAATGAATCGTTGTTGTCATAATCTAACGTCAACTAAGGAAAAATGCTGCTTAGTTAGTTCCCACTTTTCAGTGCAGTATTCGTTAAACCGTTCCCGAGGAGATCGGGATCTTCTAAGCGTATCCGGAGAATAATCGTCAATTTCCTCGTTGCGTTCTTTGCAGAAGGAGCAGCTACTGCCGAGCCTTCCGGTTCCGGACCTCGAGTCGACCCTGCAGAAATATCTAGCACAGGTCGAGGCGGTAGCCCCTAAACATCTCGATCGGACGAGGAGCTTGGTCCGGGCTTTCCTGGCCGGGCCAGGGCCGAAATTGCAACAACGTCTCCTCGAACGCCGGCAGAAGGTACCGAACTGGGTAAGTTGAAAGATCAAGTTAATTTTTTCCCACCCCGAGTCAGAAAATAAAACCTTAGACCTTAATCCTTTGATGTATGGAAATAGGTACCGATAAAATTATGTTCTTATTTTGACCTGATTTTGTTCTATTTATTAAAACGAAGAACCATGTATACTTTTCAGAACAAGGGGACAGTTATCATTTTTAAAAAGCTATTTGACTAAAAATGATCGAATCCAATCAAATAATGATTATTTCAGAACCTTTCTCTTCAATATGACCCCTGCTCGGTTTAATTTAATCATTTTAGCTAAATTATATTCATTTAAAAATGACGAGGGTCCGCTTAATTTTTCTGAGTAGTTTATTTTACAATAGGAGGGTGTAATAAGGACTTTATCAGGCACTGATCTGATTATGGGTCAGTTTTTGCGTTGGCTTAATTAGGTCAAAATTTATTTATCGATTTATTTATAATCGAATCCTCTATTCTGGCCTTTCTCTAACTTTCAAACAGATCTTATTTTTCGACTCGGGCCGCATCGTTGTACTCGGCAAGCGAGCTTCGAGCTTCAAGTTGTACGCTATGAAAATATTTATGTATTCCACGTGTCGAATCCGCCCGTCTACATGGAAAAAGAAGATAGAGAATATCCCGATGCGTAGTACGCTTCCGCGTCGGTAGAATCCGCTTAGTTGCTTTTCGTTTATTAAATATTTACGAGAAGCGAGTGCGCGCTCTGCCGGGTGAGGATAAAAAAGCACGTTAAATCGTCCGTCTGCGCGATTCCATTTCAACTCTGCGAAACTACCTATTTTTACTCGCTGAATCGCTAGGAAAAAATAATTTCACAAGGGAGGATCGACTTCGGAAATCAGAGTCGGTCGAGAAATCATACGCGTTGCTGTGTAAATAAGAAGCGTACCCGACGAGAATGGGCGAGTAAGAAAATTCGACTCGGAGGCGCGTCGGGTCTCTTTAAACATTCAAGACGCAGCGGATCGACGAGACCCGGGGACAAGCTAAGAGCAAATAGTCGGATCCGTTTTTTCTCCTTTCCACCCCCGGCTAAGTGGCTCGACACCATTTTCGTTTCAGCCCCCTCTCGCGACATTCTCTCTTCTCCCTCTCCCTCTCTTTCTCTCTCTCTCTCTCTCCTCTGTTTCTCTCTCGGCCTCGGGAGAATTTACCTACGTCGAACGTTGCGTCCGAGCGGCTCTAAAACAGACCAGCGTACATCATCATTCGTCTCCCTTATTCCCGCAATAAACACGGAAATCGCATTATCATTG
>NCVS01000550.1:6019-54706 GCA_003055095.1 Goniozus legneri | reverse complement strand
AGTACGCACGCGAGAACGCATCTGCCCTTGGAATTGGAATTTACGCTTTTTTTCCAGCGCGATATTTTCTCTTCTCCCGCGTTCAATGTAAATCGGACGTCGTTTATTGTAGGTACGCGGAACGAGGAGGCCTCGTGACTTTTGCGATTCTCGAGAGGCACTCTCTCCCCGCTGCGTTACGGTCTACGCACGCGGTCCCGTGGGATACGGTCGCGAAGTAAGCCGTCTGTGCCACCCGCTTCGATTTTCACTCCCTTCCTCTCTCTCTCTCTCTCTCTCTCCCTCTCTTTCTCTCCCTTTGCCGGTAGTACATAAATAAATAAATAAATGGATTTACGGTTCGCGGAGGACTCGACTCGTAGGGGTGGAGGGGCAGCGAGAGCATAATGCAAATACTGACGAATGCAAAGGGTCTCGAAGGGTTGTACACTACTGAATTTTCAATCGACCTGTCCGACCGATCGAAATGTCACCGAGTGAGATCCCGGAAACGAGACATTTTCGCGATCTGCGAATTACGTACGACCTGTTGGAATAAATAGCATGTGAATGATATTTATTCAGAGCAGGAAAATACGTGATAAGTGCTTTCTGTTTCGATGTGCCGTCATTCCGCTTGTTAATAATTACACGCTCTCGACTGAACCGAAGTTTCACAAAAACGGGTTGTTTTTATTGGTTTTTGTTAGCTCAGTTGTTAGTTGCTACTCTAAAAAAAAATTTTGTTGAACTAATTTAATATGCAATTTTATACTGTTAAAGGGATATTTTATCAAATGAAAAGGAAGATCTTTTGATTGACAAATTTATTGATTGGTTCAACAAATATTTGGTTAGACTGTTAAAATACTGAGATGCATATTTCCTTGGTTCGACAAAAATTTTTTGTCGGTACGACAGTTTGTAGGGGTGGGAGGTTACCGAACCTCAACCGTAAAAATATAAATATGACTATTTTCTCAATTGTTAACCTTCTATTAACAAGACCGATTCTTGATTTTCCACGTTTTTCGCATGGTTTGCTCGTATTACAAAAGAGGGGTAGATGTAGCGGTAACGTGAGAACGTATTAATCATAGACGCGTCGTGGGATTACTCAACTACGGGTTATTTAATGTCGAAGCAATTACCAGTACCGGGGCGGTATTAAAACTGCCATTAGAAGCGTGCGATTAATTATCTCCAGCGCGATGACTCGGCAACCTTTCTCGACGTGCGAGCTCGGTGAAAATATTCCGAAGCGCGTGTCGCCCGACGAAACGAAGAATAATTCGATCGAGAGGCGCGAGTATCGATCATAAAAGCTGAGACATTGCGCCGCACAGAGATAGCCATCTATCAAACGAGTCGTCGCGTAGGTGCGAGGGTGAGTTTCGCAGGAGAGAGAGAGAGCGAGAGGGAGAGAGGGAGAGGGAGAGAAAAGTCGCACGCTGGGGGACGCGAGAGAAAATTGCTTTCGGTCTTTCGCGACGTGTCGCAAAAGCAGCTACGTGAAACGAGAGAAAAAGACCCCAGCACGCGAAAATGTATTTCCGGGCGTATACCGGCAAATCGAAAAGCCCTCGCGATTGTGAGCGGCCGCGCTCGCGCCGTCCGCCCCCTAATCGTCTCGAATGGTAGACGAAAAACTTTTCGCCACTTTTGTCGGAAGTAAATTAAGAAACGCCTTTATTCGTCGAGGAGCGCGAAGCTGCGGAAAGATGGAACGGGAAAAAATAATTACTCAAAGTCGTTTCTCTCTTTTTTCGTAAATCTTGGTTTATTCACGAGTCAAATGATATACAAAAAAAAAACAAGACTAAAAATTTTTGAAAAATAATCTTTCAAAAATAGATTTATAGAGGTAAGGTCGCGCAAAGGCACTCGGTTTGTCAATGATATAAATTATTTATAATTAATTGCGAGTACAAAAAGAATATAAAAAAAATCGAAAAAGGTTACATACAAAAAATTACAGTTGCCCTAACGAGATAAAAAAAGTGCAGAAAAATGGTTACAGAGAGAAAAAGGTTACATCATCATGTAATGAGAGGATTCTAGACGTACAAGAAGTACAATATACAGAATAATATAAGTATCGATTGCAAAATGCAAATTATGTGATATTCAATCGAAAACATGCTGCGCGACGTATCTATCCCTTCTTCGTTAGACGTACGTTTCTCTATCTCTTCGGTTTATTCGCATTCGGCTGCGAAAAGCGAACATTCATCGACTCGTCGGGAAGTTGGACACTGGCAAATTGCGCACACTGTTCCGGTGTATCCGAGCACGAATCGAATTTCGGGCATTTCGGGACGACAGGACGGATTCGCGGATGAATAATAATGGAAGTTCGAATGAAATTTTCCGGCTCGCCGCGGGGTGTCGTAATATTAGCTTAGCGTGGTGGGGGTGTCCAAGGCTGTAGTCGTAGGGACGAGAGAACCCTCTTTATGGTGGTTTGCCCCTCGCGCGCTCGCCAAACCATTATTACCGGCGTGTAGGGGGAGGACGAGAAAAAAAAAGAAGAAACCCGTCGAAATAATATACGATTATCGCGAGTACAGAGAAAAATTTCAAAACGGTAGGAAAAATGGGAAAGAATAACGGAAAAGTCGGAAAGAACTCGCGTAAGTGGATCCAAAGAATCCAGTCGCGAGGAGAGCGAGGGATAATGGAGGGAGGATCGGGACGAACGAGTTTTTCCGAAACGAGCCGTCGTCTCTCGTTTTCTTGTACGACGAGAAGAGAAAAGAAAATTATTTACCCGCAAGGGACGAAAAGACACGAGAGTATTTGCATCTAGAGGAAAAACATCGTTCTCGGGGCTCACGTTCGGATATTTATTTCGCCTCGCTACGCTTTTTTTGCACGCTCGAGAGCGCGTCTATGCATTCGAAGACATATCGAAAATTTCTTGACAGAATCACTCTACATCCAAGATGGAAAATCGTATTAGATATGCTACACATGAAAGGAAAATCTCGTTACATCCGAGAGGACGAGAAAGCAATAAAAATGATTTGCTATTCTACTGGGACTCGAATCGGCCGAGGACATTCGTAAAAACTAAGATAACTTATCGACCTACGGTTGTATTAGAAAATCGGGGAAAGAGATAAAAAAGAAAATCGGTTGATCCCATAACGAGGAAAAAAAATAAGCGCTTAGGCTATCGCGCTTTTATTTTCAACGCTGGAAATCCCTTCGGAAGCCGAGCGGCGTGCGAGTCTCGCTTCCTCCCTCCGAGTACGCAACTTTTCTTATGAATCCCAACGGACGGGAGGGTTCCGAATCTGCTCCTTCTCCATCTCGCGCACAGAAAATGCGACTCTTTCTCTTTAACGAGACGCGCGTATAAACGACGGGTCCTTGGATGCAAAATAAAGTCCCGTAAATTCGTTATCTCGCGCGCGAACGCGAATCGATATATCCTTTCGAACGGACGGCCACCACTCCACTCGCCGGATCGGATCTTTTTTCCCTCGCGGACTCGTTCTCCTTTGTCACCGGAGACGATGCTCTCTTCGTCAATTGACTCCGTCACTTCGTTTCAAAGAGCCGCTGCTTTCGGTTTTAAAAGGATCCCCAAACGGCTTTTCCAATCGCGAAGAGAAAGAGAGAACTATTCGGTAGAGCAAGAAAGATCGACGAGACCCAAATCGTCGTTCTATTTTCAAAGAAAAATGGTTGGATCGAGGTCATTGGTTAGAACTCGAAGCGGAAGTGGCCGATAGAAGTTGACAAATAAATGCTCCCGCGCTAAGATCTGTTATTCGAGAAAATAGAGCTTCCGCGGGTTCACCGTCGAACGGAAATCGATAACGCCGAAGGGTATTTCTCTCGTGCGAGCTCGGCTCGCGTGTAAAAATAATTCGTCGTTTAACGTCACGGCGATTGAAGAGCGAGTATCGACGAACTCGTGTTCGAGATGGTTGCACTTTTGATCGTCGAGCCGATGGGGTGCACAGGGATGTTCGATGCTTTAAAAAGCATCGATTCTTTTAAATATCAAGTATCGATTAAATCGATATCGATCTTTAAATTATTATTGTTACTGTTATGTATATTCTAAATATCAATGCTATTGAAAAGTGTGAATTATTACATTTCAATCATAAATGTTTTTTAAATGGTTCGATATTGACAATTGCGTATCGACACCTGGCACCGATATAAACGAAAATATCGATATTTCTTCTGGAAATATCGATACCTTCTATTATCGATGTTGTATCAGACATTTCCAGGCATACGTATGCAACGCGTATGACGCTATTCTCGCGTGACACTCGACACGACGAGGGCGCGAAATATTTCGATAAGGCACTCGTATACGCTCACACGCGAGGAAAGAAAAATGAGAAGATTTGTCAGATCGGTGTTTCGATAAGGGAGCCGTGTTTATCATAAAAACCCGATATGTCAAGATGACCCCACGCGGGATAAACGCGCTCGTAAAGCAGGATCTCGTCCCACGCGTAAGCTTGCTTTAATCGGCATCGCTATCGAGTCTTCGCGATCTTCCTCCTCGAGTAGACACGTGCCGCTCGAATTGCGTTTACTCTATCGCGTGCCTTCGCTAATCCCTCGGAAAATTTCACGCGGAACGTCAAGGGGTTAATAGAAATTTTCAAAAATCTCCCTCGCGATGTGCATTTTGAATAAATCACCCCTCGCATTCCCCTGCGTTGATAGCAAAGAGAGAGGGAGAGAGAGAGAGAGGAAAAATTGGTCCGCGAGCGATGTAAGCTTGACAGTGCCGCGTCCCCGATAATCTCGGCAATTTAAATGTTTGTTCCCAGGACGGGGTGGGATCGGGTATCGCGGCTAGGAAGGGTGAATCGAAGCGTGCGACGTAATCCCTTGTTGAAACAGCGCTAAGCCCTTTGGATACGAAAGCGGTCGCGAACTCGTGTCTCGTCTATTTTTCCATCTCGAGCGATTCCCCAACTTCGGTATAACTCGGCCGAGTTTTCTCGCCTTTATTCGCAAAACGAGCGCAGGAGAGAAATAGAGTTACACGAAGAGAGAGATATATATATAGAGAGAGAGAGAGAGAGAGAGAGGAGTGAGAAAGGAAGAGAGGAGGGGGTGTCGGTGAAATTGGCCGATAGATCCGATATACCAAAGGGGGGAGAATTGAAGAGGGATGAGCGGAGCCAATCTCACCCATGAGACTCGGGACGTAGGTGGACGACCGTACGATCCTTTCAGTCCTACGGTTAATTCCGGCAAGCCCGTTACAATGCCTTTCTCGCTTTCTTCCTCGAGCTCGGAGGCTCGAACATCGGTACACGCGACGCCAATTTCACTTTTCCGCCACTACCAATCACTCTCGACACTCGACATTTTGCGACTGATCGATGCCTATTGCCCGATTCACTTTTATTTTCGACCTCTCAAAGTCAACCTTTCGTCTCTCCTACGATTCTCATCGAAGGACCACGTTGAAATTTCTTACGGTTGAACAAATTTTTTAAAATTTGAATTCATTTAACATTTAATTTTTAATTTACTACCTTTTAACAACTGAGGTCATTAACGAAATAGAACGAATATTACATTGAAGCTATTAATGTTCATTTAATTTACCTATATATATGAATTCGTTATTTTAAGTAATGTGGACATTGGATATTGGACATTGATATTTTGGTTGTATTAAGACACTTTCGTAGTTTCTGTGGGGTCCAGATTCTCTTCTTTATTCTACCAAATAGGGGCAGTCTACCGATATATGTTTGACTAAGATATTTTCTCGACATTTAATACATTTATTTCTTCCTCTGTGGTTAAATAAATGTGACTTATGTTGCTGTGTCCGATCCTTCTTCTGATTAGTGTAACTTGTTCTTTTCTTGTTCATTGGTTAATTGGGTATTTATCAAATATTTTGAGTTTCGGATACTCGATATGTATATTTGAGTACTACTCATAACATATTTTCAGAAACGACTAATGCGTAGAATATTTCCATTAATGGTACTAAAATATCCATCCAATTTCGCCAAGAGTTGAACATTTTTCAGAATTTTCCGTCACGTAAATCACATCTCGCGTATGATATTTAAATTTTCCACTATTTAACGTTCCATTTATAGCCCTGAGAGTAATTTTTATAGCGAATTCAGAGTCGAAGACTATACCATGAATACGAAACTAGAGCATATCATACGTCTCTCGAAACGGAATTCTTAACGCGGTTGGTCAAGACAAATACGCGAGCGATCGTTAGAACGGAGAGCTCGAGTTTTAGCTCGCCACGATCGAGAAGAGTTTCTATTTAAATCCCTAGGTATAACGATCAACCGTAAATATTTCCCTCGAGTGGAAGCACAATTCGAAAAATTCAACTTGGAATCTATTACGAGTGTAGCGATCTCACGGATGGCAAATTAATAATTCAGCTGGGATTGCGAAAGTATTTTAATAGAACGTAAAGCAGCGTGACACGCTATTTCAGTCTCCGTTCTCGTTGCGGATAGAATTGGCGCGATTTGCCTTGATTTTTTTTTTCGAGATTTCGATACACGAGTTCCTTCGATTGTAACGGCCAATTGCACGCAAAATTTAGTCATCGACGCTGCCGATCGATCGGCGCGTCGTCCTAACACGTGCACGCCTCGCGACGGATCGTATTTTTAGCGACCAGTCCGACGTTCATTCGCGAATTCCCGTATCGATCCGCTCGGCTCTCGCGGAGATGAAAAAATCTCTATAAATATTCGCGAGAGTCTACTTTTTGCGAAACAGTTTATACGTATAATATAAACGTCGAAGGGCGGGAAAAAAAGGGAGGATAAATAATTAACCTTCAACTCTTCAACGCGACGTTTTTCGCATTCGTGGTGATTTTAACGAAGCGGCCAAGCCTCCGCGTGCTCGGAGTACGGGGAGGACGAGGAAGGGGGCGAAATGAAGCCTCGGCGCTGGCGTGTAGACGGCCGCGAGCGTATATAGACCAGAAAACGGCCGCCAGGTCAAGTGGATCGATGCGGGTTTCACCTGCGAGGTGCGAACACGAGAAACGAACTCCCCGCGAATTTCATCTCCCGAGTACGAGGGCGTAAAAAAAATTGACAAATCCTCGGGGAATAATCGAGGAGAAAAATCGAGGATAAAAATCGAACCCCTCGTCCTTACTCGTTCGGTCGTTACAAAAAAAGCAGCGAGTTGTTCGAGCGTCCGGCATTAGCAAAAATTTGCATCGCAAACGTCCAATTACGAGCGACCCCTCGATCGACATCGAGGGCTTCGCCGGTTTATCGGTAACCCAGATAAGCCATGTCGAGCGGTACGTCGGAAATCCATATCTCTCGCGGTGGAGGTTGAATTATTGGACGCGTCGAGATCGATAATCGGCCTGTAGATTTTCGACGAAAAGGAGCAACGTGCGCGAAGGTGTCTCTAACCGTGCGACCGGTGAGGACGAGTGCGCAGAATCTGGCTTAACGATTGAGCGAGAGACTCCCCCTCGGTCTCTCGTACGTACGGCTATGCATGTGTGCCCAAGTTGTGGAGCGCCGGGGGAAGAACCGGCAGGTAAGTCGGACGCGAGATGCCGCTTCGGTGGCGAGCACGCGTTTCGAACCTCGCCGTCTATCTGGGTCGTGAATAAGGTTACGCGGCTCCTCGGGAGCATCGATCCTGTTCCTCGTCGCGGGACGATAACCACCTCACCTGCCGCAGTTCTTGTCAATTTCTGCTTGAAATTTTCAACCAGATATGTCGAATATGTATACTACGGCTGCTACATCAAATTTTATAAATAGTACAATAATTCAATTAGTATAAAACTTTGATAATTATAGTATTTTATATTAACTTCAATTCATAAGCTATAAAATTGACGATGGACTTCACATGGATATATATATTAAGATAAACTTTAATGACTACATACCATTAGTAAAATAAAAACGGTATCGTAAAAAATAATAAAGCCAACGGTTTAATTCGATTTAATGCTTAGAGAAAATACCTAAAAATTACATAAAATAATACATGAATCGTTTTATCAATTCTTCTTATTAGAATTGAAATGCAGTCTGTACGATTATTCCTTACATGACAGTTATGTTGGTATTCAAACGTCAATTGTTGAATTTGTCGAATGTTCAAAATTGTTGTCTGAAATCTAAGAGCGATCATATTACCGATTAGGGCACGTTTACTTCATTTACCTTATACACGTATCAAATTTTCAGCTATAATGCGATTAAAAAATAAAATCAAGACAAAGAATTGTATGAAAATTAACATTTCGTCGACTGAAAGCTGGAAAATTGTCGTCCCGGTGCATCTCGACGCAACAAACCCCAAACTCGAAATGGACTTTATACGAAAACCGATTGAATCGCATTCGAAGTTTACAGCTGCGAGGCAGTAGTGAGTTTCTCACGAGCTCGGTTACGTCGCGGTATCGAAAGATATAGAGAGGATTAGCTCCAGGGAGAAGATCGCGCGTGCCACGATGAATAATTCAGCGTCCTTTGTTTCACGAGCCGTCCAGCGTGTCGCGGATTATATGTAAATCGTAAAACGATTATCCTCCGTGCTAAGTAAACCAGAGCGCGTTATTTCTACTCGGCAATTCATTAATTGGGATCGATGGAACGGCCTGAAATCGAGCCACTTTCCTAGAATCAAATAGAAATGAGTGGGCACGGGTGCGGAAAAGATTTGGGTCGTGGAGGGTGCTGAAATATGTCGTGTCGCTAAATTATGACACGTCCCGGAGATCACCGGAAGAGATCGCTCTTATCTCGTTCGGTAAAAGGGAATTTAATTGGAGATTCCCGTCGTATACGCCGTGACTGAGCTCGCTTGGGTTACGTCTAATCCTCGCGCGATTACCGTCCGACAACTTTCCCGATCCAGCGGCTGATCGAAATGCCTTATTCTCCCTGTATGGCTATCGATCGACGAGTCGACTCCCGTGGGACGCGAGGCTCTCCCTCATCTTCCAAGTTTTTCCTGCCCACATAGCTGTTTATTCTCCTTCGTACCTCTCAAAGCGAGACTTCTCCCCAAGTTTGTTTTTTTCTCCTAATGGCCATTTCGCAGAGTACCTCTGTACCGTGTTTGCGTTCGGTCAATTAAGAATATTATTACGAGCGATGAGTACTTTCGGGAAATATCGAGGAAACTACAGCCAGGTTTTTTTTTCATCTCTAGGAGGTTAATTATATCAAAACCGAGTGCACGGTTCGTTAGCGGATATTCGCGAGTGGTAGAATTGCAGATCGAGGCGAAGTAATCGTTTAAGGAGGCCCGACCGCTCTCTATGCAAAATAAAATATACTTGATCGAGATGAATTTTAGTGTTTTTTAATATTTCAAATCACAATTTATAGCGGAATTTTGATTAATTTTACTGTGTAACTTTTTGAGATTTATTTTTGAAAATTTGTTCAATTGTACACAGACTTATGGAAAATTTTCCCTTAACCATTTTCTACCTGATTCACTACCATTTATCGATATTGATGGAAGTAAATATAGTTTACCCAAATTAAACACCAATTCGTAACGCTGCCAACGTACACTACTGGTTACGATGGTTATGACCAATCGACCAAAATGAGCCAAATGAAATTTCATTTTTAATTCTATTACTACAGTATTTCCTGTTTTCATGATTAATGTCTCGTCAGATATTTATTTTCAATTGTTTTATTTTTGGTACTATTATAATTCAATTTTTTATTCTACTTCATTTCATTCATGCTTAATTTATACTTCGTTCGATTCATACGTGGCACTCAAACCTCCATAATGTTATCGCGACAGAAACAATATCGTTAATTGAAATCGGAGTTGGTAAGGGAAGGTATCGTCTTTCGTTGACGTAAACAAACGTTTCGGACGTCGCTGTCCACTTTTTGGAAGTTTCATCGGGGGCGGGTGGAAACACACCGGCTCGTGTGTCAGTGTCGAGTTTCGCGTTTAACGGGATACTTCATTAGCTTCCCGAGGGGGGAGAGAGGTCGAATCGTAGCTCACGCGTGTAAACGATCGGACATGTACGAGGCATCCCGAGGTCGATAAGCGCGAGTTTGCGCCCCTCCAATGGTCTTCGCGAAACTCTTGGAATCCCAAATCGAAAAGTAAGACTTATTTAAAACTTAAAAGACCATGAGGACTCGAAAAGCACTTTAAATAAATAACAAGGAAACCTAAAGGGAAAGAAAATCAGAGGATTCGATTATGAATTTTAACCTGATTCAAACTTGTTAAAACTGACCCGTAATCAGATCAGTGCCTGATAAAGTCCTTATCATACCCTTCTTTTGTAAAATACGTAGTTCATCGTTTTTGTAAACAGAACAAAATGAGATTAAAATGTAAGAACATAATTTGGTCGGCTACACATCAAAGAATTGAGGATTAATTCGGATTTTATTTTTCAACTTTTGATTCAAATCGACCTGAAATAATCCAAACCAGAAAGAATAAGAGAATTGGAATATCTCACGCGGATATTTCAAAGAATGTAAATTTCAATTCGTTCCTCGGCATACGAAAGATAGAATCGGTAGTAGATAACCAAAGGTGATAAAATCACGAGAAATGAAATATCAGGAAGGGTCTCGCAGTTATACATCGTCCGTAGATAAGCGCGGTAATTGGAGTGGCTGAAACACAACGGAGGGAGGATTCTCTCGCGAATTTGAGCTCGAATGGAGAGCAGGAACTGCAGACTTGCGTTCTCGGGGTGTCTGTTGAAATCTCCGTAACGGGACACCGTATTTTCTATCTCTCTCTCTCTCTCTCTCTCTCTCGCTCTGGCAAATACACTCTGGTACCTCAACATCAGAGCGCGGCTCGAGCTCGTTCCTGGATCGAGTATCGACTTACACGCTTAACCCTCTCTCGGTTTGAATAGCTATTGGAATCCCGACAACTTGTTAATTAAAACTCATCGTATCGATCGAGTGTCGATATTCTCGAATTTTTTCCATACGCATCAATCGGTTTATGAAATAGTTATACATCTCGAATATCCGCCGATTATCGAGTCGTTCGCGGAGAATCCGCGAAGAGCGAGCATTGAGACGTCTCTTGGATGCGAGTTACGCCACACACACCGCGGCGTATACGTTATTTCGACACCTGGCAGCGCTTCTTTGCAATTCCACCTGTACTCGCTCGTTAATGCGTTCATCGCTTTTTAAAACGTCCCACTCCCCCTCGTACTCGTCTATGCACCTTACCGCGCTTGAAATCATACAGAAAACTCTCACAATCGGGATAGACGAGTTCGAGGACGGTGATACGTGTATCGCGAGGAGGCCTTGCGCAAACTCTCGGCCATTCGTTCCCAATACACTGAGATTAAAAAATGGCGATTTCAAACATTTTGATATTTCTTACAGAGCCTTTAACCACCCTAGATAAGACTGTGAAGTTGTCATTGTTTTACCTATTGAATGAGTTCATCAACCCTCCATGTTATTGTATATTGTTGTTTTGTCATGATTTGATCAGGAAATAAGATCAAAACAACAATGTACAATAATCAACTTTGTGGACATTTGTAAATCATAAATCTTTGATCAAATAATTAAATTAACATTTTCGATTCTATAAAAATGACAATGCGATGTTATTAATATTAACATCGTTATTGTTATGATCCAACGCCAGGTGAGAGAAAATGCCACTTAGCCTCAACTTTTCTTCAGTGCATGATACAGCAACGGCGATAAACATTTTTTTCCCGATGAAATTCGCTTTCGAAGAAATTTAATTACCGCCTCGTTAACGAGGGAACCGATAAAATTCGTAACAATGAGAATTCGTGATTGTTCGCCCGTTACGTATATTATTTTCCAACGCTGCTTACGTCGCGACGGCGATTTCATATGACTCGCGTTCTCACTTCGCTTTAATGTATCGATCACGTGAATCAAACGACCTAGTAAAAGCCTGTGAGAACGGCGATCGTTTGCGCTCGTAAAATCTATTTTGCAATAGGCATACACCGATCGCGTCTCGCACGCGAAAGTCGCGAGGAGGTGAGACGGACGCGGATTACGACTGTACAATATTGCTCATAAATGGATACTGTTTATTTAATAAATTCTAGTATACTCTGCGAAAACATATCATTCAGCCGTACGTAAACGAAATCACCCTCGTGGAGCCATTAATCGCGAGCCGATATTTCGCGAGGCCTTTATTCGACCTATCGATCGCCCCGGGCCGATCCGTTAAATATATTATGACCATATTTCATTTCTGGTCCGCGCACCCCCTGGTCATCCTCGCGGTAATCGTAGACCTCTCGGTAGCTCGTAAATATTTTCTCACCCTTGGTGCGCACGACAAATTAATAAAAATCTTTAACGCGTAATCGAGTACACTCGGACTGATTTCCCGTCAAAATTCGACATATAAGATTTTCTTTTCGTTAGTCTCATCGATTTATAATTTTGAGAATCAAACTTCAAATTTAGTACATTGAGAAAAGAATTTATCGAAGCTACTTGATATTGGTTTGAAAACATAAATATTTAATTCGAGAATTATTGTTCAAAATGATTGAATATTATGTAATTAAAATAAAATTAGTATCTCCAAATCAAACGATTATTTCGTATAGCAAAAAGATTATTTGAAACGTAGGCGAATCAATAGTGAGTACATTCAACAAGCATTTATTCACAGTGTATAAAAATATTTTCAGCTGAAAAAGATACCCACAAGATTTTGATATGTTACTCTTTACTAATCACCATTCAGGATTTTTTTTATAATTGTGAATTAAACTTTTCTCCGTGTATTTGACAGAGAGAGAGAGAGAGAGAGAGAGAGAGAGTTCCCGAGTCGGCGTTGGCCAACCGCGCGTGCGCCGTCAAAAGTTTCGCGTTCGCTCGCGGGCTGCGTCAAAGCCGCCGTATTCGCGTCGAGCGCATAAATTTTGCCTCCTCGCTCGGGCTGGCTGCACGTACAGCGCCGATTTGCGTAATTCGGGCCTACACGAGAAAGAGAAGATGAATAACTCGAGGCAGTCAAAGGGTACACGCGGCGAATTTGTAATTATCGTTAACAATCGTGCTGCGCGAGAACGTGCGCGCGCGAGTGTGCGTTGCGCGATCCGAAGAAGGGAGCGAGAGAGAGAGAGAGGGCGAGATAAATAAAAATTCGATAATCACCGGCATTATTTTTGTATTATCGATCCGCGGGATATTCGATGACCTCGCGACCTCCTTTTTGCCTATTCCGCGAATGTTAAGGAATAACGGCCGTCCTACAAAGCCCTCGTATAATTTCGTATTAATTCGCCACTACGCAACCGTCACGTGGTGGCTGAAATATTAAAGAAAAATCATTTTTGTATACGCGGTACCGTTTGTAATGTACAAGAGAGTCGTTACGGTATTACTCACTGAGTAAACGATTTTGTTCAACCAACAAAATGTACTTCCCTACATTTCCAAAGGGACAGTTTGACTGTTCGATAATATAACCGTTCAGCCCAAAAAAATATTTTTTACATTTTTCAATTTAAAGATTTTCCTTTTCGTTTTACAAAATATTGTTTCGACAGTGTAGGAATACATATTTAATTGGCTCGACAAAATTTTTCACTTTATATCTCGTTCGAAAATACGTACCTTCCGCCTTAATTTTAAGGCAGAAAGTGTAACATTTACGTCCTTAATTTATGCAGCTTTCAGCTTTAAAAACGAAGCTGAAAATACGCACTTTCGACTGGGGTATAGTGTAGTGTAATAGTGTTTGAAAGTTTTTACACTCCAGTGCAGAAATATCAAACTTTCTGCCCCTGTACTGTAATACTATATGATTGCTCAGTGTGTACGCGCGCGCACAGCAAATTATCGTGACTCGCCCCGAGAGCGTCTTTGGCATCCGTGCAACAATTCCCGTTAACAACTTAGAATTTGCCGAGTAAGAGATTCGAGAAAATCTCGTTACATCGAGAACACGTGTACGAGTGTCGCTATAGGAGAGTTTCGGTTAACTTCGAAATTACATATTTTCCCTGATCGCTTTCGTCGCCGCTCATTATCGGGTATTACTCGTTACATTGCTTGTTTACACACCGACCGTCGCGTATCGAGACTTTCGATAAATCAACGCACGAACGAAGAAACGAGTGCTATTATGCAAATTGAAAGTTGGCGCGCGTGCAGAGACGAGAGGAAAAACACTTTTCATAGGCGTTAAAACGCGCATTAATCACTCCCGTTTGAGTAAAAATTCGACAGTTATAGATTTTCACGGCGAGTCGATTGTAACGAATCGCTCCCGATGCGTTGAATTTTTCCGGTTTGCTCATCGTCCGGGAATGTCTATTTCACCGTGGGAACGAATTAATTCCCGTTACGTCTCCATTACGCGTTACTTTCGATCGAAAATCGCTAGTATACCGGTAATTGCGAGGGCCCTCTAACGAGAGATAATAAGGAGAACGATGAATCACAATTTAATAGCTCGTAACCCATTGCGAAATTCATTTAAACGCGCTTTTCCCCATTTATTGTTTTATCGTAAATGACGAATTCCGCAAACTCCCGAACGCGGAAACCTTCCTGTATGAAAGTCTCCCACTCTCGCTGAATTTCTACGTCTCTTCCTCCGAACGCGGAGGAGCGATAAAAATTGTCGCGCGCAATCACTGGCGCGATATTATGTTTGCCGAAAGTGAAAATTCCCGCAAGATGAGCTAGCGAAAGCAAGGTCGCGCGTTCCCCCAAGGTCACAACGATCTCGCCGTGAGATTTTTCGCGAGAAACGAGACGCGGAGGAAATCGACGAGGAAAATCATTATCGATGGAGTATCTCGTTGACATTTGATATTCGTTATACGAGCCGAAAAAGCGAGAGGGAGAGGGAAGGAGAGATCGTTCATTGTTGTCGAAACGGCCCTATTAAGATTGTTCGAACGAAATAGCAATTGAAATTTTTAATATTCTTCACTGAGAAATCCATATAAATTCATTTTTCGAAGATTTGACGTACAGTTTTCGTGAAATTAAGAAACAAAAATTGAGTAATAAAGATAACAGTATAAATCCTAACAATTTTTGTTAATCAATATACGTAGTTATATAAAAATTATTCCCGAAAAAATACTCGACTCAAGAGAGAATTTTTTAAATATCAGAAATTGAATAACAAAATAAATGAGTTTTGAATTAATCTTAGGTAGTATCTAAATTGAAATTAATACAAATGATTAAACTTTTTATTTTATCGACACACAATTTCAATTTTATAAATCATTGTGTACCATCCAAACAACCTTGAGTGTTGCGCGTGGTTGAGGGGTCGTAATGAGAATTTTCCCGGAATAATCGCTTGTAGCTCGCGAGCGCATCTATAGAACTCGCTTTTTCGCCCTTTTTCGATCTTCCGCACAAGCGCGTCATTAAACACGGATTAAACTGTCACCGCTGACGGAAAATTCAATTGGAACGTTTTGTCGGCGAAAATTTTCAGCAGCCAACCTCTCTCGTAATTACAGGCAACGGAATGGTGGCTGAACGACATGTATTTGTCGATACCTCTCGCGCTCCCGATCAACGTCAACCCGGGCCTGGTGGCGCGTCCGAGGAAGCTGGAGTCCCAACGGGACGCCGCGATCTTCCTCGCGCGCTTCCTCATGGAGCTCCTCGACTATCAGGAACTGCTGGACAGGTAAGTGGAAAAACTCTCATGAAAAATTCACGCAATTACGGCAGATGGCCGATTCGACTCGGGACTCCCATCTGTGTAATTCAAATCGCGAATTGCGCGCTCTTACGTAAATTTTAACGCCGCAAGATTTCTCACTCCGTTCGAAATAAATCCGCGAGCTGTAAAACCGCACGAGAGAGCCGAGTCTTCCCGGAATTTTTAATTGCCGCGAAGCAGCTCTCGATAAAGGAAAATTCGAATGCTCGTTTCACCGGTGAAGCAAATACTTGTATAGCGAGTATCGATCAAACGGATTTCGATCGATTAAAGTATGGATTAAAGCAGATTTGATATTTTAAATGAAAATCCGAAATTTCTGAAATTTTCGTTAATGAGGAATTTAAACGATTGAATTTCAATTATGAATGTTTTCATTAAACTCGAAATGAAATAATGTTTTTTGTTCTCGAAATGAAGGGAATAATCAATAAAAAAATGTAATAAGAATAATGCATGTATAATGCTCGTATTATAATAGTGAAATCACGTATTTTCCATTATTAATTTATGAATAAAACTACATCATTATATTATTACGATAATTTTATTATTCTAAAATTATGCCTGTTGGAGAATGAATAACATTGAAATATGCTTCAATTGTCATCGTTAGAGACAATCAAAATTGATAATATTTAATTTATATGAAAAATAAAATGGTTCGATATCGGCAACGATGTATCGATACCCAGCGACAATATAACCAAGAATATCGATATTTCTAAAAAAAATATCAGTACCTTCTATCATCGATACTGTATCAAGCATCTTTACTCGCGTGGATGGGAAGAGAAAGAAAAAAGAGTCGGATCGGCATTAAATCCGGCGAGGAAGCACTTTAACCTCGTCGCGTCTACGCGAGACGTAGACGATTATACAAGGGAGCACAAAAAGAAGCCACCGGTGACGGTGAATGAATTCGCTTTACGTAGTCGGTTGCGCGGAATGGGAAATCCGGTACGGGAGTACGTCGGACCCTCGATTCCACGGATGAGAGCTTTTCTTAGCGGTTAAAAGCCCTCGAATGTCTCCCGAAGTCGTACAACTTGTCGTACGAGGAATTCATTACCGTTCGAAATCTCCTCGTCTTTTCGCAGATCCGAACTCGAGGTTGAGATGGTCAAGTCGAAAGATGGCAAAACGATGCAGCCGCTCTGCATGGCCCAACACTATCAAGTATTTCGATTGTACCGTCAGCCGGGAGTGAACGTCGACAAGCACATCATACTCGACAGGGCGTCGTCGGGTGATCATATAATAGTCGCGCATCACAATCAAGTAAGATTCAGCTCGTTTCTCGTTTGCACGATTATTCACTGTTAAGAATTCCTATTTGTTTCCTGTTTGTCAAGTTACAAAATTTGTCATTTTAATACTTGCGAATGGTCTGAACTGTTTATAAAATATCAATTTTATAGAAACAATTGTATATTTACAACTCAGTATAATATTTTTAGTAATATTTATGACAATATTAAAAAAATTTTGCACAGTTAACGATGGGAAATTTATAGCGAGTTCCGATCAGTTTTACAGCGTACCTGTCAGGGCTTCCGATCGCGGCCGGATCACCGAGGGCGAGTTAATTCAACAACTTCTGAAGATCATGGAGACGAAGCCGGATCCCCGAACACCACCCGTTGGGATACTCACCACCGCGAAGAGGCCAGCCTGGGCGAAGGCGAGGGAGGAACTCATCAAGAGTCAGTATCTTAACGATGTATCGAAATAGTCTTGCGGTACTTCTATGCAACCACTGCCTTCTTTCGTTATTTTCTCCCTCGTAACCGATTCCGCATTTTACAACACGCCAATTATTTTCACGTAACGTAGAAAAGAAGCGAATTTTCCGTGTGGAAGATTTTTGTTTTATAAATATTTCGTTTTATTTGTACATTCGTCAAAAAAATTAAGGAAAAAATTTTCCTTCTCGAACGTGTATCTCAGCTAGAAATAATTAATTTAATCGACAAAGTGATTCAAATATTTTCAGCCGTCATGGAGTCGTTTGAAAATGACGAGTGTCTCCTTCATTTTTTTATATTAGTTCAAAATACATACAATAAAAATGTGATATACTAAATCTTTGTCCATTCATATACAATTTATGGAAAATATTTTTAAGATGCATCGAAAAATTGTCCTTTCCGACCCAACTGTGGGTTAACTTCTTAACTCCCTGTCGCCACGTGCCGGCACACCATAATTATCCGACCGCTCCTCGCTCACCAATATTCGCGATATTCCCATTAAGGCTGGCCCTAATCGGATGAGCCCCCAGTTAAACGAGCTAACGAGTAACTCGATTTAACTGAAACTGTGTTAGGACGAATTTCAAAATCGGTTTTTTCTCTTTTCAGACGAACAGAATCGTCACAATCTGGAATTGCTCGAACGCTGCCTGTGCATCGTGTGCATAGACGATGACGCTCTGCCAGCGACGTTCAGTAATCCGTTGAGAAGGGAGGATCGATGGATAGGAGATCGAGATTACGCGAACGTGCTTCATCAGGCGCTGCACGGCGGTGGCTCGAGGCATCTCGGGGCGAATCGATGGTTCGACAAGACCTTTCACGCGATTCTTGGCAAAGACGGCTTCTGGGGTCTGACGTACGAGCACTCGGGCGGCGAGGCACCGGCTGTCTTCAAGGCCTTCGAGGAACTGACCGAAAAGGTGGACGCCTTGCCAGCCTTCGAGGACAACCTCGTGCCTTCTCACTTACCGGCGCCCGAAAAGCTCGAATGGCGGCTATCCGAGCAGAGCTTAAACGACATCAGGAACGCAACCGCGAGCTTCGATCAGTGAGTAACATTTCTTTTTTCCCTTAACCCTTAAATTTTTATTTATTCGAACGTCAGAAATGATATATACACTCCTCAAAATAATTAAGGGTACGCCCATTTTCAAGCCATTATATCTCAACTGAAAATATTTGAATCGAATAAAATCACTGGAAAATGAAAAATGTCCCATTTTCAGGCTCGTAGAGGACTTGGACCTCTGCATTTTGTGGTTCACGGACTACTCGAAGGATTTCGTCAAGACTTGCAGGATCAGCCCGGACGCGTACATCCAACTCGCTCTCCAGCTGACGTATTTCAAGTAAGAGTCCCAGCATTGACAAACGTAGCAGCTCGAAATGAACATTAAATTTTGTCCAAGGTTGCACGGACATCTCGTGGCGACGTACGAAAGCGCCGGGATAAGAAGATTCGCGCTTGGCCGGGTCGACTGCATCCGAGCCGCCAGTCCTGAGGCTCTCGCATGGGCCAGCGCAATGTGCCAGGGCGACCCAGCGCAGACGAATAACGCGCAAGATGAAGGCACCAAAAGAGTTCAGTTCACCATTTACAGTGTAACTGAAATTTGGCATTTTTTTTATCGTACCGAGCGATCCGTTCGCTTCCGCGGGAATGTTGTCAAAATTTCAACTCCATGTATAAGAAACGAGCGCGAGAATATTTTTCTCGAGAATACCGCGAGGGTCGATCAATTGGACCGGATTGTTTGTTCGGCTCTTCTCGTTGTACTGTTGTCTCAGCTGGCCTCGTCGCGGTATAACGAAATCGATAGATAGAAAATACGTTCTCGCGCTCAGTGCGAAATAAACGAAGGAGTTGAGTGGTTTTCCATGAAATTAATCGTGGGAATGAAATCAGGTGGACCGAATCCGAGAGCTGTTCGATCTGGCGGTTCAGCGGCAAACGAAAGAGATGAACGACAATATCACGGGGCACGGTATCGATAACCACCTAATGGGACTGCGCTACGCGGCCAAGGAAGCAGGCGACCCGATACCCGACATCTTCACCGACGAGGCGTTCACGATCGTCAATCACTTCGCCCTCTCCACGTCTCAGGTACGCTGAAACGCGAAAACTGTTTAAATTAATGGCCCGGAAACTTCTCGACTCGCTAGAGACCTCTAATTACTCATCCCGCTCCGGTCTCGATTCCCGTGAGCTTTTAATTTCTAACTAAATCGAGTATCTTCCTGTATGCTGTCTCTCTCTCTCTCTCTTTCTCTCTCTGATTAATTTGAACCGAACACAAGTTATGTGACTGCACATTAGGAAAAGTAAAGGGATGAGTACCATTTTATACCCCACAAAAAAATTAAGGGGACAGTTATCATTTTTAACCAGTTAACTGTGATTGATGAGTATTGTATGTGTATACTCGTCAAGTCAAAAGTGTGAAATTTTGTGTTACGACGAGTCAAATATGTGTGATTAAATTAAAATTGTACATTTTTTCCATGACGAGTATACTCGACAATCACAGTTAACTGGTTAAAAGGCTGTATTTTGGCTAAAAGTGATCAATTCCAATCGATGAAGTGATAATTTTAAAACTCGAAACTTCGTTTTTAACTCGATTTGATTGCATCATTCAATTATAATTGCGTATGAAAAGAACGAGTGTCCTCTTGATTTTTTTGAGTAGAATGCAGTATAAACGCGATACGAAAGTAGATGAGTTGATATTAGAATCTCGTAATTTATGACAGTTCAGCAAAGGATATATCATACTGTATGTTTATTTATTTTTAAAGCGACGAGAGGCTTTTTACCAGGTGTATTTATACAAAATGTTAGTTTGATGGGGTAAATGGATTGAAAAGGTAACGCGTCAAACGGAAAAGATACAAACAACGTTTCCAGAAACTACTGTGAAAAAAAATTTTATTGAATATACTCAGTATTTATTTACATACGTTTATATAAATATTTAATTTGATGAAATGAATTATCGTTGAAAATAATAAATATTAGTTTGAATAAATTTGGTATTTACAATTTAAAGAATTATTTTGTGTAGCAAATTGAATATTTATTTAAACGTATGCAATTAAATATTGGGAATCTTCGACAAAATTTTATTTACAGTGCAATAAAGCGCAAATGTACGTTGCGTTATCATTAGATATCAAAAGTGAGGGGATGGAGAGCTTTAAAAGAATGTTCAAAGTATGGGCACAGAATAATGTATCAAAATTGTGATACATATTGTATTTGAATAATTAATTTATCCTAATATTCTAAATAAATATGTTATGTATCTATGTATTTCTTTTCAGGTTACAACGAAGAACGACGCGATCATTGGGTACGGTCCAGTCGTTCCGGATGGTTACGGTTGCGCGTACAACGTTCGCCCGAACGGTTTCATCTTCACCGTGTCAGCTTTTCATAGCGATGGCAGGACGAGTGCTATCACATTCGCGCAAACCCTGGAGAGCGCTCTGAGGGACATGGCCGATCTACTAAAAAACACTAAACAATGATAAATCGATTACTCGCAGGATGAGGTACGAGTCGATAAAAAAAAACTGACCAGGCCGAATGGAATTTAAACGTACAATACATATGACATATCCGCAATACATATCTGCACGGGTTGTAGAAAATTCGAAGACGCTGGTAACGCTTCGAAATACACTGGAATGTAGAGATTAAGATTGTTGATGATTCACAGAGTTTGCGAAAATAGAGATTATTTAACGAGATTTCTAACATAGATAGATCAGAGATATAACAGAAAGTATGTCGAGCAGTAGACGATTGCACGTACAAAGAGCCTGACGCGTTAGGTGTAATACCGAAATTGTGGGAGAGAAATATGAATATAATAAAATGGCTTTATTAGGAGATTTTGCACGTTAAAAGTTGAGGCGAGAGAAATATGTAATTTAATCGTAGCGAGTACTTCGAGTTGTTATCGAAGTTCTTATCGAATCTTACCCTCCGAACAACCCACGTTACTATTTTGCATCGATTGAAAGTTCGATCGCGCGTTAATAGAAAGGCAAAATTATTGGTGCCATACACACTATGTAGTAGCTTTAAAACTCTAGTCAGTTTTTCGGTGTTGCGTATTTTACGAGTTATTTAGTTGTTAGTATTTGTTGATCCGTCTGTTATTGTTTTCAAGTCGCTATACTCATTTCCTTTTTGAATATCGTTACAGTGTTTGATCGTTTTAACACGTTTGACGTTCAACGATAAGTTGATACTAGCAGGAGGAGAGCGATCGATAATAAGATAAAAAAAAAGTTACAATATTGATCGTTCTCGTCGCTGCAATGATATATTTTAATATGTGGCCAATCGTCCGTTTCTGATGGCGCCCGCACAGTAAACTCTTGTCCAATTCTTAGATAGGTCGACGATACGTACGCATGAAGACGTTCGTCGGTAGTAAGCTCTATTTGTGTATCGCTATCACGATAATCTTTCTATTTCTAATAGTGTCATTCCTCGTTCGCGAATTAACCGACTTAATGTCGTAAGCACGCTTATTACTTGTAGATAGATCAAACGAAGAAAGTATATTCCACGTTGAGATTACAGGTTTATATAGAAAATCCGTTAAGTCTGCGCTACGCAATGTAATCAAGAAAAGAAACACTTTAATGCAACACACGACACATAGTTTTTAAGAGAATCTACTTGGGCGAACCAAGGTTGAAATACCTGTTCTATGAAATAAGAGAGCATCTACGTCTATCGTCGTTATCGATGCGTTTGTCGATTGTTTATAGCTTTTATTATCAGGTTACTACTTCAGAGTTTAAATGGCTTCATTGCGAAAAACAAGATCATCGACAGATTGGTAATAAAATAGTTTATCCAACAAAGATACGGCAGGGTGTGCTATTTTTTTCTTAGTACCGGATAAAACCAAAGACAGAATATATTGAAAATATGAAAATTGACAAGCGTTGGGTAAATCTGTCATTAGAATTCCAGTTATTTTTAAAGAGAATATATCTTAGAGCTCGCGAATATCCCCATAGCTATAAATATGACATAAAGTGTTCTACATTAGTCTTAAGCGACGAATTTTAGATTTAAAAGAGTGTTTTGGTATTGTAAATTGGTGCTCTGCAAGGTTCTTACGTTTTTCTCTAAATCGCTACTATGCTTTTCGATCGTTCTGAAAATTTTACGTATTACAAATTTTAACATAATCAGGCGAATGGGTGATATTATTATTATTCGTTGAAATTTGCAGTTTTATTTACGGTTGATAATTTTAAACGATGTTATGTGCTATATCAGCGATGTATTTGTTACGGATTTAATAGAGAAAGATAAAGAGATACGAATAGTCGTAAGTTAGAAAGATAATTAATATTGTGAAACTATTGTGACCGCAATGATGCGACCAAGAATATTACACACATATCAGGCAACAGCTAACGTGAATAGTAATATTACTCTAATTAGGATAAATATTCGTAATTCGAAAAGGCCGATTTAAATATAGACGTATCTTTGCAAAAAAATAAAACTCAAGTTATACGTATACACGCGGACAAATTGAGTTCAATTGGGATTTAGGATAATTTTGTACGAAAGTTACGATATGTAAATTCAACGATGTTCGATTATTTTCGAACGGTTCAATTATCGACATTACGCCGTATAAAATTCTAAATTAAAAATGAAGATTCGAAGAGTATACGTATGTAGTAACTTTCGTACACGAGACGGCCCCTTAGCTGTAAGTGAATAACTAAACTCGACTTTCTGTTTGCTCGGAAAGCATACACAGCATACCTCTGTAAGAAATTTCCTAGAGACATTTATGCTACCTGTCGCGAACGTCTCCTTATGCAAAAGTAAAAATTCTTTGTGACACCACCAATGGCTGTGTTTCGTAGGAATTTTTATTTGAAATAGTATTACATATTTCAGTCAACAAATAGAGTTTCATCTATAAAATAAATCAGTTCGACTTAGTCAAACCTAATTTATACATTCGCATCGCTGTATCGAATGTACTACAGAAATGTGGATTATAAAATATAAAGTATGTATTGCCGTTACTCGCTTATTTAAAGCTTTTGAATTTCTAATAGTTTATTGTGTTATCAATTTATAAATTAATTCGAATATTTTATCAAATAATATTATATTCTTTTTAACATTGTTAATAACGATCTCATTATAAAACGCTCTAAATTGATACAAATTCGAGAAGAACAAATTAATTCCCATAAAATTTCGAAATTGATCATTAACATTATCGATTCAAATCGATTATATACTTCGTAAGTGATAAATAAGGATTGAAAATTATATGAAAAATATTAATCATATATGATACATATCCAATTGAAGAAGAGCAAAAAATCGATATCGAATAAAGTGTGATCTATGAAGCCGCATAAGCTGCACAAGTTGTTTTAGAATTATTTTTACAATATTACCTATTTTTATACAGGGATGGGCATACGAAAAAATTATTTTAGTTTTGATTCGATATTAAAGAAAAATTTTTTCGCCTCGTTTAATCAATTAAATCATAACATAAAAAAAATATACTATCTTTTAATTTTATTGAGGTGGTAAAATATGTCACATTATATGTACAAAATATATTTCGCCCATCCCTGATTCCTTTCTGAATCGTCAACTTCTAAAACTAATTTAACGTAGATTACCGTACCATAACTAAATCTGCATTAACGTCTTCGTAAGCTTGCGCAAAAGATAACGCGAGCAATTCACTTGCCGTGAATCTTTTCTTTGGATCGTGTTGTAAACATTTATTAACGAGATTTACGCCTTCCAAGGATAAATTTTTTGGTAATGCAGGAGATTCTCCCATACCAACCTATGTAAAAGTTTATATGATTAATTATGCAAATATATGTTGGCATTATAAATCATTTCGACTTACTTTAAACATGATTTGATAATTAGAATCATACTCTGACCATGGCCGACGTCCGCTAGCCATTTCTATTATGCAACACCCCACGGACCAAATATCCGCGGCTCGTCCGTGTCCACCAGTTTCAGTTTTCATAAACACTTCTGGAGCCATATATGCTATAACGATGTTAAGAAAAATAAATTTAGATTAATTACTTAATTATGAAGATTACGAAGGAAAATTAATATTCTCACCCTGCGTGCCGACAAAGCCCTGTAATTCACCTGGCATAGTAGTATGAGCTTTTATTTGTACTGCACTACCAAAATCGCCAAGCTTCAAGCAATTACCTTCATTTGTTAAAAAAATATTGGCAGCTGTATTAATAAACGATGATTATCATTAAAGGCTTATTGACTCTATGTTAAGTAATTTTTTATTTAAATTTCATGTTTACTTTTAATGTCCCGATGAACTACTCCATGCGAATGTAAAGCTGCGACCGCTAGTAAAAGTTGATGAGTATATTTACGGACTAACGATTCAGGTAAACCACTTCCACTTCCTGCAATCAGACTTTCTAAAGTACCTTCGGCGCAAAATTCCATAAAAATTAACATCTCTTCCTAGAAGAATAAAACTCAAATGAGATATTCGGTAACAAATTCGTTCGGTTTGATTGGAGTGATACGTACCCGATGGATTTCGAGGCCATAATATCGTACTAAATGTTTATGCTGTATTCCCTCGAATATTCGAAGTTCCTCCACAGCACGTTTTACTGCTCTGTGATCGCCTGGTTGTAATTGCACTTCTTTCATAGCTAATAGTTCACCAGTTTGATTGTTTACAACAGTGTAAACTTTGCCGAATCGCCCTTGCCCTAAAAATTGAGATTCTCATAAATTTGTAAACCCCAAATGCTTTTATTTACACATGTCTTTTATGGTTTTACATTGTAAACAAACCTATTTTTATTCCTCTTTGCCACGTAAATGTAATTCTTTTAATCCTGATACGGACTTTATCAACCGATTTCCTATCAGTAACTTGACCGATCAGTTCACGACTTTTTAACCTTTCGTCTAAATCTCGCTCAACTTTTCTAACAGCTCTTAAAATTCTTTCATTTCTAGGTACAGTTCTCTCGTTCGAATACACCATTACTGCAAGATTGCCATCTACTACGCACGTTGAAGAATTTTTTTTAGGATGCAACATATTTTCAGGTGATTTTGCCGCATCTCGCGATTTGGGTGTTAAGCTAAAACTGGCTGCTCGATTTCGATTATGAGACGGAGATGATGCTCTCGAGCGTGGCATTCTTCGAATACCTAAAAGATGAAAACAAACTATAGAAGAATATTCATTCAATATGAAGTGAATAGAAAGAAAAAGAACCTTCAGCCTCGGTAAGATGAGGAACATTTGGAGCAGTACCAACAACGTAAGAAATACAACGATCCATGCTGGCTTTCAATTCTTCAAATTCTTGATCGGTTAGAAATTTTGTGTTATTTGGCTCACACACGGTGATCAAGAAGTCTAGGCCTTGATTCGCCCACCTTGGTCTCAATCCACGGCCACGTTCGCATCGTGTTTTGACGAAAGTCATCCACAGTAACGCGAAAGAAACCAAGCCTCTTGCTAACAGAGCTTTCTCGTCCTGAACGTATAATTTACACATTTCTTTATGGTATTCAAAACCCATTCTGTAAGCTTGGTGAAGTATTTCTCTAATTCTCGATCGCATAGCCATACGATCACTCTCGCTTTTCGGTTCTTCCGCTTGTTCAAGGTCGTTCTGGAAGTCTTCGATTACCACAGTTATACGATGCCTAAGTTCCATAGCAATTTCCTAAAGATCAATTTTATTTATCTTGCGGAAGAGAATTCGTAAATATACATAGAAAAATATTTACCTTTAGAGCAGCGATGGCTTCGTCAAGATCGCAGTTGCTTATCGGCCATTTCTCGATATCGCGTCTCAAGCATTTAGCGAGGATTATACTTTTGACGACTTTCTCACGAGCTTCGACGAACATCCCCTGCCATTCTCGTCCCACAAACATGCGATGAAATCTGAACCACGTTTCAGGATGGAGCAAAAACAAAGAGGTAGTGTAAAGACAAAGGAATTATTCCTTTCTTACTTGTCTGGCCATTCCTCTTCGTCCCCAGTTTCCGTGTTCTCCTTGATCTCCTTCGGTCGCTCCACGAGGAACTCCTTGGCTTGCTTGATCATCAATTTCCCTATTTCGCTTTAAAAATTGAATTCCAAAAGTTATAATTCGATGATTTAACTCTCAAATTAATTTTACATAAATCGAAAGTACAATACGTACCAAAATTTAACCCCTGCAATTAAGTATCCATCACGGATGTTTCCAGCAATCGATTTAACAAATTGCCATTCGTCCATAATGAGATTTTTATGGAAACTATCGTGCTGCACCATTTCGATCCACTGTTGGAGGTAATCTAAGTATACTTGGAAAACAGCTTTCAAACTACAGTCAAAATCTTTAACTACGTTTTCGAAAAGACATTCGCAGTCTTCTTTGCTAGCCACTATTGCCGTTCGAGAATGCTCTGCAAACCTATCTCTATGCATACAAGCGATCCTCAGACCCTCTCGGAGTTCGCGCATCAGTTGACGAACCGATAGTGGACTTGGCTGTTCTGGTTTTTGTTCTAGTCTCATTCTTAAAAATTCATGAACTACATCTAACGGAACTCGCGATAGGAAAACAAAAGCTGCCCTGAATAAAGAATCATTATTGGTGAGTATTGAAGATTACATATGCATCCAAATGTCATTTTAATACCTGTAAGATGGAAGATTCAGTTCACGCGATTCGGCACTCCAAACGCCATAACGACGTAATTCTTGATCACCTTCGTACTCTTCGCTACCACTAATATCTCCATCGTTTTCTTCATTTTCTTCTTTCTTTTCGAGAGTCAATCTCGCTTTCCTCAAAATAGATGTGTGCAATCTTTCGAGGAAATTTAAACTCTTCCTTAAACCTCTTGTTTTCAATACATCTTCGATGTATTTCCTATTCAAACACACAAGTTTGTCATAAAAAATTTGCTAATGAACTTATACATTTGATATAAATTATTTGAGTTTACCTATAAGCTACTCGATCGAATTCTACTAAGTAGAAATTAAGTTTATCGGCTCTGTCGTCTTCTATATTGTTAAATGACGACTCCGGTGTAGATGGCCATGATTGTCCAAAGGATAAGCCACCAATTGATGAATTATTACTATTGTTGCTGTCTGATGGACTAGAATTTTCATCGTTAGGACACGCTTCGAAACGCACTGTAATTTGTCTGGAATCTGACGAATCCACCGTATCCGAGGCGCGAGAACTAAAAGAAGGAACAAATATTTTTAATTAAATACATATTCGCAAATAAAATTCGTAAATAAAATTCCCGAATCTCTACCTGACTCCAGAATCCACTTCATCGTTCTTCTTTTTGGCGTGTAACATCATAAGCAATTTTCCTACTATTTGTAATTTCAGTCTGTGATGTTTCGTCATATTATACCAAAGACACATCGCCTTAACTCTATCGGTGAATTCAGGACTTTTGTAAAGTGGATAATGAGCCGCAAAAGCCTGCGACGAAGGGTAAAGCGCTTCGGCCGCTTCGAGTCTCGTAAGCAAGCCTTCCACTTGTTTCAAGGCTTCTCCTTGCGCGCGAACGCAAGCTCGACAGTACATCGATAAACAACCAGGACAAACACCTAAATCGATGCTCGGGCTTGACCCAGACTGAGACATTTTATCGTAACCGCTGTCGGTTGAACTGGCTGAAATGCTTCCACTTTCCCTGGCTGAAGCAGTCGGGTCATATCTAAAATCCAGGTAGTCTTAAGTATATCTTGACAAAATTATATACTACTGAAAAAAATTAAAGGAGCATTATTCATTTTCAAACAATTATACCTCGCATGAAAATTATCATTTTATTCATTGAAATAAGATACTAAGATACTTGACTAAGATACAGCGATTTGAAAACGATAACTGTCCCCTAATTCTCTTGAATAGTTATAATAGCGATATTCACCTATAATTAATAATTTCTGTGAGCAGCGAATCGATCGCCTCACGCTGTTTACACAAATATTCGTCCTGAGCCATCGGTGTTCGCTCGGCATGATGAGCTTGTAGTTCCAACCATATCAAATCTTTTAGTTCGTTCTGCCATCGAGTTTCTTCGTGGCTCATTTGTCGACGACAACTTTTTTCCACGCTACCCTACAAGTTCGAGTCGAGTGTTACAGTAAAGTACCATAAACAGTCCAACACGGATACTCACCAAGCGAATCAAGAATGAGAATGTGTCGTGAAATATTTCTCTCTCTTTAAGACTTTGCGCCCTGGGTGACTGAGCCACGGAGTCATCTTCGGTCGATAAGGAGGTGGTCTTTTCGCTGCTGCTACTCTCTAATCTTTTCTCCTCGACGTCAATAGGTTTCGAGCGAAGGCAACGAAATCTGTTCCTAGTTTCGATCTAAAAATAATCAAAAAGTTTAATTTAACTATTCATGGATCGAACCAATATTCTTTCATACCTTCATATTTGGAGTTGTAGGAACTAATTGATCCTGTTTCTCATTATAGTGCAAAGCCGCTTCGACATCGAGTTTGAGATCTCTCTCATTTCCGCGTAACAATTTTAAACTTCTTTTACACTTCCGGTTCCCTTCCTTAGCTACCTCTTCGCGGACCTCATTTTCGCGGTCTTTGTCCGCTTTGTCGCACATCTCATTAAAGATTATCGTGTCCAATGTGTTACGTCGATAAACAGTCTTTGGTTTGTATTCCTTTTCCGTCGATCGTACATCTCTGAAATATTTAAAAAAAATTGATTAACATAAAAAATAATAAATCAACAATAAAAAAAACATTGACCACGGATAAAAAAGTGTAATATGTTCAAAATATCCGATTATCAAAATTATTATGTTGATTATTTAACACAATTATTAATTTAAAACATGTAAGTTTTGTTATTTGGTCTTTACAATTTAATATAATCGTTTTGTTGTTAAATTTCAACATAAACAGATTCTGTCGGATCAACATAAAATCGTGTGTGGACCTCTGTAGACAACTGATTTATGTTAAATTAAGTTCATCTTTTTTACCGTGTAAAAGAGGGAGAGAGAGAAATGCCCGTAGAGTAGACAACATTCTTACGTTACATAACGTTAATTAGGGGCATTAAATGGGAATTAAATGCAAACGTACTCCTACGAGAAAGCGTATATATACAAGCGAAAATAACGTTACCCTCCCGTTAATCTCTGTTTGATCTGTCTCTTCTTGCGGCTCATGCGCGTCCTCGGTGGAGTACGACCGTAAATGTCGCTCATCACCTGTATCGACTCCTCGAAATCATTCGTCGGGCTCTCCCGCGGCTCCTTCTTGCTGCAATATACGACTAATGTGAGAAAAGTGCAAATAAAAGAAAAATAATTGCAAGATATAACTGTCCTACCGACCGTGCAACAGTGCGTACCGCTCGTACGTACTAACGAACAATGGCGCGAAATTTCTCCAGGGTACCGATATCAGCGAAAAAATTCACTCTGAGACAGTTGTAAATATTGTTTCAAATAATATTCACAGTATTTTCAAGGGCAGCCAAAACGTTATCGCTAAGCAATTTGTTTAGCGCTCGACGCCGACGAATCGAATGTTTTAAGCGATACCGCGAGCGATTTTCATTTTCCGGTCGCTATATGTACGTCATAGTGTATCGTTTATGAATTCCAATATGAGAATGTCGATCGATTCGACTTTGCATCGATTGAAAATACATTTTTCAGAGGAAGGAAATTCATTATAAACTGACGAACGCGAACAGATGACCATTTCGCTCCGGCAATCAGCTCCGACTTGTTATCAGACGACACCAAGAGACAATGACAGATAAAACTAGTTACGAGCCGCAATGTGATATTACATGGGAACTCGTATCGTACAAGACACTATTCATCGTACATATAGACTTTTGGATTTCCATTTCGCTATCCTGTGCCAAATTGGCAGACAACATTCACAGACGTATAGATCATCGAGCGCGCAGTTTGGCGTTGTTTAGTCGCGTTGTTAGAAACAAGCGCAAAAATATCTCGTAAACAAAGTTGGGTTAATGTTAGTTCGGCCGGTAATAATCGTTCATAAAATCACGTGTATAGTAATAAAAGTCGATCACTCACCCGACGTGGCCGGCATCCTCGTCGGAGTAATCATCGGATAAAGACGCGTCGCGTCTCACATCGTTACCCTCATCGTATCCGAGGAACATAGTAATCCGCCAACGGCGACGACGCGCACTCCGGTTAACATCAGAGACGAGCACGACGCACGACCCACCTGACCGCGAAAAAACGTAGAAGACGCCCCCGTTGATCGTACGAGGAACGAGTTATCTCTGCGTACGCATGCGCGGTAACGGGACTGCGCACGCGCCTCGACGCACTCTATATAACAGGTGTTTAATGGTCACGTGGCTATTTCCGTGCAGACGCACCCGCCGCATTTGTTGCAATAAATTGAATTTTGCCAGATCGATATTAGGAAGAACAGTGAGTATAGCTCGGGTTGGCTAAATATGATATGATTTTTTTATTTAAACAATCTCTAGTTTCCTCAGCAAAGTACAAGATTTTTACAAATTCTCCTCGTATCAACAAACAATTGATTTCTTTTTCAATACGTCTATGCGTCTTTTCGGTCATGCATTGTTTCCTGCGTATCGTTGTTTCAAATCATTTCATAATACTGTTACAAAAATATTTTTTTCGGAAAGGTCACTTAATGAAATAGGATGTGTATCGTGTAGCATATATCGATTGCAATTTCATTCTTTAAATTAGCGATACGGTATTGCGTTGAAAAGTTCATACGTTTCGGTGGAATTATTTGGATACGTTATGAAAACAATAAATGCTGCATAGCACCTCGATACGTTTGAAATATAACACGTACCATATAATTTCATAGTGACGGACGTTATTGATTAATTGATATTGTTCGGTGAATAAAGGCAACGGATACAATAATCGAAAATCGAGCCAAATAAAAATTTCTGATTTACATATTTACAGGTGGTATAACACAATAGTGAAATTTTCTCGATAATCGAGAAAATTAGATATCAGACGACACTGTATTCGTCACCTTTTCGATTCGTCTTTCGCGACCTACGTTAGGGTAATTTAAGACGCGTTTTTGATATTGGGCTGACACGACTGAATAGTTTATTACAATATTCGAATAAATTAATTCACCGTTTAAGTACATTCGGAAGAAACGGGTAATCAAATGTTATAAACTGAAATTCGAGATTGTGGTATGATTTATAAAATCCCCAACGTAGATGAAAAAAGGAAATAGTTTGCATGAAATGCATTTGGAATGTCTCAATATCAACGCTATGTCGCGAAACGTTCTCATGATGTAGTATCGAGACGAACCTTATTGAAATGTGTATTAGTCTATTTTATGCTATTGCAACATGATATTATCGTGCGATGTTTCAATTATTGTTTTGCACGTTTCGTTAACTTACGAGTACAAATAAGACGACTATAAAATGCTTTGCTTCAGGTTTCACTGATATTATTTTAAAAATATTAACGCTACTAAATTGTAAATAGTAATATTAATAATATAACGCTACTAATTTGTAAATTTTAATATTAAATATAATCAAAAAATATCTATAGTTACTTCTCGTGTACTCTTAACTTTTTCTCATATATAAACGCGTAGTGGTAAAAATGTAGCAAAGTACAAACTTCGTTACAATGAACGGTTTAAATTTTTATAATCTGTGTCTCTACTGTTTATTCGATCACTTATTGCGAACGCTATCGTATTCTCCGCTTTTGTGTTTTTGCTCTTTGATTGCATCCCATCAAAAAATTGGCAGCATATATAATGATTACATGTTTAATGTTTTATTCGGTGATAGAAATTTCTTCATGGCATTCTTCAAGAAAACTAGCATTTTCTTTAACCAAGAATTACCAGGCGTACTAGATTGCCGTCGTGTGTTCTTCTCGCATTCATCCTTTTGCGCAATAACTTTCTCCCTATTGCATTCTCTCTCTCGCACACGCACACTCTATCACACATCTTGAAAACTAACTCTTTCGAAGGAATTGCGCGATTAGCTCATGTTGAAGGCATGCAATACAAAGAATAGCGCGCAATGTCCTTACGTCCCCTCCTATTCTATTTTTCATACATTAATGTCTAGTACCTCAATATATGCATATCAATAAAGGCCACAAGTGTTCAATATAAAATTACTAATTTGTAATTGAAATTCGTTTCGTACTATAAGTAATAGATACAGTTTTACAAATAGTCCACATGCTACGTTCAATTTTGCTTATTTCTCTTTTTTGATGTTTTAATAAATGTTTCATGTATCTCTGAGATTGGCAGTTACCATAGTTCAAATCCATAACGAATGTTATTAAAATAATGTAAAATTACTCACATTCTAAAATATACACTATAAGACTTCAATGAGACTAAACGTGTCAATCGTTGAAACTAAATAAAACCAACATGCCAACGTACAGTAACCACCGCCCACATAGAACATAATTCGTCATTGAAAACGAGTAATGAAACGCAAAAAGTATTAAATGCGTTTACAAAAAAGATAAATCCTTACCGAGGACGGATAAATGCAGCAATGTGATAAGGATTACGAATTAAATTGGTAATTGGTAACAATGATTAATTTTGGTGCATTATCGCTCAGCGACTAATTATAATACTTTAAAAATACTGGCACACTGCAGTTGAGATTTTAATAAAAATTTCATTAAATTATATTTATCCGTTGATAGTTATTGAAATTTTATAGTGCATCAATTTATTCTCCACGAGAAATAATATGGAAGAATATTTGGAAGACCGTTTATGACGATCGTTCGTTGCATTTTAGCTAGTAAAATATTTAATTAAGAAAAAAAAACAAATTCACCATCAACAAGTACATACTTTCACCAGGATGTTAAACTTTTCACCTGAATTAGTCATGGGTGCCTCGTTTTCTATGACGATAATTAATATTATGAAAAATATTATCGAAAAACTTTTTTATGAGTGTATTTTTCACGGCTATCAAAAAACCTGCATCGTTGCCCTGCGTTTCAGTTAATAGTCCGTGTAATTACGAAGTACGGATGAGAATTTGAAAACAGGGTAAGGTGGACCTGGAAATGGATAAATGGATTGGATACATAATTTACATATTTTCGAATTGATCGACACGGCGTTTGGTGTTGCCTTTACGAATTTCACGTAGCGTCTTGTATTTGTCGCGACCTTGACGGACGTTTTCTCTATGGATTTTATCCATAACAGTTTCTTTTGATTCATCTCGCGATTGCGCAAGATCTTGCTTCAGAGCCTGCAAATAAATAATTTATTGTTGCAGTTAGTAATACACTTACTGATTACAAGATAACACAAACTATTAATTATAATTCAATCTACCTTAAGCTGATCTTGAAGACGCTCATTTCTTTCAGCCAATGTGCGTCGTTCTTCAACTGGATCAATTATCGACTCATCGGTTGTAAGTTCTTTAGTGACGTCACCATGGTGGGCGTCGTCTTCGCCATCTTCCTCACCCTCATCACTTTCCTGGACATGGTGATGATGGGGAGTGGTATTTGCTTCCTCTTGTCGCTGTCTGTGAATACAAAAATATAATTAATAAAATATTCTCAAAAAGAGTCATCAAATTCGCATAAACTATACAAATATTATATTAATTACTTAGCAGCATCCATTTCTTGTTGTAATCTCCTAGCTTCAGCGTCTTTAGCGTCTACTTCCGATTGTATGCGTTGGACTTCTTCTTGCTTCTCTCTAATTTCTTGCTCCAACTTAGCACGCTCTGCTGCTTCCATTTCATGAGAGAGTTCGAGTTTCTCCATCATCATCGTCAATTCCTATTTTTTTTTAAATAACTATTAGTATATGTTCTCTTTCACTGAATGCTATCGCAACAAGAATTGCGAATTTAATTTTTATACCTTCTGGCGGTCTTCCAATTCATCCTTAGCAGCCTGTAATTGTTTAAGTTGTTCTTCCAAGCGTCTAATATTTTCTTCGGCTTCGTCCAATTTAGCTTGCCGCCTATCCATTTCTTCAGCCATATTTCTCAACCTCTCCTCGTACTCCTGTTGTTTTTTCTCAGCACGTTCACGCGCTGCAATTTCTAATTGTAATTTCTCTCTTTGTTGCTGCTTAGCAATTTTTTCCTCTCGAGCTTGAGCCTTAAAAAACAAACTTATTATTAGTTGAATTTTAAAAAACAATTTTTGCTCATCATAATTTAGAAATTTCCTCATTAATGAAGTTAATCACGGCAATCAGAAGTAGCAAATATATGCGATAATCATGGGAAAACGTGATATAAATTTTAAACAAAAATTATAAATACATACCTTCATTTGTTGTACGTCGATGGTATCGGGTTTACGTCTGCGCATGTACAATTCATGATTACCCATACAGAGAGCCAAAATTCTCTTGTTGATCTTTACTCTAGGTGCGAAGAATACAAAGTCGGGAGCTTTCTTGTCAATAGGCTTAATGATAAATTTCCTATCATTGAATGAGATATTACGAATCTCAGACCAAGGAAAACCAATTTTTGGAGTGAGTTTGTCATCCTTTTCATAGATATTCAAACCCAGTGCATCAACGCCCAGCCAAAGTTCTGTACCTTTTTTGTTACGAATTTCGAAGTAATTGACTCCATACATTTCCAAATCCTGCAAATATTGATAGATTGGTAAATCTGTTTATATAAATTTAATTTTGAAATAAATTGATTATGAAGATATAAGATCCCTCATTATTATTATTATTATTATCTTCATGGCATTCAGAGTAGCAAATACATAAGAAATAATCATCGGGATGGCATTTGAAATTTCTGAGGGCACATTGTGGCTAACACTTACTTGTGCAATTTTCAAATACTCCATCATTGCATCTTCACGCAGCATACCGCGATGTTCTTGCCACCAATTCGTGATCGAGCTTTCCCATTCTTCTTTGCTCATCTTGTGCTGATCGACGACACGTTGCGGCAGAAGGCGATCGTTTGCCAAGAAACCAGGAGTATGCACGCCCTTTTGAAAATCACCGTGTCTTGCTTGAACGGCGTAAGACGCAAGTAGGACCGATGTCTCCGGCGGGCAGTATATTTCATCGGTGAGAATAGAATTTTTCACCTGAAACAACATTGATATTCATAATTCGCTAAATCGCAACATACGTTTATACAAATGTGCTTTGAAATTGGAATTTCGAGCAATCAAAGTACACAGTCAGTGACATAACGTTGAATCGTATTCAGTTCTTCAACAAACAACGGATAATTAAAACTCCAAGGCTGCGTTGTCACAACTTACGTATTGTAAATAGTTAAATTGTCTACCTCACGAGATCCCGAATCCTCGTGTCACTCACGTGACAGTATGCCCGTCATCTATAGAATATCAACGTACCTGTAGGTAGAAGAGACGGAGCGTGATGTCCTGGATAAGCTCTTCAGCGACGTCTTCAGGATAAAATTTTGCACGGAATTTGAACTGCAATGGCGTTTCCTTCTTGACCTCCTGACTCATCACCTGCGAAATTAATAATCTATTAGATCCTTAAAATTGAGTACGAACTCGATCGCTAATTTTTGCGTTTTAAAGGTAAAACCATGCAATTATAAAACTGTGTCTTACAAAAATTATAATATTTCCTCGTGTGTGAGTCAAAATTTTTCAAATAAATAACCATTCTTTCTCTAAACCTTAATACCTCGTGTTCGTAAAAAAATTTCATTGTGAATTTTAATAAATTCTTGGTCGAAATGAACGAAGCGGAAGGAACTCAAGAATAGTGCAAACTCCGTAAATGTATACGGAGAAGGTAAGGGGAGACGTTTTCGTGTTGTAAGTGCGGAAGTGTTGGGTCGTCGTTGCAGAATATACAGGATCACCTTGACCACTTCTGACATGCCAGGTCAATGCCGGCGACACAACATTTTTTTCATTATAATTATTGATAGTCGCCGTGATATAGTGTTACGCAATACGCACAAACGAAAAAGATATAAATGGATATTATAAAACAGATATTTTCACAGAGAGGGGAAAATTCCAAAAATAATAAGTCTGATTATCTTCGATAATTTACAAAAATACCTAATACTTCGATCTCTGGCTTCGTGAAAAGAACCATGAAAAATACTAAGGTCGGAGAGTGAGTTAACGTCAGGTTGAAGAAACCGGTCATTATTGAACAGGAAAAAAGAAAAAAAAATGTACATGAAGTAGGAGTTTAACTTGCAAATTGATTTTTTTGGGGCAAATAGGGTGCCGCGAACGCGTTCTTCGAGGCATTCATGCTGATGAATGACCGATGAAGAAGGTTCTTTCTTGATAACGGCATTTGCGTATGAAAATCACATTGCAAGGAATAGATTTTTTTTGATCAGAAAAACAAACAGTGAAAACCATGACGTAAAAATTCATACCTGAGACGTTGTTTCAATTTGCAAAACAGCGAGAACCCATATTCGCAAGCGTAGTGATAAAAATTTTATCGCCGCTTTGACGGATCTTTGAGAGAGATACGAATTTACGTCATAGTACACGCGGAGATTCGGTAAAAAATAAATCCAGGGAATTGGTTCAGTTCGCTCGGAATATAAATCGTGCAGAAAATAGCATTGCGCGAAGCACAACAAAACATCACAAAATTCTTAATGCATTCTTACGTGCCAAATACTTCCAAGTCCACAAGGTACCACCTGCAATTATCATTCGCAATATATAATTCATATTTGAAAATGCAATGTACCGTCAGTCGCACTAAAAAAAATCATAATTTGGTTTCAAAATATGAGAAATAAAATTCATTTCAGCTATAAAGTAACAACACAACATCAAAATTGAAAAAAAAAAAAAATTCAAATTAATGTCAAAGATGAACCATATGGTATGACGAGTTGGTTATTCTTTTTTGTTTTCTACCGATGCGACGTTATCTTAATAAAGAACTTCGTTAAATGATCATTATTATCAAACATGTGTAATTATACCAGGTACCTCATAATGGCTTTACCCCGTTTATCGTACAATTTGTCACAATAATTGACGTACTAGCCTATTTGAATTTCGCTCTATTTATATGCACCATTGTAAAATTGTTCGTTTTCAAATTTTTCTCATTCTCAAACAAACAATATAAATTACAGAATAACCTGCTTATTAATTAAAAGATTCAAGGATGTAATCTCAAAAAAATTTACTAGTCACCGTTAGAAGACAAATCTCAGGCACATGTATCTATGCAATTCAACGTGAGCTCAAACACACAATTTTAACAGTACAGCCAATTGATCCAATAAATAAATACATATCGTATAAACAAAGAAACCCAAACAAAAGGGAAATCGTTCCAATGAAAGCAATAAGAAGCAATGTGGCCTTTTTAATCGAACCAACCGGTAATTGAAGATTATAATTAATTTGAAAAACTTGTTATTTTCTCTTAATGTGGCAATGACAAAGGCGACAGCGCGAGAGGATAATACCTCTAAACGCACGGTAATCGCTCTCTCATTTTCATGTATATGAAAACGATTACATCAGAGAAGCGCACGTTTAGCCGGCGAGTACATGTGCTCTCTCGTGTGTGGCCAAATTGCATGCAATATACAGCTTATACTCTAATTAAACTCGTTTTTTTAAATTTTTCTATCTATATTTATTTTTCCATTTATAACTCACCCTAGACAAGAATGAAAGTCCACTCTTCCAGTTGTTAGACGTTAGCGGTAAGCATGCGTTTTAGAAGAAAAATGAGAAAAATATACGTATATCGTTATGAGGTATGTAACATTATGTGCGAAGAGTATCGCGAACTTTGCAGTCTAACCATTTTCGCGTTATTTTTCAACGTTTACATAGCAAAAATTTGATGAAAAGTAAATGCTTTTTAAAAATACAACGATACATAATTCTCAAAGGACGGTGTCGACAAGTTCGCTGCGCTCGACGAATTTCATCGCTTGCCAAGCATATTCATTTTTCCTTCATGCGAAACCCATCCGCATACCCGAGAATCAGAATTTAAAAATTTTTTTTAACGATTCTGCCATGCATGCAGACTGTGTATCCTCGTTCGCGAATAAGCTACGAATTTTCTTTCTTATAGGGTTAAAATCATCTACGGTTGTTATGCATTATGTGCATTTTGTTCGTAATTAAAACTCGTTCCGAAAAGAGTATTCATAAATGATTCTACGATCGTGGTTTTAAGAGTTATAAATACGCACAATGCTTTCGACTTTGTTTCAGAGTTTATACGTTCACGTCATGCGAGACCGATGTTTCCGTTTACTCTGCCACCGAAATATATCTGACACCGTGTTGACGAATCCTTCTTGTCGTATCGATAAACGAAACTGATTTCTTTCGTATGGAAATTAATAATAGAATCGTTAAATATTCATTTTAACGTAAAATCCTAGAAATTCTGGAATCGTGATTGTTTGAAAATTGCACAAGAGAAATGCCGGATGCGCTGGATGCCTGCGGTTTTCCTTGTAGAGATCCTTTCGCAAAGTTATACCTAGTTAATAAAAACGTCTCCAACACGGCAATTCTCATTCTCGAAGAAGAAGGAAAATAACTGAATTTTCCTACGAAGAAAAAAATGAAACGGACTCGGATGGCACGAGACGTACGATCGATTTTAAATTTAGCCGGCAGAGCACAACGTCAACGTCTGGAAGCGTCGTCACTCCCCGTGACGATAGAGATCGCGTGGAGTCACATATCCGGTTGGTTTCCCTCGCCAGTGCGAAAACGTTTTTATCCATTCTCAGTTTGCAACGAAACCGCACGTCGGGCGAGATAACCAAAATTTTTGGCGAACGAAGAAGTGAATTATATCATATGCTAATAAGAAATTTCAATTTAGACAAATCCTACTTTCATCGATTGTGTATCTAATCGTTTGAATCGGCCTGACGATGTGAAAACAAAAAAGTCTTGACGTCAGTTAGCTCTCAACCTTTTACTTATCATCGAACGGAGGATTTGTATAAATATCGATGGCGCTAATGACGTCGAAGAAAATATTAAATACGTTAATTAGAGATTTCGATACAGTTTGTTTAGCCCTAAGTATACGGAGTAAAAACGAACGAAGAAGTCGAGAGAAACAGACGGTTAGAGACGCCGAGTACCGAGTTATATAAGAGTCCACAGTTCACGAAGCGGGTATCGGTGTGTGTGCGCGCACACCTGAGCCTCATTTTTCGTTTCGCGATCGCATAATCGTCTCCCCGTTCAAGGTCCTCCTCCGACTCGATTCTCATCAGCTGTATACCTACATCACTTGACATTTAACTCCTACGTATCCGAAAGAATTGACAATTATCGTCAAACGATTGCCGTTATGTATAAATAGAGCGTGCGGAATTCGCGATAAGACAATACAGCAACGTTAATGTGTCTCGAGATAGCGATGCAAGCCTTTGTAACGACTTCTTAGTAATCGGCTGACGCATCGACTCGACGCTCCACGATTTTCCCTTCCTGATTTATCGTCGTTTCCGATACGAATTGATTTAATAACGACGATCAACCCAAAAACGTCCGAAGAGTTCATTACTCCAGCGAGACTATGTATTTAGCGAACCGCGATGATACACGTTTGGAGAAGTTGCGTGAGACGTCTTATGATTCATACGATCACAGGCTATTTAAAAGGTTAATGCGGTGTTACCCGCTATTTCGTAAACGATTCATCTGCCTCGTTCTCTTGGCTATGGAGAAAAGTATAGGCACCTGTAACAAGTTGTATCGAACGATACCCAGTATGTTAACTTGGCAACTTTCGCTCAATAGAAAACATTTCTTTCGATCGAGCGAATACCTCGTTGCATTCGCTAAGAGAAAAAATGATGATTTCAAACAACATTTTGATACATTTTACGAAGTCATGAAAATTCACTAGCCTATCGAGTAAATAGCTGCAACGAATAAGACTATTTTGTAAAGTTACCATTGTTGCATTTATCGAATGAGTTCACCAATCCAACATTTTGTTATTTATATTGCTATTATGACCTATTTCAAACTTGTAGATTCTAACAAAAGCCTAGTATGCGATTTTATCAAGAAATGAGATTCAACTTTGTCTATTCATTATGAATGTTTACATTGACGAAGAATCTTTAATAAAATGATTAAAACAAACATTGCTGATTCTCCAAAATTAACTTTGTTGCAATATTTTATTTGAATTAATATTGTTGTTATTATAATCCAACTGATATAAGAGAAAATGCCACTTAGTGGCTTTTAATTCTTTCAAAGTTCAAACCAATTTCCAAATTCGAAAATACGAGAAGCTTCTTTCGTTTTCTCATGCACAGATGAGCATACGATGGTGAAAATCACACGAAAGGAATTTTCAGGAGGCCTTTACGTAACGTGACTCATCATCGGAATAATGACGCAATGCATCCGCGAGAGAGGGTCCATACGTGCCGACAATCGCCTTGTACATATAGCTATGGAGCGATAAGAGCGCATATTGTTTTGCGACTATCCGATGTTACGAATTTCAACGGATACAGAAAATTCACTCGTGAAATTTTTCACCGCGAGGAAAAAATCAAATAACGTCGTGTAGCCGCTATCGTTTTGCAAACACCTGAATGAATTACATATAATTACGTATAACTGGGCCAGTCGAGATATCGGAAATCAAGTTTCTTATTTATTCAGATAACGGCATCAAAAGATACAAGGAGCAGTACACTTTTTGACTCGATGTCGTAGAGTTGTTACCGTCTAGTCTGAATTCGACGCCGATAAAAGAAGTAAAAACTAGAGTCTCGGCGCAACGAAATATCAATTATACCCTGCGGTTCTTTTCTCAAATGTTTTTCGGTCAATTGGATTTTTCCTTATCGCTATAAAATCCATTGAAGTGATAATTTGTTCCTTTGACTAGAAGAAATAAAAGCCGAGAATGCAATTCGTTATCGTTGAAGATTCAGAATAAATACCGAAAAACTCGTTTTTGCATGACAATCGCATTGTCGAGAGCGAGTCGTCGAAGGATGTTGTACATCGAGCAAGCGGAGGCTAACTCGATCTTTTTGAAAAAAGCGAACGAATACTGGTTCACGTGCGCGGATTTCGCTCTCTCTTTTAATTAAATCATCGATTCGATATGCGTAATTGGGATATCGTTTCAAAATACATCACGTATTCGTCCTTGATTCTCTCGTTACGCAAATATACGTTGAAATCGTACTCTCTTGGCGAATTGATCGTACTTTACGCGAAAAATCGCGCTCTTTTCGGCAACAACTGACTTACCAAGTCATCCTCGAACTCGTCATCGTCCGTATCCGAGTCCGAACAGCCTCTCAGCTTTCGAACTTTCTTCTTCACCTCCTTTTTTACCACCCTCGTTATCGCGTTCTCCGGCTGCGTGCGAATGTATTTTTCGAAATTTCCAAAGTTTAACGGTTATCTACGTTTTTCTTTCTTCTTAATTCAAATTATCTACAGAAGTCGATCTACACGGAACAATTAACTACGTGTATCTAGAACCGAAATCTACTCAACGGAGAATGAAAGAACAACAAAAACATCAACTAGAATGATATTTCTAATCGTCTATTAAGGTAGATAACATAATTACGCTATCTTATCGAAACGAAAGAGTCGTGAGTATGTGCTCTCAGATTATTACCGTAAATGGAGAAAGCACTCTACGTTCGAATGTATGAAAAACATTTTCCATTGCGTAATGGCATAGCTAATTATTTTTACTCATCGATACGTTTCACGATACGAGCGCTATTGTCTCTTCATGGGAGTGGGAATTGAAAACCGGTTGATGAAAAATTGGAATTGTTTGTGAAACTATAAGGATCTCACGGGCTCAATGGACTCGAACGGAGCTCTTCGAATTCGTGAGAAAGCCTTTCCCTGCGCTTTCCGGCTCGGTAACTCTCGTCGAGTTGTCCGTTATCTCGTCGATCCGGCTGCATTTGGTAGTTCCCGGCACCTGCCGTAGGTGCACCTGGCTCCATTTTTCCTACTTCCCTAATAACCTTTTCCAGCCGATCGCGGAAAATCCTCGTTCCCACTCGAAAAGGGGACTCTCGAGCGACGAACGAACGAGCTATCTTCGTTGGTAAAATCGTGAAGCCAGTGACGAGCCTTATGACTGTGTCAAGGTGAAGACACGTGTGTAGATATATATATGTATATAGATATAACTCACTCGGAGAATGGCTCCGGTGAAAGCCGGAGACACCTACGTGGGTCATAACTGTTCTTCTTCGATACGAGCGACCGAGTCTAGCTAAATAGCAGTTTTCCACATTGATAAGGTACGCGAAGAAAGCACCAAGGTTCGTTTTTCGTTGGTATCTCAACAGTTGGCTCGTTCTGAGAAACAGAAGCCATAAACAAACGCGATAGAGGATCAACGAAATTCGCGGAATACGAGAGAGATAGACCTTCACGATACAAAAGTTTTGGACTCGAAGTTACAATATAATCGATGACATCATTCTCGTCCCGTCATTCTCGTTCTTACGGATTTTTTATTGTCGCGTGACATAAGCCACAAGACGCGTCTGCCGTATCGGAGGAACGACGAGTATCGCAAAATAACGCTCTTTTCGACTAAGAGAAATTAGTACAAAATAAATTAGCTAATCGTTTTACGAAGAGGAGAATCTAATGGGTCACAAACGCACATTTTATATCTAAACTTGCAGCGTGTAGAGTAGCAACTACGTAGCATCTACTCTGCCAGTGATATTTACTATCGGGAATGTCGTTTAAAAATTTCACGCGACATTTTCCTTCGTTCAAGTCGCGAATCTCGAGTCGCGTTAATACTAAATCTACCAGGATCAAAAGACCCTTATTTGAATTTAAATAATTGATCAAATTTTGATCATTGTTTATGAGAAAGTAATCATATACAAAATCGTAGTAAATCCTATTTTTTTTATGAATGTACAGTTATTTAGAAAGATAGAGACAATAGGGAAGATGTACCATTCGTGGCCACTATAAACAATTTTGTGTCTCTGATCAAAAATTAAATTTAATCATAATATTTAATAACAGAGAAAATCAAATTTTGGTGTATGAGTAATTGAATTATTACATGTACAAACCTTCAGAACTTTATCTACTGTAAACAAATTCAAATTGTTTTATAGTGCCTGTTGTACCAATAATAACCAGAGCACTATTTTTATAAATTATCAAGTTGTATAAATAATGTATATATTAAACATTTCAAAAATATTATGATTTTTACACGTGATTTTCAATAAATATTACTGACTCATTAGTCTTTTTCGAGATTCTTACTGACAATAAAAAAATTACACAGATACATTACAGCTCCGAATTTTTCAATATTAACGAAAATTATGCTCTCAACGAGTACAATTAAATATTCACAACGTATCTAAAAATCATAGAAATAAACTAAATCGTACTACAGTGAAAACCAAATAATATAGCGATATAAATCTCAAAGTGGCCATAAGTGGCACAGTAGCCACACCAGTACATCTATCCTAATATACGAAAAAATTGGTATAGATAAAACATCGATAGGTTTAGTGTTAACGGTTACGGCCCTGTAGGTGAAGCCAAGCAAAGCTCGCAACAGGTCGCGGCTCGCAATAGCGACACGCATAATTGCCCCGAGAGTGTAACGACCAAGCAACCCTACCTTTTTGTATAGCTTGATCCATGTCTGGCCGCCCTTGTTGTCCGTGTACTGCAGTCCAAAGAACCACACCTCGCGCAATCCAATCGTCTTAACGACCTGATCGAATAGCTGTTTTCCTGTCGTCGTCTGCTGGATGGCGAACTCCAGCTCCGCATCCATCGTCGTCACCCTGACGTTCATCTGCGATCGCAAAAGATATCGATTATATTGTCAATCTCTCGATTCCAATCGACGATTTTTGAACTTCAGAGCGCTCGCTTACCCTTCTGTACAACATGGTTAAAAGAGATCGATAAACGAAATTTCGATTCGCGGAATTATGGTTATTTAATTAAGGACGGATATTACGAGATAAGAAAGCCGATCCCGAGGCATGAAATTAGAAGGTAGAGCACGAGACGGCCACTGACGAGTGAACACGAAACGCGACTGACTCCGGGCGTATAAAAAGAAAAAAAAAAGAATTGCACGATAATGACACGAGTCTTTTCTGCACTGTGATTGGTGAATCAGATGCGGTAATTAAGTACCGGTTAGTTCCCGAACGAAAGATTTACATAAACCACTCGGCATGATTATGCAAGGATCGTTCGTTCCCGAATGTGATATATAAAAATGACAAATAAAAACCAATCGGCCAAGAAATATTATCAATGTCTCGTTTGTGAATTTATCGCGCCGCGAAGTCTTAATGTTATCGTTTACGATTGTCAGTTCACGGAAATCCCTCCGTGCGGTGTTCAACCTCGTAACAATTTCAGGAACCGCGAAAAGAGCGAAGCCCGACGACTTGGCTACGAGAGAATAAAAGAAGGGAAAATACAAAGTGAACAAAGTGAGGAGGCCGGGAGAAAAATAGGTCACCCGGTATAAGCAGGGAAGAAGGGACGTTCGCGACACACCCGGCAAAAGTAAAAATTGGGTGAACAAAAAAACTACTAAAAATAACGGAATTTATTTTTTAAAATTTTTGTTGTATTAATCAGAAATCTCGATAGAGTTGTAAAAATTCTACACTGGCAACCGTGTCTGGGCATAACGTCTTTTTTTCAAATCGCAGTACACCGGACGCCAGTGGTTAGGTTGTCTTATCGTAAATTAACACTCGTTCGCTCACCATTTTTGTGCCAACCACCATGGCTGCTTTCAATAATCGCACCGAACAACAATAGAGAAAAACTTCAATTTGTAGAATTCACGGCTCGAATGCGTCCGGCAAAACGTTCGAAAAATGGCGAACACGAAACTCCAACGGTTTTTCTCCTTTTTTGAATCGAACGCGCACACTCGCACACTAGCACACACACACAGTTGTAATTCGTAATTGAGTTACTTTGTCGAGTATTATAGGTTGCTATTCTTGATCGTTTATTGCATTATCGGCAGTGTTAATTGGGAAAGAATGAAAAGAGATGAACGATCGACACCGGATCGCGAACAGTTGGCCGTTTTTACCGGTCGCGTGAGGCACAATGGGGTACGGCCAACGGACAAGTGCAGACGAAGCAGCGTCTTTACCCCCACCAATCAACAACGGCATTGCCAGGATCGTATCTACCCGCGAATGCACCCACCAGTAAACCAATAAAGCTCCCACGGGGAGAAATTATTTTGAGTATAATTTTGAAACCCTCCCATAATAAACCATATTTTAAATTCTCATTTTCTATTTACATTCTCCGTATTTTAAAATTTTTTAAAATCATTTTGCAAGAGGTACAAGTTTGTTTGGATGACTATTCCTCAAATAACAATGATCCTTCCTTGTTAATATTAGAGACAATATAATAACTATAGAATTAGTTTATTCTCAAATTAAAAATAAAAATTTGTTGAAGCTACTTAATATTTATATGCATACGCTTCAATAATTAAATTACCGAACAAAATATGGTTTTTAAAAATACTAACTTTTTAAATAAATATTAAGTAGCTTCAATAAATTGTTATTTTCAGTGTACTCTTAGGGAGCTAGCACGACAACTAGAGTACTTGATATTTTGAAAAAGAAATTTAGTTTATTGCAGGCTATTGAGACTATCGAGAATGCATCGTTTCATGTTTTGTTCACGCAATTCTTGACTATAAGGGATACTAGAAAAAGGTAGCACAGCTTGGTCACGTGAGGAAGCCGGTCTGGGCAGCGAGCGGCGAATCAACGAGTATAGCCGATACTCCGAACGCGAGCGCGGAAGAAACTAATGAACGTAAAACGAGCTCGAAACTGTCCGTGGGACGCGCTTTTATACACAAAAAAACATCGAGTATTAGCCCCAGACATACATCGCACTTGGCCTCGGCCTAAATCCATTAAAGGAATGAGAGAGAGAGAGAGAGAGAGAGAGAGAGGGAGGGAGAGTAATAGAAGAGAGAAGCGACATTGGTAGCTATCTTCTTCGCGAGTCTCCGTGAAGAATCTCGCTTTAAACGAAAAACTTTTTCGCATGACGTACGACGTTGAATAAATTTACTTTCTACGTACGGAGAGAGATTGGAAAATTGAAACTCGAATTACGCAATAAGGTGACTCTACGGAATATTAAGATCGTCATTTTCCGTGATGTCTAAATTTAGTCCAAAATTGGATCGTAAAACAGGCGTATCGAACGTCAACAGCCGAAAGTGATATTATTACTGAATTTTCAACTAATAATTAAGAAAAAACGAGTGTCATCGTATTCGCTTTTGATATTGGCCGATTTCAGTAGTCGACGCGTAACATTGAGTATTATCTTATCTTTGCACAATGAATAAGAGACTCGTAAAACTTATCTCACGTAGGTGAACGGAAAATCCGTTTTTTTTCGTGCGCTTCCTTTTTTTCTAAATCGCATTTTACAATGCTTCATATTTCTACGGCGAAACTTACCGACTTTGGCATCTTGACGGCTGAGCTAGTCAACAGGGGTGGTAAAAAAAAAGCCCGCTCTGAAAAGAAAACAAAAATCTGTTTAGATGAGAAGATTCAAATGACAGTAGTTGATTGAACCATTACAGTTCCTTATCTAATCGATAGATGTATCTATCGGTAACTAAAAAATTACATAAATTATTCTACTCCTATTTCATTTAATTGGGTTATTTTTCGCTATGTCGTCTTACACAGCCGTAGCCTATCTCATAATTTTATTACATTCCCATCTGAACAAATAGAGATGTCTCTTGCGTCCAGGCGCGAGCTCTTGTTTCAGCGCGAAGCGCGTGCCTCGCTACGTTTGCCGCATTACGTAAAATCAAAGACCAACATGTACGAGAAAAAAAAGTAATAGTATCTTTGTACGTTGGAGTTTTTCAAACCGTGCGAGGCTCGATTTATCGGTTGCTTTGTTGCCTTCAAAAATGAGCTAATTACCGTACGGACGGTAAATCATTTGGATTTGTAAAGTCGGCAGGCGCACGGAGGACGAAGGTGTACGTGCGCGTCTTTTTCTAAGCGTATGTGGCGCTATAAGTCTCCATATTGAACGGAGGGAAAGAGAGACAGGTTATAATGCAAATCCGCGTGACCGACATCCGCCGTCGGTGAGGAGTGCCGTCACTGTCGTCTAACGTTCTCCCACTTCTACCCCTTTTACCGCTTTTTTAATTCTTTCGTTTCTATCGAGTTCGAACATCAAACTGCCAATACTTCGTTTATACGAGTTTTGTCGTCTCGTCTTTGTAAACGCTGCTTACACTGTAAATGAAACGAGGTTATTCCTTGAAAACATTTGAATGAAAAAGGATGCGACATCGAAACATCGTTCGTTTCTACTAACTTTTTCCAAGAAAAATCATTCAACCCAATCGTTATATAATCCTATGAGAAGTTTAATTTCGGCTATTTTTACATTTATATAAGAAAACCCGTTTCTCGGATCGTTCTAAACGTTCGTATCGTAACGTCCTTCGTTTTCTACCGACTCGTTTTAGTTGAAGACGGTGAAAATGAAGACGGAATATCATCGATGAAAACCGTACGACAAATTTCTAACTGTTTCGTTCTCTCTCTTTCAAGGCCGTTCATTGATGCGAGCAAAATGCCGCACGATTCAATCGAATAGTGTATCGATCTTGTACTAGAGATTCTCGCGATTCAAAAATTTTGGCTACTTTCTTCGCGAAGATCACATGGTGGCATCAATTTCGAAAAAAAACCTGTTCGTGCCAGCATATTTGTAGTTTCTCTTTCACCTATATCTCGAGAGTATATGACCCACAAATCGTTTCGCGGTAACTAATCGTACGTAAACTTGAAAAATTTTCTCAAACCGAAAGGAAAAATACTAAAATCGATCGAATAGTATCGTTGCAACGTTTGAATGAAGGTACAGTTAACAGGTGACCCATTACGTGCGTTTCCTGTTCTACGGCTACACGCTGCACTTGATTTATTTTTTTCGTTCGACAAATGTTATTTATGATTTGCGGTTAATATCGAGAATCTAAATCAGATTTTATATATTGATAAAT